>CM046473.1:36747614-37347614 GCA_025506415.1 Flaveria robusta | reverse complement strand
GTTTAATGAAGAGCATAATTTCATGACAACAAGAATAAAAGAATGAAAAAGCTAGTTCTGGAAAAATGTTAAGTACCTTGAGAGCCCCTTCATCTACTCCATGCCATGGGTTATTGTCGGGGCAATCATCTGCAATGTACTACAAAAATTACAGAACAGACGTCAAAAAAGGCAAAAACAGAAACAGCGATTCATCATTTTGATAAAATATTACTTACACTATGAAGCGTCTCTCCAGGAAGACCATTTAATGAAGGGAAAGCTTCCTTGTCGAGCGAGAACACTTTACAGACTGCCTATACATGGAGAGACATACAAGACTAAGCACATAACACATGAATTATAATTGAAATTGCAAATACAAGTTAATAAATAATCTGAGTACCTCAGTGGCATTTGTAACTTTCTTTCTTGACATATGCAAGCTTTCTGCAATTCTCTACAGGAACAAATTGAAAAAAAAAAAAAACAACTTAACATAAGAAAAAAGAGGGAAGCCCTAAGATACAGTTTCATAAGAATTTTTTTAACTTCAACAAATAAGATGAATACACCAATTTCATGGCTTTAATATATATGTAATGTTCAACTTACATCAATTGATGGAGTTATTCCCTTTCTTTCCAGTTTGGCCTTGGCAGTTCGGATTGCACTCAATCTTTCATGCAAATGAGTAGGTAATCTAAGGGTTTTAGAATTTTCAAAGAAGGTTCTTGTGACACCCTGGCATGAAAAAATATTGTAAACATATACTGGTTCATTTTAACATTCAAAAATGTTATGTAAATTTGTAGTCCTCACCTGTCTTATCCACCAATAGACATATGTCGAAATCTTGTGCCCCCTAGATGAATCATATTTCTCTATCCCTCTAAGTAGTCCAATTAGACCACCCTACATGTGTACAAGGTCAAATTATGAGTGAGAGTAATTATTTATACAGTTATAGATGCTAACATTGCTAACATCCACCTGAATTAGGTCAGACATATCTGCTCCCATGTGTTTATATTTTTGTGCAACAGACATCACAAGACGAATGTTGCTTAGTGTCAGCTTCTCTCTTGCCAAAGCGCACTCCATCTGTTTGGTTTGCAAGTCAACTTGTGAAATCTTTAGAAAATCAGCAAGTTGTTTCTCTGATGGTTCAGATCCCAATCTTTCCTTCAAACTGAAAATCATTCAAATATTCAGTGTTTTAACAAGAGTATTTGGTTCATAGGATAAGAAGTCTATGAATTCAAGATTGCACATAAACCATAAATCCATAAACAAACATTTAGGAATTAGCAATACAATCCCTGAGGCTGAGAAAGTCCATTACCTTGACTTCTCTTCCTCTAATTGTAGACCAATTTTGATCTTTTCTGACAAAGAAACCACCTCTGAATGAGTAAGTAACGCTTCGGATTTTACACCTTTAAGATACCCTTTTTGACAATTTTGAAGGAGCTTTGGACTAATTATGGATCGCAACTGCTTGTTTCTGCCATCTTGATTTACAGAACTTTTTACTGGTGTTTTATTCTGAGCATTTAATCGACGCCTACGAGCTGATATCCCTGAACCAGTGACTACCTTTTTGCTTTTCTTTTCTGTAGTTGTTGTCTCCTCTGTTGAAAGTGTCCACTGTTTTTCCAATAAAGATTTATGTAATAAGAGTAAAGCATCAACTGGAAGCTCATGCTCAGATACTTCTTCATTCAGATAGTCAAGCCTCTGAACCCAATCAACACATTGATCTGTACTTGAAGAATCAAGAGCAGTATCTACATGTTCCTTCACGGCTCTAGTGGGGTGAGTATCTCGTTTGTTTACAAGACTATGGCTATAGTTGGGTGACTTCTTAGAAGTGATTGAACTTGTAGTTGGCACAAATATGAACCCAAAATTGCTACTGCAGGACAGCTTTTCACAGACCTCAGAGTAATAACAAGTTGAACCAAATAACCGTTCTCCTGCTCTTAATCCAACAACTGCATTTGTAGCCATCATATACGCCACTCGAATTAACTTAATAGAAATAGTACAACATACTTTGAGAGTGTTGTTTCACAGCAATCATAAACCAAATGCTGAATTTCGGTTTCTTGAAAATCACTTATAACTCCTGCCAGTTACAAAGAACAGAAATATAAATAAGAATGTGCTTATTCTTCAACCCTAACTTAGCTACAGGCTTGCATCATCATTCTATACTTATATGTTATTACATTACAGGTAATTCGATTAAGATGCTGTGACTGCATTCACATCAACCATAAGTTACCCTAGATGTTCTGTCATTACTCTCAAAACAATTCAGAGGCGCTAATAATGTACCGAAAGTAATCACTAATCAAACATCAAATTAGAGTGTAATGAGATCAAAAGTCTAACTGGTATAGATTCAGACTGTACTATAACCAAACAATCAACACAATTCCAACTCACGATTGAAGAAATTACTGAATAGATCGTCTCCTTATGTTTCCCCAATTTCTATCGCAATTCAACTATTTAGACAGCAAATTTAAGAAACTACATGCACCTCATCAAAAATATGCAATCAAGCCAAATTTCAAACAAAATTTCGGACTATTTGAACAATTCTGGTAACTGAACACTTTCAGTATTAGATTATCATACTTCAGCACCATTAGAAATCGCAAACAAACAAAATCAGATGCTTCTTTTGACGTTTTCTTCCCCGTAACATATAGATTTCATCTCAAAATGACGCCTAAAACACAGATTATTACATGAGATCATAAGAAGCTCTTCGTTTACCTTAACAGATGTAGCTGATTGCTGCTGTAATTCGAAAGAGATCTATGACGGAGATATGGAGACCGTGGTTAACTCGTGGTGATGGTAGTTTGAGTATGACTGTATGTATGGGTTTTCTCGCTTTTTTAAAGACGTTTAATTTCTAAAAAATCATAAAAAGTGTTAGAATTATATATTTTTATAAAAAGTTCCATGATTATGAGTATTATTATAAAGATGTTATTATGTGGTGGGGCCAACAAAATACCTATGGATAATGAGGGTAGGAATATTAGTGGATTCTTGGATCACATATCCAATCTGATCATGCATCCGTGGACTTATCGACAAGTGACATGTCACGTATTTTATTATGTGTTTATTTCCTCTCTTCTCAGCCATATGTTGAGATTGTCGTCGACTTGGAAGGACGTGTGGTGACCATGTTTACACTTTTGCTCGTTGTCATTCGACAATTCGGATCGAACTGGAATGTTCAAGCGGTCGGACCAAAATTATGATGGTCTGCCGGTCCGATCCATCTCAATTTGTTTTGTAGCCAATTAACTGGCTGGCTCGTACTGGTTCGGTGGTGAGACCAGGAACCTGGTTGGGTCTGGTTTTTAATATCTCTTTTGATAATTTTTTGAATTTTAATAGGTTTAACGGATGAGTCAGACGATAAATTAAAGTGTTGTATATAAGAATACGTTGAGTTTTATATATAACTATAAAATACTTATATTAAATTGTATGTATAATATACGTATTGGGTTGAAAAACGAATGCTAACTCTCTTTTATTGCGATAAACATGTCAACTTATCAAGATCAATCAAAATAATTTAAAATTATAGGATATGTTTCTTATATACTTTACCTGTGACATATCTTCCTTCTTTTCATCTGCTTTTTTTTTTTTCACAGGCATATTTTTTTTATTTTTATATTATTCCAACAAATTTATAGTTAAAAAATGTATATGAATTAGATAAACTTGTAATGGTCTCAGACAAAATAATAATAACAATTTAGGAACCTTCAATGCCAGAAGTGGTCACTAAGTGCTTGCCGGCCACCAATGATTCTTATCCTAACTGGTTAAGGTGAGGTATTCATAACATGTAAATATTGGAAGGTCATGGGTTCAAGTATCACTTCGAGCAAAAATGTTCAGTGTTGAGCCAGTGGGTTTTCTCAGCAATGGGTTTCCTCCGGAGGGAGTTGGGGTTGCGGTCTCGGCTGGGAAATGAATAGGTGGGTCTGATTAAGATAATAACTATTATCCGAAGCAGGGTCGCACATTTGCCGTTAAAAAAAAAAGTGCTTGTTGGCCTTCTCAAAGCTTACATGCTATAAAGTCATTAGATTTAACTTGTCAAAAAAGGAATGCATGAGGAGCTTCTTAGAAGAAGGATGTTTCGAAGGATCTTTAACCAAACAACTTGCATTCATCTGCTTAGAAAGCTTCTTGTCACTCACATAGTCAATACCAGATGGTGTGTTTTGTAAGATCATGAGCAAAGCTTGTTATTTTAAAAGTAATTAAGTTGTGATGACTTACTTTTAAAGATAACACTATTCCATTACACTAATGTGTATATAAAGAAGGCTTGAAAATGCGAGATGGATGCACCTACATATGGGTATATCTTGAAAAGAGAGCATGTCCATTAGCAAGCTCCAGAGCTGTTACTCAGAAATAATGAAATAACAGATATCAGTCCTGTAAAAATTATTAGAAAATATTTGTTATTTTTTTCATTATTTTGGAGTTACGATGGAATGGTTTATTGATAATAAAACAATTTACTGACTTGAATTCACAACCATACAACTGCTCCATGACCTCAAAAACATCATGGAATACTATAACATCATAACAAGCAAAATCTCCAGTGATATTCCATTACTGTTTTGAAATGTTTTGAAATATGATTGATGTTCCATCCTCATGAAGTGAATCAAACATTGTTTTTTTTTTATATCCTTTTGCTAATTGTTCCTTCACATGGCTTGATGATCCATTAGGAAAGGCGAATATGTTGGATTAGACCCGTTAAAAATTAAACCTTGATTCAAGAGCCTGGTGCATACGATTATATTTTTATTAAAATTATACAAATTAATCAAAACATTTATATAAATAAAATTATATTTAATAAAAATAATAATACTTGATTAATTAATAATATTTAAGACAAGCTTATAAAACAAAATGTCAAAAAGAAAAGAAGTAAAACAAAGTAAGATAAATAAAAGAAACAAAAAGAAAATAAGTGTTTGATGAAAATTAAGCGCTTAGTCCTTTACATGGTAATGAAAAAGTTTAAGGACAAAATAAATAACTTTTGCTATACTTAAAAGGCAATATTTTTAATTTACTCTAATAAAAATCTTGTTTTACGTGTAAAATATTAAAAAAGAATAAAAATTATTTCTTTTAGTTTTGATAATTGTTTCAGGGTAAATGTGTAAATTTAAAACCTAACTCCGAACATGTTTAAAGATAAAATAGTAAATTTATAAACCCAATATCTTCTCTTGTGAGAGCATCTGAGCACCTGTATCGTCTTCTGCAACTAAACATCTCTAACTATCACCATTTCAACAAAGAAGAAAAAAAGCAAGTTATAAATTTCATTACCTCTTTAATATAAAATTTTCATCCATTCTATTACTAAAATCATTAAATTTTACATCAAATATATATTTAACCTTGGATAAAATATAGCAGGGCTACTTTATGAAAGAGGGGTCCTCCATGATGGCAAACATATGAATATTTTTAATATGTTGTTTTTATTTTGGATTTGCATATATTTGGTTTGGGCTAAAAATGTAGCAGTATGGCTGATCCAACTATTGGATATTTGGGCCTGTCTGGTTCGTGGGCCTCTTGGTCTTATCTAATTTACAAAATAGAAATAGGGCACAACTAAGCGTCATGTACATCACCAGATTAGGGAATCCATCTAGGGTTTTAAGTTTTTAGCCCTATACTATAAAAAGGCAGTCCTATCTTTCATTGTTGAATTATCAAATAGACCAGAGTGTCGTCTAGGGTTCAACCCATCATCTCCTAACGCCGTCGCTTTCTACTTATGCTCCGGCTGCACACCGTTACTCCAGATGCTTCTTCTATGTATGCTTCAATTGACGCTGATTCAGAGGGTAATCGATTGCCCTTTGATTGCATGTTAATCTTGTGTTTTTGTCAAAATCGAACGCTTATAATCGTTGTTGTTGCTGGCTTGTTGTCTCAATTTAGTCACTTACAGACGTAATTGGTTGAACCTCTTTGTGTACATTATGTGCTTTCAATTGCTTTCAAATGTTTCCTACTCTTGGTTCATTGATATTCCTATATCAAGTTTATTGACTTTTCACATTGGTGATTTGAAATATAGGAAATCTGTTTACGTGATCTTTTTTTTTAATCACTTTGTTAATAGAGGAGGCATTTGGATCTTTGATGAGGCTTATAAGAAGTAGAAAAGTTCTCTAATGAAGAACAATTCTTTTTGTGTTTTAATCTGTTCATGCGCAGCCCTTAAGATCGCCTTCCAATTATCCAAATGGAAGCGTTTTGAGTCATAGCCGCGCTACATCAAATCGTTTTTAGGGTTTCTCTTTAGGGTTATCCTTCTGAGATTCTTCTTCCTCCCGCAAGAATCAGTCTATCCGAGGCAATTTCACTGTTTTTTGAATTGATAATGTTCTTATTTTTCTGCAACACTTCCTCGGTAAATTTTTTTTATCGGTTTTGTGTGTCAGATTTTTAAGAGTTTTGGACTTCAAGGTGATCTGTATGCCTCGGTTGATCTTGTGGTAAACATCGTTATTTTTCAGTCTGTAGTCTTATTTCTAAATTCTTTTTTTTTTTAATCTTTTTTTTTGAATCTGAAGTTTGAATGAACGAAACGGCAAGAATGATGCGATATTTTTACAATGGGAAGGGTGTCTCCCTGATGAATTTCACCATTTACGCTTATTGATATTCTGACTTGTCGATCATCGTTCATTCACTGGTTTTTTTTTGTGAGATTAATGTGACCTTCGATGAAAAGCGAGATGAAATACTTGGTTTTCTATATTGTAACTTTTGTTTTTAACTAGTAACTTCCCTGCGTATTTCAATGGAGTTTTCTTTCCTTCGTTGTGGAAGAACACATTTTACTTTATATATATGTATATATTTGGGTAATATATATACTATTAAAAAGCTATGTTGGTGGCTACAGCAGCCGCTTTACAAGCCGTATTTCAATGTAAAACCATTTAATGAACAGATTTTTGTGTCCACGTGCCGTAAGTTATAGCACCGACCACCATATCATTGACCAGACAACGAGAGGCTGAGCAGAGATGGCGGGTTGATGCACAGGGGGCACTGGTGGTTGGGGAAGCAACATTTGGTCAGGATCGATGGGGGTGGGTGTGGTGAGCATTGGAATATAATGGACAAAAGAGGTTATGATTTGAGATTATGTTAGATCTAGGTGGTTGTAGTCGCCAGTGGTGGTATGCTGTGGCGGCTGTGAACAACGATGGTGGTAAGTTGCGGTGGCTTTGAGCGAAGGTTGTGGTGAGATGGTAGCCGGAGTTATGGTTGATGGGTTAGAGAAATGAAAAACTCAAGGTAGATATGATGGATTACTAGTGAATTAAAGAGATTGATCCTATCACTTTTGAAATAGAGAGACTAGACTCAATGGACTTCAAAATTTTATAAACTGTATTATAAAGTAAAAATCTAATTTTAACTTAAGAAAGGAAAATGTAATGAAAAATGGTTGAGTTAAATATTTTAAATAATTGCTGTTCAAAAAAATATTTTAAATAAATTGAAAATATAAAAACGTGAAAATCATGATGATTGAGAAAAATAGTAATGAAAAAATGTAGAAAATACAAAAAAAAAAACATGATTATTGAAAACTATTTTTTAGTATTAAAATAGAGAGAAAAAAGAAAAAAGGTTGAAAACTTAAAATATGCGAATATATGTTGAGACGATGAAAGCACGTATGAGATGGTGCTAAAGAAATTCCATAACATATAAGTTTTAATATTAATCATTAAATATCTACTTAGAAGATTATTTTTGGGATTAAATTTCAAAGGTAAACTATTAAAGTATTATATAAAAGTTGATGTATGTCTTTTCACAGAAATCAATTGGTATATAACATAGTTTATTTATATATATAATCAAACTAATTTTTTGTATTATCGTTGATCGATATCAATTCAATATTTTTTAATATTTAAAACAATTATGATATTTGATACCTAAAACAAGTTAAATAATTTCTTACTTTTTTATGTGAATGTGGTTTCCATGATGCTTTGCAAAGACCTAGCAAAAATGCACGTGGGGTCAATATCTACAATTTACGAGCCTTTCATTAAAAATATTGTTTACATTCTATGTATACGATTATGAATTGTTATGTTATTTGGTTTGTTAACTCCACATGATTTTCAAGTTATAAGGAATGATATAATTTTCCCCTTTTTTATTTTCATACTTTTCTTATCTTTTATATATATAAAGAAAGACATAAAGAACAAGGGTGTGAACATTATCATATAAAAAAGTTAACTGTTATCAAGTTAATTGTTAAAAAAATAAACATTAAGGCTGTGATTGTATTATAATTGTTATTTTGGAGTAGCACCTCCTAGGTGCACAAACACAACGGAATAGTAATACTAAACCTTAAACATATTAAGTGTCTAATAAAGTTTATTGATGTGATTGCAATTATAATTTTGTTTACAACAGCTGTTGTACTTGTACAAATTGATTGGCGTCTACACAACATATCACACCTAACGTCTATGTGAGTTGTATTTATAGTTTTGTCTATTATCGCTCAATACGATATTAACAACTTGATACAAACGGCACGCTATAACTAAACTAATTATGTGCATTTGATTTTACTTGATTAAAATGTTAACTTTATGAATAAGAAGCCTAAAACATTTTCATACCATACTATTGTATCAACTGGTATAATAAGCTTTCATGAGGAGTTGTTTCTAATTTTGATTTCATAACAAGAAAAAAATCTCATAATATTTTTAAATCACAAATAAATTTCACCTGTAACAGTCTACTATATATTAGATATAACTGAAAATATAAACCTTAAGTAACATTGAATATTCAAAAGAATAAAATGGCAACAAATGTTAGGGGCTTTTTGTTTGTTTCGTGAGTAGATATCTGAATAATTAAACACTTTTAACTTTAAATGATTAAACATTATACTGCATCTGAATGATTAAAAGCTTTTATTTGAATTGATCAGACATTTACATCTAAATAATTAAATAATATACTAACTTTTAATAATTCAAATCTATTACTGATTCAGCACTTAACTATTTAAAAATTACAAAACAACCCCTTACTTTTTGTTTTGACACTTCCACTTGAGTAAGTAGTAAAGCAAAAAAAACCACAAAATTCAGCAAAATCGAGATCACCGTATTTAAACTTAAAACAACACGATACATCACTTGAAATATCAGTTCTCACCATCATCTCAGTATGAATAAGCATTTCATTTGAAAATCAAAACACACAACAATAATCACATTCAAAACAAACATTTGATTTTGACATCCAAATAAACTCATTACTGCAATCCATCATTCCATTAACAAAATCATTCTTAAAACTGATAAATTAAAATTTATAAAAGAAAAACCCAATCAAAAGACCACTAATTTGAAAACTAACAAATTGATGAAAACAATTGACAAATGTGGAGAAAAAAATCACTCAGATGGCATGATAATTAATTAGATTCGATTCTGCCAGCAGAGCGTCCTCATACTAATTCAGAAGAGGGAGCTTTTGATCCTCATCGCAATCCCCACAAACATCAATCACAATAAACCATAAATCAAATCAACAAAAATAAACAAAAACAAAATAGAAAATCGATCGATTGAATCATTGAAAGAGAAGATCGCTCAGTTCAGCGGGAATATCGACACGCAAACAGATTTCTGTAGAGAGATAAGCCTGCATTCCGGTCTGTTGAGCTTGAATTTTGCAAGTCGTCATGGCGATCTATCTCTAAATGTTAGTAAAAGTGTATATACGTGAACATATAAAAACTCACAGAAGTGTAAATAGAAGAAGTGAGATTCGAATTTGAGTGAAGAAGAAGATGGGGGCGGATTGTTGATGATGAAGGAGGGGTATCGGGTTTATATAATGTGAAAATTAGGGTTTTCGTTGTTGGCCACGAATTTTTAGCGTGCGGGTAAACAGCATCTCGGTTAAATGCAAACTATTGTTTTCTCCAGCACTACGAGCGCGAAAGTTTGATTGTTTTTCTCTGTCTTACGCGACCGTGATCTTTTTCGTTGTCAGGTTGGCTCATCGAAAACTACAAAAGCGTATACCTATACCAGTTCGATTAAATACCGAATACCGATACTAATGTTTGACGCCAAAAATACAAAAAATAAACTTTTATGGTCAAAAAGCTAAAATATAAAACTTTGTTGTTAATTCTAATTAGAATTTGAGTTTTAAATATATTTTGTAAAAATATGTGGCTAATATATTAAAAAGCAAACTTCTAAATACATTTTGTAAAAATATGTGGCCAATATATTAAAAAACAAACTTTACTGTGGCAGTGAAGTTGCTTTTTAATATATATTATAATGCTACACAAGTTAAATAATCATAATTAAGTTTCAGGGTTGTTTTAATTAGATTATTCATAAAGTTTTTTTTATCCTAATTAAGTCGCTTATAATTTTTTTGTTAAAAATCAGATCACTAAAGTTTTAAAATTAATCTAATTAAATCATTCATAAGTTGCAAAAAAATTTTAAAAATTTGAAATGTTAAAAAATATTAACAATATTTATAAAATAACTGAATTATTTTAAAATTTTTGTGAATTATTTAAAAAAATTACAAAATATCAGTGACTTAATTGAAACGCTTTTAAAACTATAGTAACCTGATTTGAACAAATAAAAATATTAGTGACCTAATTGAAAAACTTTTAAAATTTTAGCGACCTGATTGGAAAAGATAAACATATGAGTAATCTAATTGAAACACTGTTAAAACTTGCTTACTATTATATGAAGTTTCCCTTTTTATTAATGGGTTATTAGATTTTAGTAATATTAAAATTTTTTTATTGGTCGGGATTAATTCAAACTTATGGAATACTTACAAAATTTTTAACTTTAAACTTATTTTCCTCTAAAGATTTATTATTAATTGAGAGTTAACTTTGTTAATCTTTTTTGATTGAAATGTGACAACTTTGATATATTTTCAACTTAACCGGCGCCTAGCCTCCATCAATTCTATTTTTGGTGTCTAGTTTTCATCGTCATCTAAAATTTATT
The DNA here is from genome assembly GCA_025506415.1 of Flaveria robusta. Lineage (NCBI taxonomy): Eukaryota > Viridiplantae > Streptophyta > Magnoliopsida > Asterales > Asteraceae > Flaveria > Flaveria robusta. The sequence continues at coordinate 37,336,464 of CM046473.1, read as the reverse complement.
TTTATCGAGTCAAGTGCTTCAGATCAAAATGTGAAGATTGACGGATTTCAGGGTGCATGAGTTTCAGATTGACAGACCTGATAATAGATTTCAACTTCTAGCTTAGTGTTTCGGTCACATAAGCAATTCATGTCATCAAAAAACAAATAGTGTTAACTATCAGTTGTTAAGAAATCGTTAGAGAAATACAAGTTTAAAGTTGTGAGTGTTTGTAAATATTTTCTGAGTTACGGTTAATCTCAACAAATAAATGAAAAAAATAAATTATTAATCCAATGACCCTTTTATTAAATATAAAACTATTTTTAAAAAAAATTCATATATTAAAAAAGTGATATCTATCTAATACAAGTTCAATATATCATATATACAAATTAGATAAACTTTTAGTCAATTCGATTTCTTGTATGCTTCAAGTCAATTCAATTTATTGTTTGCTCTATCTTGATGAAAATGAGTAGTTGATTACTAGTATATAAGAAAAAAGTAAGATGAGAAATAGAAAACTTTTGCTTTTTGGGTATTGACCATCGCTTTTTTCTAAAGTTTCATGTTTGGCCCCTATATGTTCTTCCTTAAAAACAAGGGTTTCTTTTTGATGGGTTTGAGATGGAGATTAGGGGTGGGTGGCCGGCATCATGCAGGTCGGTATTCTGTTGGCCCGCCCTGTAACATCGTCGCCGCTACAGATGGTGGATGCTCTGTTTTTTGTCGCCGGAGGCTATGGTAACCGTTGGCCTCCCCGTTGCTGCTGATGTCGACGATGGTGATGGCGTTCATGGCGGTTGCGTGGGGAGATGGTGTCGACGTCGGTTGCCGCTGTGCCTCCCGTTTTAGGTTGAGGTGCGGCCGGCGACGGCGACGACGGTGATGGTGGTATTACAATCGCCTCTGTTGTCTCTTCCCCTCACGATCTGTCGGTTACCCTATTAGGGTTTCCGATCTGGTCGTAGTCCGTCGCTGTTGTGTCGACGTCAGTTGCCGCTTTGCCTCCCATTTTAGGTTGAGGTGGGGCCGGCGGTGATGATGGTGGTACGACACTAGGACCACCTCTGTTGTCTCTCCCCCTCACGATTTGTCGGTTACCCTATTAGGGTTTTCCGATCTGGTTGTTGGTCATCGCTGTGGCTTTCTCCGGTTGAGCACTCCAGTGTGGTTTACCGTGCCAACCCTTAAAGTCCTTGCACTGGTCGATGATGATGACCCATGGCTCATCTGAGACATCATGTTGGTGCCTATGGGTTTGAACTATGGTTCAGAACCCTAACCAATGTGTCTGATATCGAATCTTTATATTCTGGTTTATCTTTGGTCTATGGTTGCTTCTTTTGGTTAGCGATCGATGAACCTTGACTTAGGTGAGGTTGAATCTGTGCTATCCGGAATTGGTGCCTCTACTGGGTTATGTGAAGTTCTAAGGTCGGCTCTATTATTATCTGTTGTGTCGATGATGATGAGGCTTAGCCTATCTGAGACTTTATTGATGTTTTCTTTGTCCATTGATGTTGTTGTTGGGTGCAAGCTTATCGCAGGTTATAAGATTGCTTCTTTTGGTTAGCGACCGATGACCCTTGACTTGGGTGAGGTTGAATCTGTGCTATCCCAAATTGGTGCCTCTACTTGGGTGCAGCCACAACGAGGTCTCCTTTCTTAGTCTCTGTGAACTAACTGACTGTCGTTGGTGGTCTGTGTTGGTGTTGTTATGTTGATCGCGTTAATCTGTTTGTATGTATTTTTCGTTTTATGCGGGTAATGTTAGCTTTATTTTGGTTTCACATGTATGATGAAATTATTTCGATGGTTTATTGTGTTGGCGTAGTAAATGGTCGTTTTCAGCCACAATAAACCGTTGTTAAAACAGATTTAATCCCGTCGCGAAGCGGCGGGTGGAATACAACTAGTTGTTTCAATATGTTATTTTTCTTGAACCTATTGCCATTCTTTATTGGCATGTTGCTGATTATATGGATAACTGAAACAGTTGATATGTGATTTCTTGTTTGCTTAAAGTCTGTTACGAAACCATGATTTTGTTTTCATGTGGTCACTGTTTTTCGATGTTTGAGTTTCTAAATGGCCAATGCAATCTTTTTGGATGGGTGAGTGCATGTCGGATTTCTAAGAAGCAAACATCACATTTTTACTTTTCTTTAATTGGTTTCATTTTAGTCATATGAGTTTTGAAAATGATTTCAGTTTGGTTCGTATGATATTGAAGGTTACTGTAATTTATTTTCAATCTTTCTCTAGTGTTTTTTAAGGTTTGTAGCATAAACACTTTCTAAACATATCATTTGGTTACTTACTAAGAATTATTTGTTTTACATGGGAGGGAAAGGAGGTTATGTTAATAATATAAAATAGTGAGAAGGGGGAAAAAGAGGCCATAAAGTTAGAGTAACAGTTAGATGGCTTACATTCTTATACCTAAAATTAACTTTTTTTTGTTTGTTTTTTAGAGTTAGATGGCTTATATTCTTATACCTAAAATTAACTTTTTGTTTCCATTCTGTTAAGTTTTTTTCTTTCTTTTTTTTTTTTTTCAAATTAACATTTTTACGAATTATTATTATTATTTTCCCCATATTTCTATTTTGGCTGTTTATTATTGTTGTTATTTTTATTTTTATATGCTATTTAAAAAATAACTTCATTTACCATCTATGTAAACCCGTATGGATACTCTTTTAGACATGTCATCATTTATCTTTTAGCTACAAGAAATATCTTTTCCGGTTGTTATATGCACTAGTTTGATTTTTAATTATCCAAAATTCATCCTTTAAAAAGATCAAACATAATCCATTTGATAAGTTGAAAGATACTTTTAAGTTTCAATTCCACCAATTGTTGGATTTTGCGTTGGAGGCCACACATTCTTTTCCATCGTGACCATCACCACCAGATATGCCAAGAAAGGGCCCCAACAAACATATCAACTATCCAATAATTCTAAAGACACCTTTAATTTCTACATGTTGCAATTCACGCACGTTCTAAATACTTTGATCTTATAAATTAACTAGTTATAATAGTCAAACAACTCATTCGACCTAAATATATCATGTAGATTTGTTATACATCTAATTACAAACAAGTAATAAATTCAATAAACCTATAACTAGTGAATAGTGATGAACTTTATAACTTTTTTTAATTAAAGATCAATAGAATAGTTCGTGTAATAAAACTTAGTTATTATTTAATGATTTTCTATTTTTATCATTCTAAAAAGGTGTAACTTAGAATTCATGCGCCACTTGTTGGACATTTAACACCACTAACACATAATAAACTATAGTTTATAACAAGATAAACTACAGTTATCTATCAAGTGGTATATATAACATATGATCAACTAAATAAAAATTAAGCAAAACTCAGTGGATGGGATTGAAGAAATTGGAATAGTTTTAATTCTAAATATGTAACGCTATGTATCTACCTGGATATCCTTTCCTCTAGCACCTTGCTAGAACGAGAGACCTGGTTTTAGTGATAGTAAAATTATTTGTTGCTGCTTTAAAAAAAAATTAAGTTTGGTGAAAAAAAGTCAAATAGCTAAAAGTTTAGGGTGTAATGTCATTTTGACAAACTATAAGGTAGTTTATGTAATTCACACAAAGAAAACAATTAAAGAAAAAGAATAATGCCCACACACGTGGCAAACAACCTACCTTCTTCCATTAGAGATCCGGCATGCTGCATAAATTGTTTCACCCTCACAATTCCGTATTGTCTTTATCTGCACACACACACACACACACAAACTACTGTATGTGATAGACGATGATACTTGTGTTGAATTGAAAGGGAAAATTAACCTGAGGAAGGCGACTAATCGGAGGAGATGGTATGTTCGGGTCGGATACTGGATGCTTCGTATCCGTTAACACCGTCGCTTTCTTCGTATGCTCCGGCAGCACACCGTAACTCAAGGTATCTTTGTAGAAACGTGAAATCTACTGTCAGATGGCGTTTGATGTCGTCGTCTGATCCAGATGCGTCTATGTATGCTTCTGCTGCTTCGATTGATGCTGATTCTGCGGGAAAAAACGCGGCTGGGTAATCGATTGTTCTTTGATTGTATGTTAATTGTGCGTTTTGACCAAAATTGAACGCTTATGGTTGTTAATTTGGTAGTATGCTTGTTGTTTTTGTTACCTACAAATTTAATTGATGGAACCTGTTTGTGTGTACGTTATGTGGTTCGAATTGTTGTGGTTACTGATTTGATGTAGTTGATTGGCACAGGTTTTGTATAATTGAAGGACCTGAGACGGTTCAGGACTTTGATAAAATGGATATACAGGAGATTCAGGATAATATTAGGAGTCGTCGGAATAAGATATTTTTGCATATGGAGGAGGTGAGCAAGTTTCTCTAATTTGCATCTGTAATATTGTGTTGGTTCTCCAGTTGTGTTAAAGCCTTGGTTTTCATAAAGCAAATCTGAATTGACAAAAGAAAAGTAAGGTTATTGATGCTCAAACTTCCTAGTTTGTAATGATATGTTATAGTCATTGAACATCATTATTGTAACATCTGCACCTCATATTAACCAGTCCTGACCACTTTGCCCACAAGGATTCATAATTTTGTTACATGACTGGAGACTAATCATGAGGTTACCCATCCTGTAATTTCCCGGATCAAACACGTTTTAACTATACAGTTATCCTTTCATCCACAATTAAAGCATCTAAACACTTTTATTGTATTTAAAAGATCATGAAAGCTGTTTTTACCCTCCATTGCTTAGTATCTTTTAAATGGTTCCAACGCATTTCAAATGTTACTTTCTCATATCTGCATTGTCAATAACTGTCAACTAGTTCTTTCCTAAATTAATTTTACTCCTTAAGCTTTCACTTCATGACGATATGTTTTTATTTCAAACTATTTTCAAGTAAGTAGGTTAAACCTTCTAATCTAGTACTCTCATTGTACTTGCTTTGTAGTTACATGTTAATCGGTTCCTTTGAACAGAGTTGGTGTTTATAAATACTGCATATTGCCATACTTTTCTCAGGTTCGTCGGTTAAGGATACAACAAAGAATAAAAAGTGCTGAACTTGGAATCTCAAACGACGAACAAGACAACGAACTTCCAAATTTTCCTTCATTCATCCCCTTTTTGCCTCCTCTGGTATATAACTTTCTCTTATTTCGTTGATATTCCTATATCAAGTTTATTGACTTTTCACATTGATGATTGGTGGCAATATTATTTTGTATCTTTATGGAATTAGAAACACAAGAACTCTGTTATTGGCGTCTTCTTGTTTTTTCTTTTCTTTTCTTTATTATGGTTATCATGCATAACTAATCTATAACTTCTTTCACAGTCCTCAGCAAATCTAAAACAATACTATGCCACATGTTTTTCTCTTATTTCTGGAATTATCATTTTCGGTGGTCTCCTTGCACCTACTGTAAGTTCTTTTTTGTTAATCAGCTCCTGTTATTATTCTCCCTTATAATGTTAGTCATATTCTGTGTCATCCGCCACATTCTCCATTTTTTGACTTTGCTCTTTATTATCACTTTGTATAATAGAGGAAGCAACTAGAGGTTTTAGTGAGGCCTTAAAGCTTTTAAGAACTAAAAACATTCTCTAGTAAGAACTAAAAACATTCTCTACTGAGGCCTTAGAGCTTTTAAGAACTAAAAACATTCTCTATTGAAGACAAGTTCTCTTTGTGTTTTACAACATCCTTACTAAGCTCTCTTTAGGTCAACAGAATAAGAACTATGATATAGTCATCTAGAGGTAATGATTGTAGAAGAGGCAGCGAGATTGCATTTAAATATTGACCCAGGTTCAGCACGTTGCCCATAGTTAGATTTGGCACCAGTTGTCATTTTTAATCCATTGTTTAAAAGATAAGTTAATTTGGGTTAGATTATCCTAGAGAAATTCACCAGTTAGTACTATATTTCTTTCAGCTAGTAACAACAGTTTCAGGAGAACTGGCACTTGGGTACGGTTTAAATTTTTAAAAGATATGTGCTTGATGCAGTTCCTTACCCTAATTTATGTTATGAAATCTCATCTCAGTTGGAGCTGAAATTGGGAATAGGAGGGACATCATATGCTGATTTTATTTCAAGCATGCATCTTCCAATGCAGTTGAGGTATACATAGGCAAAAGCAGGTTTTACTGTGCTTTCTATTTTTGATATATAGTGCTTGCTAATTTAAACAGAACACAGTATCTTGTTCTCTTGTTTATATCGAGTGAACATTTGACTCTGCATGTTATCTAATAGAAGTGTTTGATTCCTAAAGCACCTTTGGTAACAGCAAACAGGTGAAAGTAATGGATCAACTGTAATACAATTAGCTTATGATGATGACATGAGTCATGTGTATCCGCTCTACTGAGGGATTTCTAGAACATTTAACATAATCTTTTAACACATAGCAACCGATCAGTTATTAATGCATATAATCAATCACACCTCTGAAAAGCATGTGATTTTTTCTGGGACTAATATAGGTCATGGTTGATAGTCTAGTATCACTTTATACTATGCCATAAATTCTGGCAAAATTATTTTAAAGGTAGAAATAGGCCCTGTATATTGTGGCCGGTTAAAGAGTTAGATGTGAAATAAGAAATATATGCATGGTACGAATAGGTATAGCTTCTTTATGTTGATATAGTAAAGTTCATCCAATTAGTTGATATATAACTTCTCTTTGGGACTCAATGAGGTTTTCTCTTGTTGCACAAATTTAGTGAAGTTGATCCCATTGTGGCATCTTTCTCTGGAGGAGCAGTTGGTGTGATCTCAGCTTTGATGGTGGTTGAAATAAACAATGTAAAACAGCAGGAGCATAAAAGATGCAAGTATTGTTTAGGAACAGGTACCATGTTTTAATGTTATCACTGAATTTCATTCTTTTGGGTAACCATTAGGACCCTTAGTGGGACCAGGTAAAGCATAGCTTAGTAGCTTACACCGGGCAAACAGTCTTCAATGGGTCAATTTTGACTTTTGAGAATAATTCAGTGAAAAAGAGGAGCTATTTATCATGTAACCTGATGCAGGGTATCTAGCTTGTGCGCGATGTGCTAGCACAGGAGCAATTGTACTTATTGACCCTGTTGCATCTGCTAACGGTGGTAATCAACCTCTTTCACCGCCTAAAACTGAAAGATGTTCCAACTGCTCTGGTGCAGGAAAAGTAAGTGTTTGTTATTATTTTTCGTATGCATTTGCTCTACGAGCATGCACATTTTTCAAATTAATTGCAACTGTGCTTATTGAGGCCCCTGTTTCAAGACTCGTCAAGATTCTGATTTCTGACTCTCATGCATGTTCTAATCTGAATTTTGCAGGTTATGTGCCCAACTTGTCTTTGTACAGGAATGGCTATGGCAAGTGAACACGATCCACGCATCGACCCCTTTGATTAGATAAATATGTAGATTATAAACTTCACTTCTTGTGCTTGTAAGATAGAAATTCAACCACATCAAATTTTTATGGTCAGTTCTTGTACGTTACAACCTGTTGATGACTATGAATACATTCTTGCATGAGTTTATATATGATAATTGTTCTGTTGTATGGCAGCTGCACCGAGTGCTCTCACCGTGATGACTTGGTTTTGTTATTCTTTAATGTGATAGAACTTAAAATTGTACTATTATGGATGAACTCTTTCAGATTTGAGTGATTGCAAGAATGCAAGTTGTTGTGTATTTTAAAAGCGCGTCAGTAAGGTAGCATGTTGTACATGATTCGCGGGCTTTTTAGCGCTTTTCGTGGAATGCCTAGAGTACATTATCTGCAACTATCGCTATTTTAATGTGATTATTTGAAGAGGCTCATGGGAAGCTCTCCAGAAAGATTGTTGAATGATAAATCAAAGTACTCTAGGTTTTTAAGCCCTCAAACCCAAGTCCACTCCAACACACACAGCCTGGCCCACTTGCAGCCCAACCAGAACCCCTACTAGCCCAACTGGTGGGCAGCCCAACAAGCTTTCTTTCCAGGCTTGATTCCCGGCCCGTGGCCTCAACTTCCACCCTACCCTTACGGCCTTGCCCCACCTAACAACCTTTTTATTTTTTTAAACATAACTACATAAGTTAAACAAATGATTTTATTGTTTTATTAGTTTATGAACTTAGGTATATATAGTTTGAATCATATAGTTTTTTTAAAATATTATTTTATAACTTATATATTTACATTAATTTGTTTAATATTTTATTCAACTCATTTATTACATGGAGTTTTAGTCAGGTCTTCTGTACTTAAAACTTATTACATTTATTTAAAATGATGCGATTTGAATTTTCATTTAGATAATAATTAGTTAACTATCAAATTGAATAAAGTTTAAAGAACTGACATTCAACATTTTTGTAAGAAAAATATTTATACCACTTTTATGGTATCAAACCAAAATTAAGCTATATTTATACGTACTAAAGTTAAAATAATTACTTAATATGTTATTATCTTGATATAGGGTTACAAGAGGACCGAGTATTTAATTTTAAACTTAGATTTTTTATGTTCCAACAGTAGCTTTTCTTTTGCCTTGTAACTATCGGAATTAAATTATGAAAAATCAAGTAAACCGATGGAATGAAGTCTCCAACTCAACATTCAAGACAAATTAGAAAATCAATTATGTGGATAATTTCATGAAAAAATGAGTGGACATGACACTTTATCGTCAACCTCAATTATTGTTTGATCCAAAAATATCATTGTTTAATAAGACTACAACAATTGAGAATCATCTAAGTCCAAGTAAACTCAAAAGAGTCCATATATATTTTAGTTACCATGACAAGCCGGTAACATAATGATGTTAACATAAAGAAAATCTATGCATGAACAAATCAACAAAAAATGCCTCACAATGTGGGAATTGTTTTGCTCAAATACTTCCTTTTTCACTTTTAATAAAAAACACCTTGCTCGGTCCAGTATGGTTTTAACCGGTTTTATATGAAATATTCTCAAATTGATTTCAAACCGGGAAATTGGACTGGATTGCAAAACTATTTGCACAAACTAGTTTCACTACTGATTTTGGATCAAATTTATTGCTGGTTTCGGGTCCCAAACGGGTTTAAATGTGCACCTCTAGCCCAACAGTTAAATGGGTGATTGCGTTATTTGGGTTTGTTTCTAGGGTTTAACTTTAAACTCTAGCTTTTACACAATTCTTGAAATAGATTTCCAAAATTAAATAGAAAAATTATGTAGGCCCATTTAGACATTTAGTTAATCCAAATAACCTGGAATCTGGTTCGACCTCATTTTTTATATGCCTGATACTGATATGTTGATGATTAAGGGATATGAGTAGTAAATAGGGGGAATATTAAATAGGAAATAAGGGTTTGGTATCACAAAAAAATATGACATGAACCTGAAATGAAACTTATGGGTTTGCTTTATTGTTTTATTAGTTTAAGAACTTTCGTATATATAGTTTCAATTATATTTTTTGTCAAAACATTTTTTTATAACTTATATATTTACATTAATTTGTTTAATAGTTTTTTTATCCAACTCATTTATTACATGAAGTTTTAGTAAGATCTTTTATACTTAAAACTTCCTAGGTTTATCTAAATGACGCGTTTTGAATTTTCTGTTAGATAATAATTTGGTAACTCTCAAATTGAATAGAATTTAATGAAGTGACATTCAACATTTTTGTAAGAAGAATATTTAATTATACCATTTTATGGTATCGACCCAAAATTTATGGTATCAACCAAAAGTTAATATCTATTTATACGTATTAAAGTTAAAATAATTACTTAATATGTTATTAATTATCTTGATATAGGGTTACAAGATGACCGAGTATTTTATTTTAAACTTCAAATTTTTTTATGTTCTAATAGCAGCTTTCATTTTGCCTTATAACAATTGGAATTAAACTCTGAAAAATCAAGTAAACCGATGGAATAAAGTCTCCAAAGAATGTTCGCAACAAGTTAGAAAATTAATTTATGTGGATAATTCCATGAAAAAAATGAGTGGACATGCATCATGCACTTATCGCCAAACTCAATTATTGTTTGATCCAAAAATTTCATTGTCTAATAAGACTACAACAAGTGAGAACCATCTAATGTACTGTTTAACAATATCTGAATGATTAAGTGCTAAAGCAATAAGAGGTCTGAACCATTAAAAGCTAGTCTATCGCTTAATTATTTAAATACAAATGTCTGACCAATTCAGATAAGAGTTCTTAACTATTTATCCTTAGATCTCTTAACCATTCAACATTAGTATAATGCTGAACCATTCAGAGGCAAATGTCTGAACCATTCAGACATTTGCTCACGAAACAAACAGTCTGAACCATTCAGTGCTGAATTATTCAGACATCTGAACCATTAAGAGGCTGACAAACAGCCCCTAATTCCAAGTAAACTAAAAAAAGTCCATATATATATATATATATTAGTTACCATGACAAGTCGAAAATAAAAAAATGCCTCACAATATGGGAATCGTTTTGCTCAAACACTTATTTTTTCTCTTTTAATAAAGAACATCTTGCTCAGTCTATTATGGTTGTAACTGGTTTTATATGAAACATTCTCAAATTGATTTCAAACCGACAAATCCGATTGAATTGCGAAATGGGTTTGAATGCGCACCTCTAGCCCAAAAGTTAAATGGGTGATTGCTTTGTTTGAGTTTGTTTTTAGGGTTTAAGACTTTAAGCCATACCTTTTACACAATTCTTGAAATAGGTTTCCAAAATCAAATGAAAAAATTATGTAGATGTTAGTTATATTTTTAGTCATAAATTATAGTAATTTTAGAGTATATTTTAGCATATATTTTGCATTAGTTGCATGCATGTTACAATTATTTTATAAAATAGTAGTTTTGTGGGATGGAATCTACTTTTATTTATTTTTTTGGTTTTGAAGGTTAACTTATTGCTAGAAAAGAAAGTGAGGAGCTCAAAAAGGAAATATCATTAAGTTTGAAAACTCTTAATGGCTCATAAAGCATCCAAATTTAAAACCCTAGAAAGAAGGGGAGTTTGTTGAAGCAAAAGAGAAGGATAAATAGGGCTGCAAATTAATTAAAAGGGACATCTTAAAAAGGCTAGGGGATCAAGCAAGAAGAAGGAATTGGTAGATAAATTTTATGGAGGCATTAGAAGTCAACAAGGAGGAGAATAATTGGAGGAATTAATCTTCATTGATTGTTGAGAAGTTTTCAGTTATTGTTTGTTTTTGGTTTCGTAAGTTTTCCTTTTTATTTTGACATTAACCTAGCCACCATGTCCGGCTAGGGTACTTTTAGTTTCAACATTAGAGTTTAATTTCTGTGATTTGGTTTGAACTTATGTGAAACCTTTATGAGATGTTTTTATTTTAATGGTTTGTTTGTTTGATTCTTGGTCTTAAACCCGGATCTAATCCGGTATATATTAGATTGTTAATAAAATTGGCCACTTTATTAATTTTTCTAATAAAGTTCTTCAAGATTTAAAACCCTAAACAAGTTTTGATTTTTTATATAAGGAACAATTAACGGTTTGGGTTTGTCTATGAATCCATCTTCGTTATAGAATCTTGCAATCTAGTTAAACACACCGAACGACATGTGTGTTTAATTATAATTGATACTTCTATCGCTGCAACTTGCACGCTAAGATCCGAACGGTGTGAGCTTAGAGTAGCGGGTTGGCTCTAATCAACGAACTGAGCTTGATTAGACATTAGATAGAGGGGATATCCGAACGGCATGATGTCTAGTATCGATACAAATCATTATTTAGAAAGTATAATTGCACCGTAATCGTTAATGATCGTAAGCCAAATCGAATCTAGAAATTACCTTAGTGTTGAAATTAGCTTTCATATTTTAATTTATTTTGCAATTTAATTAAAGTTTTTATTAATTCCTTTTCAGAATAAAAAAGTACAAAAAATGTCAATTTTCGTTTTTCCGGCAGAACCTTAACACGGCCGCGTACAGTTCTGACACGGCCGTGTCAGCCTACTGGAATTTTTTTTTCACTTTTTGCAATTTACTTTCAGTTTTAGTCTTTAATTAAAACCCACATCTTCCTTAACCCGTAAGCAATCAAAGTAACCGTGCTTAAACGTTTTTGGTATAAAATAATTGACACGTATCCCTGAGGACACGAACCCTACTTCCGCTCATACTATTCTTAGTGTGTGTGACGGTAGGTTCACATTTATATATTTTATTTGCTGGATTCAACACCCAACAGTAAAGCCATTCAGACATTTAGTTAATCCATATAACCTAGGTTTTGGTCCTGTATATGCATGATATGTTGATGATTAAGGGGGAGTACTAAATACTAAATAAGGGTTTGGTATGATAAGAAAATATGACATGAACTTGAAACGAAACTTATGGGTTTGGTTTAGTATAAACTGATACGGGTCAATTTCGAGTCGAATACGCGAACTCTTTTAGCTAAACAAGTTGTTTACGTGTCAATCTATTGGGTTTGCTGCATAGCCCGTTTAACCTATTTATTATTTATTTTTTTATTAAGTATGTTTTATGTCATAAATAAAATTTGTTGTGTGTTTTATTCTGATACTTAAAAGTTATAATAGAAATTGACATAAGATTTCATAACTCAAATACAAAATTGATTTATATTCATTTTTAACTTTAGTTGTAAAATAATAATTACTAATTAAGTATTAATATATGAAAAAATATTAAAAATAACTACTATTGTCGTGTTCATGTCAATATGTTATTTTTGTGTCGTGTTCATGTCAATACGTTATTTTTGTGTAGTGTTCGTGTCAATAGGCTAATTTCCGTGTCACGTTCTTCGGGTTCAGGTCGTGTTCGACTTTGTAAATTTCCGAGTTTGTGTCGAGTTGGACCCAGGAACCTCATCCGTTAGCACAAGCTCTTTCCTCCCGTTACTGCTCCGTGGGCTACTATAAACACAAAAGTAGATTCCTGAGCCATTCGTTCTCCCCTCTCGGTTGGCCTTTGCCAGCCACTAAAGCAAGTAAGAGAACCTACAGTGAATAAACTTTTAGAATCGTAGATTTTTATCGGATTGTACACCTTTGTGTCTGGCTATGTTTATGGATTTGCATAAAAAGGGACGGGGCATCTCTATCCTTTTTTGGGGGAAGAGGGAGGCCCTTAATACCAATTAGTTTCATAGAAAGTCTACGTATCAAGGACAACCTTGTTGGTAAAATGATGTAATCTTTAGCTAAATATTATAGGTTTAAATCCCGTAAAGTGAAGGTGTGATCATTTTAAAAATAGAATAAATATAGAACAAAGAATATGTGGGTTAATTAGTTTACTAGCTTTATATCTTGATTCAAAAATTTCTTCTAAAAAGCTAAAAGTTGAACCGTTGAAGAAGCTTTTACTAGGTTTTGGACTTTCGGAACCAAATAGATAAATTGTGTATGCCCATGTAGTTGATCCACATAACAGACCCGAAAATCAGTTTCATCAAAAACCCACCCCATTATCCTATTCACTATAAAGAGTTAATGAGTAATGATGCCCACGTGAACCATTTTACATGGTCTTACCATTACATTTCATTAGTAGTTATTCATAATAGATGTTTACAAAAGACATTTACTCTTAGTAATCTATACTAATAATCATTTACAATGTGGGACGCATGACATTCCCACAATGTTTCCCCTAATTATTTTTTCGCCTAAACTATTTATTTTATTTTTTAAAAATCAAGTAACTAATTTTCAAATATTTCTTTTTCTCTCTCTATTATAAATTCAAATCCTTGAATTAATAATTTTTAAAATATTTTTTCATTAAATAAAAACTAATAATTTTAAAATATTTTTTCATTAAATAAAAACTAAGTATTTTGATTAAAAAATATATTTTTTTCAAAAATAAAATTTTCTAAAACTATGATTTTCTAAAAAAATGAAGCTTTTTTAAATTATGAAATATTTAAATTCAATCTTTTTATAAAATAAAAGTTTTATAAAAGAACATTTATTTAAAGCAAACCCGGAGTTTTTAAACAACAAGATACTGATAAAATAATAAAAAAATTTCAAATACGTAAATTAAATCATATGTTATATTAAAATAACGTTTTATAATTCCTACTCATCATCAATAAATATTTAATATTTTTATTATTCAACACGTGTAATACACGGGGATATAACCTAGTATTTATATACATAAACTGCAACTTGGTACAATAGACTAATTGTTGGTTTTTACAATTTTACATGCATGGATAGCAACCTATTTCACCCAGAAGAGAAGAATTTTTAGTACGTGTATGTGAAATGATCTATAACGTAAAACATAATGATGAATACATATAAAAAATGATAAAACATATTTTACACACCAATTCACTAAAATCTCTTCTTCTTATTATCAACTTTACAAAAATATTCCGTGACATTTAATCCATTTCCTCTTCATCCTATTCGAATAGTTCCTAGTTCGACAGGTTGAAATTTTTTAGTCTTTTTGCATAACACGTCGACGAAGCTGAAAGTTCGAGAAAAAAGATCTTGAAATGTGATCATGTTGGGGCTAATAACATTCTTATGAACGATTATTTTGTGAATAAACCAAAATACGAAGGCGAGATGTTTAGAAATAGGTTTCAATTATCTCAAGATTTATTTCTACGCATTGTTAAAGATATACACAACAACTTCCATTGTTTAAAGAAGGGTTTGATGGGAGGTGGAAAGAAAGATTCACGTCAATATAAAAATACACTTCAGAAATGCGTCAGCTCGTAACAGATAATTCACCTAACACATACGAAGAATATTTAGTTATGTCTGCTAGGACTTCACGTGAACACCTTGAATATTTTTGCAACGCTATTATTATTTTATATGATGATGAATTTTTACGAAGGCCCCCTAGCCATGACATTGTATTATTGTACGACGCACATCAATATATGGCTTTCCGGGAATGCTCCGTAGCATTGATTGAACTAATTGGGAATGAGCAATTGTCCTACGCGTTTGCGAGTTTGGTGTAGTTGGTTCTAACAATAACATTAATGTTCTCAATCAATCTCCACTTTTCATGCTAGAATTGAGTGAAACAAAAATGAAATTGGTTCGATTATGAGATTGAGACGAGTTTAGGTATTTATTTGTCAAAACTTGAATCAGATGAATATTGAATGGTAATTATTACATGTTAAATCTTGTGTTTTTTACTTTCTACTTTAGTTTTCTGTGTCGTGTGGTTGTGCTTTTTCTGGTTTGTGCAAAACAAGTCCACCCACCATCATCACTTTGAGAATAGATAATCAAGAGGTTGATATGTGCCTCAACCAAGCAGCCACAGCTTCTGCCCTATTCATCCGTTAGAAATCGATTTATAACACTACTAGAAAGCCTTAACATGTGAAATTGGTTACATTTAATAAAATGATACGGTAAACCCATATTTGGTTATAATAACAAGTTTTTTTAAATAATATTTTTATAAAAATAATCAATTTAGTATAAATTATATAAAATAAGCTCAATAAACTTTAATTCTATTTTGTTTGGAAATTTTAGAATTTACAATATATGATTTCATTAAAAAAATATTACTAAAGTTTTCTTTCACATGTCGTGTTTTCATACATTTTTCACATCAAAGGTTGCTCTGTTCTCTAAATAAAATATCACAAAACATTATGTTCACTTTTGTGTATAATAATTTAATATATGTTTAAACCATTAATACACAAATATATTTTTTCTTAAACCTTCATACTTTTCTAAACATACAAACCAATGTTTTTTCTTATCCATAAGACAATGCGTAGTGAGGGCGCCAAGAACTCACCTACCCCAGCGTGGTAGGGGCGTGGTGGCCGTGTTCCATGATGGCTACAACATGAATGCCCTTTTGATCGTTAGGAGTGCCGCTTTCAATGATAAAAGCAACCTTTAGCTACTTACATTAATGGTTTTTATCATCAATTTCTATTGAGAAAAAATTTTAATCTGGAATTGGTCTTAGAGTCAATTAAGCTCGTTAGCGCCACTAGAGTTGTAGCTTAGTGGTAAGATTTTGCCAAAAAAAAAAAAAAAAAAAACCAAGTTTGAACCTTGTAGGGAGTAATTTACGATGGTTTAGTTTACGAGTAGTGTAGGTTTGTCGTTAAAAAGAAAAGCTTATTAGTAGATTGGGAAGATAAAGGTTGTGACCTTATTACAAATACAATTGCTATATTTTCAAAGTACAATTTAATTACAACATTCTTCATCACCTATGAAACATGTTACATGAGTGCTTACGAATGACATCACAGACCATATACCTCAAATCTCTCAAGAAACCGAAATATGCGATTCTCCACGTTGTGCTGACCATCAAAGGAACTACAACAACCCAAAAACCAACAATGAATCCAGACACTAGTCCCCAATCCGTTCCATGCGATTCGTCGTCTTCTTCTTCTTCATGGTTAGCGTCTGGTACCGCAACTACACAACTTTCATTCAGTGGAGCCCCACATAGTTTGTTGCCAAAGAAGCTCGACTCATCGAAACTCTGAAGTTGTGTGCTTGTTGGGATTCTTCCTGTGAAATCGTTGTAGGACACGTTGAAGCTATTTAAGAAATTCAAGCTTGACAAGCTCACAGGAAGTTCTCCAGAAAGCCGATTAAAAGACACATCAAATGATTCAAGTGATTTCATATCTCCAATCTTCTTCGGGATACTCCCTGTCAATTGATTTCTTGATAGATTCAAAGAGCTCAATGCTCGGAGGGCCATGAGCTCACTTGGGATGCTCCCGGAAAAGTTGTTACCCGAAAGGTCCACGACCTTTACAAGCCCAAGGATTGTGCTATATATGTCTTCTCGTCCTTTTATCACCAATGAAGCACTATCGCGAAACTCCGTGTCTTCATAATATAAGAAGATAAATTCATAAAATAAAGCTTCTTTCCCAGAGAGGATAGTGAAATTGTTGAAGCATCTTGGTATATTTCCTGATAGATTATTATGAGCAAGGTCCAAGATCTGAATACGAGTAAGGTAACAAAGCTCATGAGTTATATTTCCCTGAAAACTGTTTGATCTGAGGTTGAGAATTCTCAAATTTGAGAGTTCTGTCCCCAACCATGTTGGAATTCTACCAACAAGTTTGTTTCTAGCAAGTTGAAGGATGGATAATCGTGTCAAGTTTTTCAGAGAAGTTGGTAGTCTCCCAGAAAGCTTGTTGTTACACATGTTCAATGATCTCAAAGAAGATAAAGATCCCAGAGTTCTTGGAATCACACCAGACAGATTGTTATTCTCCAGGTTCAAGAACCGCAAATGCGGGTACTTGTCCCAACACTGTTTAGGAATGGTACCTGATAGATGATTATTCGCAAGATTAAGAAGCCGGAGCTCCTTTCCACCATAAGGACATATCAAATGATGTAACAATCCCACAAATGAATTATATGAAGTTGAGTGTAGAAAGCGTTCTAGGGATACCAAGCAACCTTCCTTGAATATAATTTTGTGACATATCTAGATGTCGTAGATTGGGGAATAATCTCCAAAACAAAGGAGTTAAGGTTAATGAAATCTTTGTGTTGCTCATCTCCAAAAGCTCTAAATTGTTCTGCTGTAGCAACCATAATGGAAATTGAGGCCCTACATCCCATGAATTTAAAGACAAGGCCTCCAGCCGGAAATGGGGATACCAGTTTGCTGCACGCGGTTTGAGGGTCAGGTTATTTCCTGATGCTCGTAGGTATTTTAATTTGTTTAGGTTGGCAAAGTGAGCATCTGTCACGACACCGGTCAACAAATTATGAGAAACATCTATACTTATCAAATTTGAAAGTAGACCGAGACTATCAGGAAGGCTGCCATTCAATCTGTTATGTGCAACACTTAACACCTCCAATGACGATAATTCTCCGATTGAGAATGGAATTTGACCGGAAATAAGATTCTCATCAAGATTTAAATACTTCAGAAAAGACAGTCGTCCTATGGAATCTGGAATTGTGCCAAAAATACCATTGTTTTCGACTTGGAAAATTCCCGAGTACGCTATGGATATTGACTCCAAGCTAGGCGATTTGCACTCGAAAAAACTTTCAAGAAGAAATGCTAAGCTAATATTACCAATCTTGTTAACTGACAAATCAATCTCTCTCAAATTACAAAAGTTACATAACGTTTTCGGCATTATCTTTGTGAGTTGATTATTTGAAAGTTCAAGGCTAAGAAGAGAAGTCAAGTTGTGAAGGGAATCAAGAACTGAACTTGAAATACCACACTCGCTGATATCTAGTGAGACGAGATTACTACTAGACAATCCTTTTAACACTAACGAAGAATTCATAAAACTGTTCCCACGCACATGAAGCAACTCTATAGAGGTCATGTTATGGAAGCCTTCACTACTACTAGGAATAGGTCCCCGAAAATCACACCTACTTAAATCTAGTGAAACTATATTAGTTATACTGAAAAGCCACCTTGGAACTAAGCTGTAAAAGAAATTGTTTCTAGAAAGATCAAGTGAGGAAAGGGATGAAAGATTGAGACTAGCAACATGTGGATGTATATGCACGAGCCGACATTTAGACAAATGCAGTTCAACCAAAGAAGAAAGGGTGTTAATCACCTGAAGCCAATCGACTGCTTTGCTAAGGTCTATGCCACTCATATCCAAGTGATACAAGAAGCGAAGACCTGATAACCATTGCATATTCGTCATGCTAATTGATTGATCAAAGTAGCTTTTATGAAAACTTTCGAGACTGAGGATCCGTAATTCCGATAGATTCCCTAACTGAGGAGGGATTGTTCCACCGAAGCCGGAACGTGAGAGGTTAAGATATCTCAAGTTCATTAGAGAACCAATAAACTTCGGAAGTTGCTTTCCTCCAAAATCATTGTTGCTCAAGTCTAAATGCCTTAGTTGTTTAAGATTCAGTAGGGATGGACTCAATTCTCCTCTTAGTTTTTGCTTTGAACATTCTTCATATGATTTCTCCCTGTTGTAATAATCAATACGACAATTACCAGTTGGAAGATGAATCTTGTGAACATGACCGGTTACGTTATCACAAACGACTCCGGCCCATTTGCAACAATCACTATTCTCCTCTTGGACCCAAGATGCAAGTCGACCTGCACCATCTATGAGTCCATGCTTGAACTGGAGAAGTGCTTGTCTTTCATCATCCATGCATAGCATGGCATTGGAACTTGTATTAGATAAACACACATGTAATGTGGCCATGAAAAGAAGTAGACAAAAGTAGCAAGAAGAGAAACGAGAAAATGGAAAACAAGAACTCATATTGATTGATGATGAAGAGAATCGAACAAGAGCGAATAGTCACTCGTGTTCAGGTTTGATCTAATTGTGGTTATGCATCGTATTCTTTGTATGAGCTATTTATAAACAGACATTATCTCAACTAGCACAAATTGCAACCACTCAATGAACTAAACAATATCATTCATTTACATGATGTCAAGTCAAAGTCTATCGTTTACCTAAGTTTTGTGGTTACAATCATTTTCCTTTGTTGATATTTTTTTAGAAATAGCAAGGCTCAGTTATAGGCAAAGTAGTTAGTATTTTTATTAAATTTTCACTCCAGTTTCGTTACAACGACGTTGTACGTGACGTGATAATTTATAAACTATCATTGATCTAACTCATTTCTGTATTAAATTAATGGCATGACATAGAATAGTATTAATCTTGAAAGTAAACGGGGACCAATGCCGTTAGCAAAATCCACCGACCATGGTTTTTACATATATAGTAATAACACAAAAGATTATATTGCTCTTTTATTTTTCATGTAAAAATCTTTCTATTAATTTTTATTAATTATTAAATACAATATATAAAATTACTGTAAATAAATAAGTATCCGTGTAAATTTTCGTTAATAAATCTCTAAATTACTAAAATTTGTAAAAAAGATAATATTTTTAAAAAATATTCTTTTTTTTAATTTTTATGTTTTGATAAAATGAGATTCAATATTTTTGTAAAAAGAATATTACACCATCTTTTTTTTAAGTATGTTTAAGAGATAACAAGCCATTATTTTTAGAAAAGAAATTCATGATTTATAAATATATTTAGGACTTTAATTAAATTTAGTGACGTTTTGACGCATTTTTACAAGTTTAGTGATTTTTTGATTAAAAATAAGAAAATGTATTTTTTTAATGGTATCAACCCAATATTAATATCTATTTATACGTACTAAAGTTAAAATATTACTTAATTTGTTATTATCTTGATATAGGGTTACAAGATGACCAAGTATTTAATTTTTGACTTAATTTTTTATAATATTCCAACAGTAGTTTTCATTTTTCCTTATAATGATCAGAATTAAACTCTAAAAATCAAGTAAACTGATGGAATAAAGTTTCCAACACAAAGTTCACGACAAGTTAGAAAACCAATTATGTGGATAATTTCATGAAAAAATGAGTGGAAATGCATCATGCAATTATCGCTAGATAATTTCATGAAAAATGAGTGGCAATGCATCATGCAATCATCGTCAAAGATTCAAAAGCTTCTTGAGCTGAATTGGACCACAAGAAGGCATCTTTTCTTAGAAGATCAGTTAAGGGTTTAGCTAATGACCCAAAACCTTTGATAAAACGCGTGTAACACCCCGCAAGCCCAAGAAACCCCCGTAATTGTTTGACTGTAGAGGGAATATGCCAATTTTGAATGGTTGTAATCTTTTGAGGATCTGTTGAAACACCCACGCCAGTAATGATATGGCATAGGTATTCAACTCTCTCCCCCCCCAAATGTGCATTTGGACTGTTTTGCTTTAAGTTGATGCTCCCGCATGAGAGATAACACCTCTGCTACATTTCTTAAATACTGATCCCAAGAAGAACTACAGACCAAAATATCATCAAAGAATACCAAGCTAGTTTTTCTCAAAACAAGTTTAAAGATTGAGTTCATCAGGGCTTGAAAAGTAGCTGGGCATTAGTGAGACCAAAGGGTAAAACGAGAAACTCAAAATGACCCTTATGAGTTTTAAAGGCTGTTTTGTGTACATCATCTTCATGCATTCTAATTTGATTATAGTCGGATCTTAAATCCAACTTAGAAAACACAGTAGCCCCTCCTAATTCATCAAGTAACTCCTTAATAAGAGGAATGGGAAAGCTATATTTAATAGTAGCATCATTTAGCTGGCGGTAATCCACACACATTCGGAAAGAACCATCTTTCTTTTTGACCAAGACCAGTGGAGCTACAAATGAGCTGGTGCTGTTTCGTATCACTCTTGAATCCAGCAACTCTTGAGTCATTTGTTCGATCATATTTTTATGAGCACTTGGATACTCATAGGGTTTAAGATTGAGATTGATAGGTTCATCTTTGAGCTTGATCCTATGATCACATTCTCTTTTAGGAGGCTCCTGTAGGGAGATCAAAGATGTCACTATATTCTAACAACAATTGTTTCATTTGGGCATTATGTGTGGTAGAAGTGATAACTAGAGTATGCTGGAATCCATTTTCAGCTTGCAAACTGAATAGATGGGCCTGTAAAATCTGAGAAGAACTCTGCAAATAAGTTGATAACTTCTCCATTGTGCAAAGATGAACTCCTTGGTTAGCAATACCTTTGAGTTCAAATGGTTGATTGTCGACCGAAAATTTCATAGTCAAAGATTTGAAGTTCCAAATGATATCATTTAAGGTTTGGAGCCATTGAATGCCCAGCACAATGTCGTAACTGCTTAGTTGAATAACTAGCATGTCTGCGTTAAACCAATGACCCTGCATTGCCTATTGAAAATCTTTGCACAAGTGAATGCATGACAGTTTATTGCCATCGGCAATAGTAACAGGGATATCCCTAATTGGTCGCAATTGACAATTAAGCTTTGTTACTAACTGTTGATTCACAAAATTATGGGTTGACCCACTATCAACCAAGATTTGCAACTGTTTTGTACCCAAAGCTCCCACTAATTTCATTGTAGAATAGGAAGGGATACCTGTGAGAGCATGTAGAGAAATATAAGGATCATGAACTTCCTGCAATTTTTCCACATTGTCAGCAATTTCTTCCACGCCATTCCCTTCTCCCATGTCATCCGTCACCTCAACTACAAATAGTTGCTTCGAATTTGGACATTTGTGACCAAGAGTGTATTTTTCCGAGCACCAAAAACATTCCCCCCGAGCTCTCTTTTCCTCAAATTCCTTACTAGTGAGACGTTTAGTTGATTTGAATGAATTGATAGGATTAGCTTTAATTGAGGGAGTAGGCAACAAAGGTACTTTCGAATTAGCTCCAATTGTCTGATTATTAAAAGACTTTGGAGAATATTTGTATGGTGATTTTCCATTGAGAACCGTCAAATTGGCTTGGTTCTGTAATCTTGCCAAAGAATGTGCTTCTCTAAGTAACTTTGGTTTGAAAAGCCTTACATGACACTTGATGTCAGCCTTCAACCCTTCGATGAATAGACTCACGACATATTCTTCTGGAATATCCACCTTATTCAACAACAAGTCAAACTTATCACAATAATCTTCAAGGTCATCTGCTTGATTGAGTGCCTTGAGTACACCCATCGCATCTTCAACCAATGTTGAAGCGAAACGAGCTTGAATAGATTGCATGTACTCACTCCAAGGAATTTCAGTTACTGAAGTACCTCGAGATTTCACAAAATTGTTATGCCATTGCACCGCTCGGCCTTCTACATGTACTGCCGCATAACGCACCTTGAGTTTCTCCGTAGTTTCATCAATAGCAAAGAAGTGGTCGCATACCTGTATCCAGCTTTTAACTTCGCTTCCATCGAATTTCAGAAATTCTTCTCTAGAGAACCGATCATTGCTACGATTAAGTCTCGTTTCATCATCTTCTCGATGATTATTGCCCTTTGCAATCGACACACCTTCTCGATTGACATTATTGCTTGTACTCAGCGAATGTAGACTTTTGATTACTTCACTCAACTAAGATTTCAACGATGACATCTCTACAGTTAAGTGATTTTTTATACTCGCCATCTCGATCATCTGTTTCTCTGAAGTTGATTTGATTGCCTCCAATTCAGAATGATTATTCTCAGCTGCTGATTCCAATCGAAGCAATGACACCTCATGCTCCTTGATTGACTTCTCGATCTCTTGACTTCTTGTCGACATACTGAAATTGATAGTGAATTCAGAGTTTCGATGAGGATCAGAGAGCTCTGATACCACTATAGGGTAGAAACTAGGAAGAAGAAGAATTGACACAACAAGCTAACCCAACTGATTAGCTCGATCCCTTTTTATTAGTTCGGTAAGTTTGTTACAACTGTTAGAGTACACTTACAATGAGAACCTCACAGATTATTAATATTACAATACTAGCCCCTCACTTTAGTAACTAAACATACAACTGTTGAGGCCCTGGATCGATGATCGAATTGGATGAACAATCGATGGGTACTGCACAGATTTGTACAGGGAACTCGGTGGAAGAACATGGTCAAACAAGAACAAAATTAAACACACAATACTTCTATTATTGCACACTTAATTTGACATACAAACAGGGTATTTATACCCTTACAATGGTGGTTACATACTATTAAAACTAACACATCTAACCTTTAATTCCCGCCTAATTTACAGGTTGTCCCCCTAATTTGATTTATCCTTTCATGCATTTATATCTTCTTTCTTCACATTGTATTGTTGTTGCTTTCACTTTCTTCATTTTTGTTGTTGAACTTTTCTTGAACTTTAACATCTCTTTCTTTTCCTTGCTGCAACTTTCGATATCCATGAACATATTTAGTTTTTTGATTCTTGCTTGGTTTTGCTTGCTATTTGTTACATTTGCTAATTGATCAAATGATGAATTGTCTTGTTCTTGTACTTTTTGCTTTGATTTGCCATACAGGTCTTGTTTTTTTACTTTGCCACACAGGTCTTCTATAAACGCCACACAGGTCGTATTTTTTATTTTGCCACACAGGTCGAACTTGCCACACATGTCTTCTTACTTGTTTCGCCACACAGGTCGAACTTGCCACACAGGACTAACTTGCTTGCTTGCTATTTGCTTTTGGCCAACTTGCTAACCAAATTTTCTTTGCTCCCAACCAACTTGCTAATCGGGACTTTTGTGTTCCTGACCTACTTGCTAATCAGGTTTTTATGCACTAACTTGCTATACTCAACAAACAAAGGTTCGGAGTTACTTGCTATACTCAACGAGTCACGAAGTCTCGGAGTCACTTGCTACTTGCTTTGATTATCCTTACTTGCTTTGACTGCGTGTGTCTTTCTTGCTTGCTTTGACTACATGTGTCTTTCTTGCTTGCTTTGAAACACTATGGTTTATCTTTCTTGCTATTTGAACCACAAGGGTTCGGTTCTTGCTTGCCATGTGAACCACAAGAGTTCGATTCTTGCTTGCTATATGAATTTTGTAGATTTAATTTTGACTTGCTAATTATTGAAAAATAATTTAGGTGGCTTTCGGTTTACTTTCTTTCTTTTGTTTGGAATAAAAAATTTTGAAAGAATAAAGTATCAAAATTAAAGATATGATTTTTAAAAATGTGTTTAAATTTAAACAATCCAAAAGTTAGTTTTTTGATATTTTTCTTTTCTTTCGAAAACAGAAGGAATTTTAATTAAAACAAAACACTGCTCTTTTCATTGTCGAAAAACAAGGCAGAATGGATTTTCAATTGAAAAACAAATTTTCATTTAATAATTTTATTGTTTTTCTCAAAACTTTAAAATTTTGAAAAGAAACACCAATAATTTGTCGTTTTGTATTGGTTTTTCTATTGGAAACAAATTATAAAAATAAAGTAATAGGACTTCCCTCTTAAACACATTTCTGCCTTTATTCTGTCTTCTATTTTGACTTTTTCTTTGAGCACCGACCGACTTGTTTCTTCCTTTTGCTGTATAATTTCTTTAGATTCCAACACAATTCGATTTCCAATGATCGGTTATAGCATTTCTTCTGAATCAATTTGAGGAAACTAAATATGATTTTGTTTCCATTTTAATCTTCTTGCCACACTCTTTCGTTCTTGGCTGCCTCTGTTCTTCGCTTTCTTGATCGGAAGATTTAATTTTTGTTGGTTTTGCATATATACCAATGAACAAAGATGTTAATCTTGGTTTCGATTTAATTTTCACAAATGGTAAATTCGATTCTTGCTTCTTGTTGATTGCGAATTCAATTTCACTGTGATAATTACTTGCGAACATGAAACAGGGGTCCGTGACTCTGGTTTCGTTTTCTATAAATTTTCTGATTTCGTGTTCTCACACTTTCGGTTTCTTGCTTATGGTTGTCTCGCACAAGATTTGATCACAAGTTTGATCAAATTTGACTTTCCGGTTGAATTTTGGTTTCTTGATAGAAAACAGGGATCAATTCTTTCTTCTTCAAATTGTCGTCTTCTTCACAGGATCTTCTTCTTCCCAAGAGCGTAACGCTCTGATACCAATTGACGGATGATGGAGGGAATTCTTAGATACTTGCTTTACATACAAATCATCATCAATTACAAATGAAGAGAGTTGGGGTATTTATATGTGCTAAACTTGGCGGGTACCCAAAGTACAACGGGTGGGTCATTTAACCGCCATTAACTACCTTAACCGCCGATACTTAGGTTATAAAACAATAATACAAATTAATAACACTAACTTAGGATAAAACAAATATTAAGTCTAACAACAACTAACTTCGGCCTAACAGTATGCAGATTGAAACTTCACTTCTTGTGTTTGTAAGATAGAAATCCAACCACATTAAATCCTTATGGTCACTTCTTGTATGGTAGGTTGCTGTTGATGACTATGAATAAATTTCTTGCATGAGTTTAATATATGATAACTGTTCTGTTGTATGGCTGCTGCACTGCACCAAACTCTCACCTTGATGACTTGGCTTTGTTATTTTTAATATGAAACATGTTGCACCAGTACTTATGAATAACATCACAGACCATATACCACAACTCTCTCAAGAAACAGAAATATGCAGTCCTTCACCTGGTGCTGACTATCAAAGGAAGCAACACACCCCATAAACATTATGATGATAATCAGTCCCCAATCTGCTCCATTTGATGCATCTTCTTCTTCTTGGTCTCTATCAGGCATTGCAGCAACTGCACATGTTTCGGTGAGTGGTTCTCCACAAAGTTTGTTTCCCATGAAGCTGGACTCATTGAAGCCCCGAAGTTGTGTGCTCACCGGGATTCTTCCAGTCAAACAGTTGAAGGACACATTGAAGCTACTCACGAAACTCAAGCTTGACAAGCTCACAGGAAATTCACCGGAGAGGTGGTTCAGAGATACGTCAAAGGATTCAAGTACTTTCAAGTCTCCAATATTCTCTGGTATTTTTCCTGTCAACTGATTTCTTGATAAATTTAAAAATTGCAATGCTTGAAGGGCCATTAGCTCACTAGGTATGCTCCCAGAAAAATTGTTACTTGAAAGGTCCAAGATCATCACCAGTCCAAGAATAGTGCTATAAAGTAAGAAAATTGCTCCATCTGTTGTGTTTTTGTTCTTTTCCATCTAAAGGTCTCTTTGATACCAACATCTAGATATGAGAGATCGGTTAATGATCTCAGAAACGTCTCTGGCATGGGTGATGAAATCCTGGTGTTGCTAACATCCAAAAATGTTAAATTCCTGTGCTTTTGCAACCATATTGGAAATTGAGGCCCTAAATCCCAAGAACTTAAAGACAAGAACAACAACTTGGGAGAGGGAATCAAATCTTTTAGGTGCAGTTTTAGGGTTAAGTTGTTGCCTCTTCCATATAGGATTTTCAATGCTGCTAGTGTTGCAAAGTGTAATTCTGTCACCACACCGTTCAAGGAATTGTTAGAAATATCTAAAGTAATCAACTATGAAAGTTGACCGAGGCTATCAGGAAGGCTTCCTTTGAGTTGGTTATCTGAAAGATATAGCCACTCTAATGATGATAATCCTCCAAATGAGTTTGGAATTTGACCAGAAATAAGATTGTCTTGAAGACACAAGGACCTGAGAAAAGATGCTTTTCCTATTGAATAGGGAATCATCCCAGAAACACGATTGTTTCCAAGTTGGAGGTCCACAAGATATAGCAGTTCTCCGAGTGCATATGGCAGTTGGCCAGAAAGTTTGGTGGACTCGACAGATAATGACTCCAAGCTAGAGGCCGGCTTGCACTCCAAAAAGTTTTCAAGAAGGCTTTCTAAATTAATGTTAGGAAAGTTGTTTCTTGCCAGATCAAGATGTTTTAGATTGCAAAGGTTACCCAAAGATTTAGGGATTGTCTTCGTCAGTTGGTTTCCTGAAAGATCAAGGCTGAGCAAGGCGGTCAAATTGTGAAGGGCATCAAGAACCGAACTTGAAACATCACAAAAGCTAATATCTAACAAAAGGAGGTTACTGCTTATACTACTGGACAACCCTTATAATACTAGTGAAGAATTCATGAAACTGTTACCAGGGACGCGAAGGAACTCAAGGGAAGTCAAGTTACGAAAAGCATCAATACTACTACGATTAGGATCGTATAAATAGCACCAACTTAAATCTAGTGTAACTAGATTAAGTATATTGAAAATCCACCTTGGCATGAAGCTTTTGTAGTAAAAGTTACTTGAAAGATCAAGCAAGGAAAGAGATGTGAGGTTAAGACTAGGAACATGGGGATGTATATTCGAGCGTTTACAGCCAGGCATATGTAGTTCAACCAAAGAAGGGATAGTGTCGATCACTTGAACCCAATCGATTGCTTTGCTAAGGTTTACGCCACTCACATCTAGGTGTTGCAACCAACGGAGACTTGATAACCACTGCATATTGCTCATGCTAGTTAATTCAGGGTTGTAAAGTGCACCATAAAAACATCCAAGACAGAGAGAAGTAAACACGGCACAAAAATATAGTTGAAATTTGTGTAGAAATTATATATAATATCCGACCCATGCATTTTGGCAACACGTTACAAGGGATCGGTTATCAATACGTGCGTAAAGACGATGACATCTCACCGGTATGTATGAAATTTAGAATAAATTTACTATATCATGAAAAAAATTGAGTATTATATTTGACACCGGGTTCAACACGTTCATGTTGAACGAAACTTATATAGAACGTAGATAAAAATAAATACACCATAACGATAATCAAAATTTAAGAAAACACTATATTTTAAATGTTAAGAGGGGTGATCGCGTGATGACGCAAGGAACACTATTCACTAATAATCATTAAACCAAAGATAATGGATTTTTTTTAGGCCTTTCTTTTACAACACAAATGACTCTTAACTTTTATTTAACTTAATGATATAGATAGATCACTAGCATTTTTAGGCTTGGATTTCAAATTTTAAACTTTTAGCTAGGTTTGGTTAGCTTACCACCAAACCCACAATAGTGAATATACCTTGGGTCTCCCTTTTATACGACAAGGGATGCTAAAAGTTTCGTCTAACTTGATGATGTGGGATAGATCCCAATACTTTTGATTATGCATTAACTATACTTAGGTGATTATGCAATCCATTTATAAAACTTATAATTTCTTTCATTTTCTATAATCTATAACCGAGTATTTAATTTATAAACTAAAATTATTTTTTTTTATGTTCCAACAGTAGTTTTCATTTTGCCTTATAACGATCGGAATTAAACTCTGAAAAATCAAGTAAACCGATGGAATAAAGTCTCCAACTCAACATTAACGACAAGCTAGTTAGAAAATCAATTAATTATGTGGATAATTTCATGAAAAAAATGATTGGACATGGGCACTTTATCGCCAAACTCAATTATTGTTTGATACAAAAATATCATTGTCTAATAAGACTACAACAATTATGAATTATCTAAGTTCAAGTAAACTCAAAAGAGTCCATATATATTTTAGTTAGCATGACAAGTCAGAAACAGATTGATGTTAACGTACATAAAGAAAATCTAAACATGAACAAATCAACAAAAAATGCCTCACAATATGCGAATCGTTTTGCTCAAACACTTCCTTTTTCTTTTTTAATAAAGAACACCTTGCTCGGTCCAGTATAGTTTTAACCAGTTTAATATGAAATATTTTCAAATTGATTTCAAACCGGGAAATTGGATTGGATTGCGAAACTATTCGCACAAACTAGTTTCACTATTGATTTTGGATAAATTTATTGCTGGTTTCGGGTAGACTTGGGCAAAAAAACCGGGTACGGACCCGACCCGGCGAACCCGACTCGGACCTGGGTCCGGGTACAACCCGGTATAGGGTGTACCCGGTTTGGAACCGAAAATACCCGGTGGGTAGGAACCGGTTATGGGTTTTTATAATTTTCTAGAACCCGAACCGTACCCGACCCGACCCAACCCGGACCCGACCCGATCGTACCCGGGTCCAACCCGGTTTTTACCGTTTTTCGGGTTTTTTTAAAAAACTAGCCGTTTTTAACGGCTATATAGCCGTTGGATCTCATTTTTGACCCTTTTTTTTGTTTTTTTGCCCTCTAAGGTAGTATAAATAGGTGTGGGTTGGTTTGATTGAGTACCCAACTCTCAAACGCAAAAACGTACGCAAAAAACGCAAAAAATACTCTAGTTTACTCTCGTTTTACATTTTCACTCTCTCGTTTTACACTTTTCACTGTCTTTAATCTTGTTATGGCTCAATCACAATCTTCCGTTGGTCAAAGTTCGTCCAACGCTCCAACCGTCGTTCGTGTTCTTCCACACAATCGTAACATGGATGTATGGTGCAATTGGGACATGGTTGAGTTGAGTGACGGGTCTGTAAAGGCTCGTTGCAAGTTTTGTGGAGCTTTGCTTGCTAAAGATTCTAACACGACTTTAAGCAAACACATTAGCAAGAAGTTTTGTAAGTCGTTGAAAAGTAATCCGGATTCGCAACAAACACAATTAGGTGGAGACGGTGGAATCTTTAATTACGACGTTAATAGGGTTCGAGATCGAATGGCGAAGTTCGTGATTCAAGAAGCTTTGCCTTTTAGTCACTTCGACAATCCTCGTTTGACCAACTTAATTCGAGAGACGCTTCAACCTCGTTACAACCATGTAAGTCGTACTACCCTTAGACGTTATTGTTTAAAATTATGGAAGCAAGCAAAAAATGATTTAATTGTATTATTTGAAAATTTAAATACCGGTGTAAACTTAACTAGTGACGTTTGGTCTGCTCCACACGGTTTACCCGAATCGTACCTTTGCGTCACCGCTCATTGGGTAGATCCCAAATCATGGCAATTGATGAAACGTACGATTGCGTTTGATCTTTTTCCGTATCCACACACCGGAGAATTTTTGTTTTACTTTTTGGATAATGTAATAACTACTTTTAATTTACAAAATAAAATTTTTTCAATGGCATTTGATAACGCTTCCAACAACACAACCGCGGTTGAAAAATTAAAATTAAAATATCTTCCGATTGCAAACGGTGATTTTTTCCATACTCGTTGTGTTGCACATATTATTAATTTAGTAGTGCAAGACGGTCTATCCGTGCAATTTGTTGATAACTTTATTAAAGCTTTTCGATTTATGTTACATGACGTTTATAAAAAAAGTAGAAGAAGATATCAAGATTATAAAAAACTTTGTAAGGATACGGACTCTGTATTTTTAGGTCCTAATTGGGATGTACCTACTCGGTGGAATTCGACTTGTCACATGTTTAATTGTGCTTTAAAACAAAAGGGAACTTTGAAAGCTTTTCATAATAGTCTTTCGGATAATGGTGAAGCCGACCCATTTCTGGATGCGGGTTGGAAAAATGTTCAAAGTCTATCCGATTTTCTTGAGGTGTTTAAAAACTCAACAACAAAATTATCAGGAGTTTATTATCCCACTAGTTATTCGGTGGTTCAAGAATTATATTTCATGGCTTTGAATTTTAAAAATTTTCAATATAAAAATGATATGTTTACACAAATGATAGAACCAATGAAAGAAAAGTTTAAAAAATATTTTGAGGAGTTACCACCCGTTTTTACTTGTGCCGCCGCTTTAAATCCGTTTTTAAATGTTGCTGGGGTTGAATGTTTGATAGACGAGATAAATGACAATTTAGATATGCATGACGAAAACCCTAATTTTTCAAGGGATGCCAAAAAAAGTTTTAATGCAAGCTTGAAAACAATATATAATTTTTATTTAAATAGATATGGGCCTAACGTAAATATAACCACACCAAGAGAATCAACCTCAAATGCTAGTACCTCGATGAAAGACCCGGTTATAACCATGTTGAATGTTGTTCGGGATGTGACGGCCAAACGACAAAGGGGTAACACCCCAACAAGTGAGCTCGGTAGATATAGTGCTACGGATTTTATTTCCACTATGACTACCGAAGATTATCGTGCATTCGATATTTTGGCTTGGTGGAAAGGAAAGGAATCTCAATTTCCGATTCTTTCCGCTATGGCCCGTGATTTACTAAGCGTCCAAGCTTCTACGGTAGCTTCGGAATCTGCTTTTTCTCTTAGTGGCAGGGTAATCTCATTACGGAGAACAAGACTAACTCCAGAAGCGGTTGAGATGTGCATTTGTTTAAAGGATCACTTAGACGCAATGGATCGTATACAAGACCAAACAAGCCTCGAAAATGAAATTGCACTCGAAGCTAAAGTACACGATGAAGAGGTAGAAGAAGGAGTATGTTCTGGCATATCGGATGAAGAATTAGCATTTGATCAAGCGTCTCGTAGTAAATAAACATTAGACGATAACTTAAATAAAAGTTTTATGTTATTTTTTATTGATCGATTTATGTATTTTTAAGTTGTTTAAATAAATAAATGAAAAATTAATGTTTATTTAATATTGTTAAATAAAAACAACATTAATATTATTAATAATAATAACAATAATAATATTATTAATAATAACAGCAACAACAAAAACAAACAAAAACAAAAACAACAATAATATTATTAATAATAATAACAATAATACTTATTATGATTTATAATAATAATAACAAAAATAACAACAACAAGTCAATAATAATAATAATAATAATAATAATAATAATAATGATTTATATTAGTAAAAACAAAACAAAAAATAAAAAAAATTCAAAAACCAGATTATACCCGGGTTCCGTACCCGACCCGGACCCGACCCGACCCTAACCGGGTATGTCGGGTAGGGTAATAGCTTGGGTGAACCCGACCCGGGTTCGAACCCGGTTCCACCCGTACCCGGGTACGAAAAAAACCGGTTGGGCCGAACCCGGTTTCAACCCGGTTTCGGGTATTGGGCTGGACCCGGTTTGCCCACCTCTAGTTTCGGGTCCTAAGCGGGTTTAAATGTGCACCTCTAGCCCAAAAGTTAAATGGGTGATTGCTTTATTTGGGCTTGTTTCTAGGGTTTAAGACTTTAAGCCCTACCTTTTATATAATTCTTGAAATAGGTTTTCAAAATTAAATGAAAAATTTATGTAGGCCCATTTAGACATTTAGTTAATCCAAATAACCTGTGTTTTGGTCCGAGCCCATTTTTTATATGCCCGATACTGATATGTTGATGACTAAGGGATATGAGTAGTAAATAGGGGGAATATTAAATAGTAAATAGGATTTGGTATGATAAGAAAATATGACATGAACCTGAAACGAAACTTATGGGTTTGGTTTAGTATAAACTGATACGGGTCAATTTCGAGTCGAACATGCGAACCCATTTAGCTAAACGGGTCGTTTTCGTGCCAATCTGTTGGGTTTGTTGGTTAGCTCGCTTAAACTACGAATTATTTAGTTTTTTATTAAGTAAGTTTTATGTCATAAATAAAATTTGTTGTGTGTTTTATTCCAATACTTAAAAAGTTATAATAGAAATTGACATAAGATTTCATAACTCAAATACAAAATTGATTTATATTCATTTTTAACTTTACTTGTAAAATAATAATTACTAATTAAGTATTAATATATGCTAAGAATATAAAAAAATGACTAAACTGGTCGTGTTTGTGTCAATACGTTATTTTGTGTCGTGTTCATGTCAATATGTTAATGTTTAAAAGATAGGTTAATTTGAGTAAGATTATCCTAAAGAAATTCACCTGTTAGTACTATATTTCTTTCAGCTAGTAACAACAGTTTCAGGAGAACTGGCACTTGGGTACTGTTTTAATATTTAAAAGATAAGTGCTTGATGAAGTTCCTTACCCTAATTTATGTTGTGAAATCTCATCTCAGTTGGCACTTGGGTGTTGTTTTAATATTTAATCTGTTTCCTCTTCATCCTATTCGGATAGTTCCTAGTTTGACGGGCTGAAATTTTTTAGTCTTCTTGCTCAACACGTCGACGAAGCTGAAAGTTCAAGAAAAAAGATCTTCAAACGTGATCATGTTGGGGATAATAACATTCTTATGGACGATTATTTTGTGAATGAACCAAAATACGAAGGCGAGATGTTTAGAAATAGGTTTCGATTATCTAAAGATTTATTTCTACGCATTGTTAAAGATATACACAACAACTTCCATTGTTTAAAGAAAGGTTTGATGGGAGGTGGAAAGAAAGATTCACGTCAATATAAAAATACACTTCAGGAATCCGTTAACTCGTAACAGGTAATTCACTTAACACATACGAAGAATATTTAGCTATGTCCGCTAGGACTTCACTTGAACGCCTTGAATATTTTTACAACGCTATTATTAGTTTATATGATGATGAATTTTTACGAAGGCCCCCTAGCCATGATATTGTATTATTGTACGACGCGCATTAACATTTGGCCTTCCGGGAATGCTCGATAGCATTGATTGCACTAATTGGGAATGGAGCAATTGTCCTACGCATTTGCGAGGTCAATATCATCGAGGTAATCATGATGGTCAAACATTGATTCTTTAAGCCGTGGCGTCACAAGATTTGTGGTTTTGGTATGCCTAGTTTGGTGTAGCTGATTCTAACAACAAAATTAATATTCTCAATCAATCTCCTCTATTCACGCCAGAATTGAGTGAAACAAAAGTGAAATCGGTCCGATCCAGAGATTTAGACCAGTTTAGGTATTTATTTGTCAAAACTTGAATTGGATGAATATTGAATGGTAATTATTACATGTTAAATCTAGTGTTTTTACTTTCTAATTTAGTTTTCTGTCTCGTGTGGTTGTGTTTTTTCTGGTTTGTGCAAAACAAGTCCACCCACCATCATCACTTTGAGAATAGATAATCAAGAGGTTGATATGTGCCTCAACCAAGCAGCCATCGCTTCTGTCCTGTTCATCCGTTAGAAACCGATTTACACTACTAGAAAGCCTTAACATGTGAAATCGGTTACCCTTAATAAATGATACGGTAAACCAATATTTGGGTATAATAACAAGTTTTTTTAATAATATTTTTAAAAAAATAACCAATTTAGTATAAGTTATATAAAATAAGCTCAATAAACTTTAATACTATTTTGTTTGAAAATTTTAAAATTTACAAGACATGATTTCGTTAAAAAAAGACAACATTTCTAAAGTTTTCTTTGACACGTCGTGCTTTCATACATTTTCCATGTCAAAAGTTGCCCAGTTCTCTAAATAAATTATCACAGAACATTAGGTTCATTTTTGTGTATAATCATCTATTTTATGTTTAAACCATCAATACACAAATATATTTTTTCTTAAACCTTCAAACTTTTCTAAAATATCACATACAAACCAATGCGTAGTGAGGGCACCAAGAACTCCCCCACCCCCAAGCGTGGTAGGGGCGTGGTGGTCGTGTTCCATGATGACTACAACGTGAATGCCCTTTTGACCTTTAGGAGTGCTGATTTCAATGATAAAAGTAGCCCTTAGCTACTTACATTAATAGTTTTTATCATCAATTTCTAAACATTATAATACAATATTTAAACGACATTTTTTTTCAGAGTACT
The DNA here is from genome assembly GCA_025506415.1 of Flaveria robusta. Lineage (NCBI taxonomy): Eukaryota > Viridiplantae > Streptophyta > Magnoliopsida > Asterales > Asteraceae > Flaveria > Flaveria robusta. The sequence continues at coordinate 37,301,511 of CM046473.1, read as the reverse complement.
TTATTGAGAAATTTTTTAAAATTGGAATGGGTATTATCATTATCCATTTATACGGGTCAATTAAACTCATTAACGCCACTAGAGTTGTAGCTCAGTGGTAAGATTTTGCAAAAAAAAAAAAAAAAAAAAAAAAAAAAAAAAAACAAGTTTGAACGTAGTAGGGCGTAATTTACGATGGTTTAATTTATGAGTGGTGTAAGTTTGTCGTTAAAAAGAAAAGCTTATTAGTAGACTAGCTTTAGTAACCGTGTATTACACGGGTTAAATAAATAAAATATTAAATAAAATAAAATTTTATTAATTTTAAAACAAAATTTTAAAATAAAATATAGCTGAAATTACGTATCACTAAAAGATATAAGTAATAAAACAATAGTATCAATTTTTTAAACTTTTTTGTTTATAAAAAAATAAACATTTTGTTTCAAAACAAATTGTTTTAAAAAATTTATTATTATAAATCCCTATTTTAATTATTTTTTATTTATAAATATTTTATTTTTTATAAACACTAATTTTAAAAAATTGTATTTTTAAAAACTATGATGTTTTAAAAGCTTTTTAATTTATAAAAGTTTGTTTCTTTATAAATAAAATTAATAAAAAAAACTTTATTTAATTTATTAAAAATACTTTTAGTCCATAACAAAATTAATAATATTATTAGTAATTATATAGTAACTATTAAATAGAAAAGAGAAACGAAAAAAAATTGATAAGATGTAATGCTAATACATGTCTACTTCGATTACAATTTTATTATAGTAAAAATATTGGGAAGATAAAGGTCGTGACCTTATTACAAATAGAGTTGCTATATTTTCAAAGTACAATTTAATTACAACATTCTTCATCACCTATGAAACATGTTACATGAGTGCTTACGAATGACATCACAGACCATATACCTCAAATCTCTCAAGAAACCGAAATATGCGATTCTCCACATTGTGCTGACTATCAAAGGAACTACAACAACCCAAAAACCAACAATGAATCCAGACACCATGCTAATTATCAGTCCCCAATCTGTTCCATGCGATTCGTCTTCTTCTTCTTCTTCATGGTTAGCGTCTGGTACCGCAACTACACAACTTTCATTCAGTGGAGCCCCACATAGTTCGTTGCCAAAGAAGCTCGACTCATTGAAACTCTGAAGTTGTGTGCTTGTTGGGATTCTTCCTGTGAAATCGTTGTAGGACACGTTGAAGCTATTCAAGAAACTCAAGCTTGACAAGCTCACAGGAAGTTCTCCAGAAAGCCGATTAAAAGACACATCAAATGATTCAAGTGATTTCATATCTCCAATCTTCTTCGGGATACTCCCTGTCAATTGATTTCTTGATAGATTCAAAGATTTCAATGCTCGGAGGGCCATGAGCTCACTTGGGATGCTCCCGGAAAAGTTGTTACCTGAAAGGTCCACGATCATTACAAGCCCAAGGATTGTGCTATATATGTCTTCTCGTCCTTTTATCACCAATGAAGCACTACCGAAAATCTCGCCGTCGTCAGAATATAAGAAGATAAAATCATCAAAAAAAGCTTCTTTTCCAGAGAGGATAGTGAAATTGTTGAAGCATCTTGGTATATTTCCTGATAGATTATTATGAGCAAGGTCCAAGATCTGAATACGAGTAAGATAACAAAGCTCATGACTTATAGTTCTCTGAAAACTGTTTGATCTGAGGTTGAGAATTCTCAAAGTTGAGAGTTCTGTCCCCAACCATGTTGGAATTCTACCAACAAGTTTGTTTCTAGCAAGTTGAAGGATGGATAATTGTGTCAAGTTTTTCAGAGAAGTTGGTAGTCTCCCAGAAAGCTTGTTGTTACACATGCTCAATGATCTCAAAGAAGATAAAGATCCCAGAGTTCTTGGAATCACACCAGACAGATTGTTATTCTCCAGGTTCAAGAACTGCAAACTCGGGAACTTGTCCCAACACTGATTAGGAATGGTACCTGATAGATGATTATTCGCAAGATTAAGAAGCAGGAGCTCCTTTCCACCATAAGGACATATCAAATGATGTAACAATCCCACAAATGAATTATTTGATAGATCCAAGAATGATATCTGCGAATTATTTGGGAGTCCAGGTAAGTGTCCACTCAAATGGTTATAACTCAAGTTGAGTGTAGAAAGCGTTCTAGGGATACCAAGCAACCTTCCTTGAATATAATTTTGTGACATATCTAGATGTTGTAGATTGGGGAATAATCTCCAAAACAAAGGAGTTAAGGTTAATGAAATCTTTGTGTTGCTCATCTCCAAAAGCTCTAAATTGCTCTGCTGTTGCAACCACAATGGAAATTGAGGTCCTACATCCCATGAATTTAAAAACAAGGCCTCCAGCTGGAAATGGGGATACCAGTTTGCTACACGCGGTCTGAGGATCAAGTTATTGCCTGATGCTTTTAGGAATTTCAATTTGTTTAGGTTGGCAAAATGAGCATCTGTCACGACACCGGTCAACAAATTATGTGAAACATCTATACGTATCAAATTTGAAAGTAGACCGAGACTATCTGGAAGGCTGCCATTCAGTCGGTTATGTGAAACACTTAACACCTCCAATGACGATAATTCTCCGATTGAGAATGGAATTTGACCAGAAATAAGATTCTCATCAAGATTTAAATACTTCAGAAAAGACAGTCGTCCTATGGAATCTGGAATTGTGCCAACAACTCTTGAGTAGTATATGTCTATTGACTCCAAGCTAGGCGATTTGCACTCGAAAAAACTTTCAAGAAGAAATGCTAAGCTAATATTAACAAAATAGTTATATGACAAATCAATCTCTCTCAAATTACAAAAGTTACACAACGTTTTCGGCATTGTCTTTGTGAGTTGATTATCTGAAAGTTCAAGGCTTAGAAGAGAAGTCAAGTTGTGAAGGGAATCAAGAACTGAACTTGAAATACCACAGTAGGTGATATCTAGTGAGACGAGATTACTACTAGACAATCCTTTTAACACTAACGAAGAATTCATAAAACTGTTCCCACGCACATGAAGAAACTCTATAGAGGTCATGTTATGGAAGCCTTCACTACTACTAGGAATAGGTCCCCGAAAATCACACCTACTTAAATCTAGTGAAACTATATTAGTCATACTAAAAAGCCACCTTGGAACTAAGCTCTTATTGAAATTGTTTTCAGAAAGATCAAGTGAGGAAAGGGATGAAAGATTGAGACTAGCAACATGTGGATGTATATGCACGAGCCGACATTTAGACAAATGCAGTTCAACCAAAGAAGAAAGGGTGTTAATCACCTGAAGCCAATCGACTGCTTTGCTAAGGTCTATGGCACTCATATCCAAGTGATACAAGAAGCGAAGACCTGATAACCATTGCATATTCATCATGCTATATGATTCATGTGGATCAAAGTAGCTTTCATGAAAACTTCCGAGACTGAGGATCCGTAATTCCGATAGATTCCCTAACTGAGGAGGGATTGTTCCACCGAAGCCGGAACGTGAGAGGTTAAGATATCTCAAGTTCATTAGAGAACCAATAAACTTCGGAACTTGCTTTCCTCCAAAATCATTGTGGCTCAAGTCTAAATGCCTTAGTTGTTTAAGATTCAGTAGGGATGGACTCAATTCTCCTCTTAGTTTTTGCTTTGAACATTCTTCATTTGTTTGCGCCATGTAGTAATAAATGAAATCAAAACGACAATCACCAGCTGGAAGATGAATCTTGTGAACATGACCGGTTACGTTATCACAAACGACTCCGGCCCATTTGCAACAATCACTATTCTCCTCTTGGACCCAAGATGCAAGTCGACCTGCACCATCTATGAGTCCATGCTTGAACTGGAGAAGTGCTTGTCTTTCATCATCCATGCATAGCATGGCATTGGAACTTGTATTAGATAAACACACATGTAATGAGGCCATGAAAAGAAGTAGACAAAAGTAGCAAGAAGAGAAACGAGAAAATGAAAAACAAGAACTCATATTGATTGATGATGAAGAGAATCGAACAAGAGCGAATAGTCACTCGTGTTCAGGTTTGATCTAATTGTGGTTACGCATCGTATTCTTAGTATGAGCTATTTATAAACAGACATTATCTCAACTAGCACAAATTGCAACCACTCAATGAACTAAACAATATCATTCATTTACATGATGTCAAGTCAAAGTCTATCGTTTACCCAAGTTTTGTGGTTACAATCATTTTCCTTTGTTGATATTTTTTTAGAAATAGCAAGGCTCAGTTATAGGCAAAGTAGTTAGTGATTTTTATTAAATTTTCACTCCACTTTCATTACAATGACGTTGTACGTGACGTGATAATTTATAAACTATTATTGATCTGACTCATTTCCGAAAAAAATTAACGGCATGACATAGAATAATATTAATCTTGAAAGTAAACGGGGACCAATGGCCGTTGGCAAAATCCACGGACCATGGTTTTTACATATATAGTAATAACCAAAAGATTATATTGCTCATTTATTTTTCATGTAAAAAATCTTTCTATTAATTTTTAAATATATTAAAGTTACTTATCCCATAAAAATACACGTAAAATCAACTAATTAATCTATACTGTAAATTAAATAAGTATCTAATATGTCACGTGTGACTCTCCTCTTAATTTTCGTTTAGATAATAATTTTTTAACTCTTAAATTGACTAAAATTTGATAAAGTGACATTCAATATTTTTGTAAAAAGAATAATTACACCATCTTTTTTTTAAATATGTTTAAGAGATAACAAGCCATTATTTAAAGAAAAAAAAGAAATTCATGATTTTTAAATATATTTAGGACTTTAATTAAATTTAGTGACTTTTTGACGCATTTTTACAAGTTTAGTGATTTTTTGATTAAAAATAAGAAAATGTATTTCTTAATGGTATCAACCCAATATTAATATCTATTTATACGTACTAAAGTTAAAATATTACTTAATATGTTATTATCTTGATATAGGGTTACAAGATGACCGAGTGTTTAATTTTTGACTTAATTTTTTATAATATTCCAACAGTAGTTTTCATTTTTCCTTATAATTAATGATCGAAATTAAACTCTAAAAATCAAGTAAACTGATGGGATAAAGTTTCCAACTAAGGTTCACGACAAGTTAGAAAACCAATTGTGTGGATAATTTCATAAAAAAATGAGTGGAAATGCATCATGCAATTATCGCTAGATAATTTCATGCAAAATGAGTGAAAATGCATCATGCAATCATCGCTAGATAATTTCATGAAAAATGAGTGGAAATGCATCATGCAATCATCGTCTCTATCGGTTTACATGATTTTTAGAGTTTAATTTTGATCATTAATTATAAGGAAAAATGAAAACTACTGTTGGAATATTATAAAAAATTAGTCTCCAACACAAGGTTCACGACAAGTTAGAAAACCAATTATGTGGATAATTTCATGAAAAAATGAGTGGATATGCATCATGCAATTATCGCTAGATAATTTCATAAAAAATGAGTGGAAATGCATTATGCAATCATCGCTAGATAATTTCATGAAAAATGAGTGGAAATGCATCACCCAATCATCGTCTCCATCGGTTTACTTGATTTTTAGAGTTTAATTTCGATCATTAATTATAAGAAAAAATGAAAACTACTGTTGGAATATTATAAAAAATTAGTTTCCAACACAAGGTTCACGACAAGTTAGAAAACCAATTATGTGGATAATTTCATGAAAAAATGAGGGGAAATGCATCATGCAATTATCGCTAGATAATTTCATGAAAAATGAGTGGAAATACATCATGTAATCATCGCCAAACTCAATTATTTTTTGATCCAAAAATTTTATTGTCTAATAATACTATATATTACAACAATTAAGAACCTTCTAAGTCCAAGTAAACTCAAAAGAGTCCATATATATTTTAGCTTGCAAGACAAGTTGGAAACAAATTGATGTTGACATAAACAAAATGGGTGCATGAACAAATCAACCAAAAAGGGCTCACAATCTCAAACACTCCATTTTTTTCTTATAAAAAATAACATCGGTTAAGTTTGGTTTTAACCAGTTTAAAATGAAATATTCTTAAATTGATTTTAAACTAGCGAATTGTATTGGATTGTGATCGGTTTCGCACAAACTAGTTTCACTATTGATTTTGGATCAGATTGATTGTGGGTAATTCAAGATTAGAAAACAAAACAAGATTTGACAACTCCAAAAACACTTTATTATAACCAAGATACTTAACTCAAAACTTGATTACATTGAACCCTTTGCTTGGGTATATATACTAATATGAAGTTATCTATCTATGATCCATAGTATAATTTGAACTTTATCTTTAATTTCAAACCATATTTATCTAATCAAAAGATAAAACAAACTGGATTTGAATATTTGACTGACTCGCAACTTAGGTCCCTAAACTTCACCGGTTTATAAATCAGATTAGAACTTATCGTCAACAATCACCGCCTGATTTTTGAACCATATTAGGTAGGTCTTCTACTCCAAATAAACCGTACCACCATAGTTTTTTTAATCCCGAGCAATGCTCGCAACTCTACGACTTGCATTACATCCTCCTAGCTTAGAAGATCTATAACATTGGATCTCAACCCTTGTTGATGACCAATTATGTAGGGATGTCATTTGGATTTTTTAATTGGGTTTTGAAATCTATGGGTCGGGTTACTCGGGTTTTTAGGTCTAGGAAATCAACTCGAAGACCAAACCAAATAAGAAATATTTAATCAGTTTTCGGGTTTATTCAGGTCGGATTAATCAGTAATTGAGTTTAGGTTAAATCATTGAGCTTTAAATTATTTGTTTCTCAAATGTTTGTGCATAAGTCGTATGTATGTGATCAAATGCATGTATGAGATTTAGCATTTGCTATTAGTATAGAATTTTGTTTATCATCTTGACTTGAAGCATTCTGCATACTTATGTTCATTTTATTATGCATATTTAAATGTTCAAAAGTATTATATTTTAATTATTCTCAAAGTTCACATTATTAATTGAACTATAACAATGTAATATAAACCTTAGAAAATAATAAATTTTTAAATATGGTAACCACTAGCATATACACATATAAAATATATACACACTAATATAAAAAGATTGGAAATTAAAAAAAAACTAAGATTCGAATTAATCGGGTTGACCGTTTCTCACAAAAGCAACCCGAATACCGAACCATTTATAATAATCGGATTTGGTTTAATGTACTAATCGGGTTGTGTTGCTTTTTTACCTTTATGTTTCTTGCGCAAGCCCTCTTGATGGCTTCACGGCAACAAAATACACAGCTCTTTCCTTGGTTCCCGAAGTTGATGAACAAGATTAGCGACTAGATCTCAATCAAGCAGTGATGGTGACACCAACTTTGAACAAAGATCTTACGGCGTCTCGAAGCTGGCATGGTGTCCTCATTGATCTTCCTCGGCAACAATCGTTTCCCAGTGGATCTCCCTTGTCCGCTTTTACACAACCCTAGATCTTCTTGGCAAAACGAGCAGCCCTTGATCCTTTCCCGGCGAAGACTTTACAGATCTTGGTATCAATTCCAGGTACCTTGAACTTGGCTCTCAGTTCACCAAGCTCTGATACCAATTCAAGATTAAAAAACATAACAAGATTTGACAACTCCAAAAATACTTTATTATAACCAAAAAAGTTAACTCAAAACTTGATTACAATGAATCTCTTGTTTGGGTATTTATACTAATCTAACTAATAATTATCTATCTATGATTCATATCGAAACCTAGCCCGGATACCAATTCGAAACTAGAAAACAAAACAAGATTTGGCAACTCCAAAGTTACTTTATTATAACCAAAAAACTTAACTCAAAACTTGATTATAATGAACCCCATGCTTGAGTATTTATACTAATCTAACTAATAGTTATCTATCTATGATTCATATCGAAATGTGGTTCTAATACCAATTCAAAATTAGAAAAGATTTGGCAACTCCAAGTATATTGTTATAACTAAGAAACATAACTCAAACTTAATTACAATGAACTTTTTGCTTGGGTATTTATACTAATCTAACTAATACTTATCTATCTATGATCATAATATGATTTAAACTTTATCTATAATAACAAATCATATTTATCTAATCAAAAGATAGAACAAACTAGATTTATATATTAGACCAACTTGACAACTTATGTCCCCAAACATCACCGCATTATGAATCAGATTAGAAATTACCATCAACAGGTTCCGGGTCCCGAATTGATTTAAATGTGCACCTCTAGCCCAAAAGTTAAATGGGTGATTGCTTTGTTTGGGTTTGTTTCTAAGCTTTAAGACTTTAAGCATCAGCTTTTACACAATTGTTGGTTCTGGTCAAGAGCCACCTTTTGTATGCGTGAATCGTGATACGGATATGTAGATGACTAAGGGATACTTTAACTAGTAAATAGGGGGATACTAAATAGTAAATAGGCCTGTGGCATGATTTGAAAATATGACGCGAACTTGAAACGAAAATTATGGGTTTTGGTTCAGTATAAATCGATCGGGCCAGTTTTGAGTAAAACACGCGAATTCATTTAGTTAAACTGGTCGTGTTCAGGTCAATCGTTGGATTTGCTCGTTGGCCCGTTTAACCTTTTTTTTTTTTTTTGGATATGTTTATGCCATCAATAACATATGTGGTGTGTTTCCTTCGAAATAGAAATTACACAAGATTTCATAACTAAAATACGGAATTGATTTATATTCATTTGTAACTTTAGTCGTAAAATGGTATTAAGTATTAATACATGCAAAAAATAGAAAAAATAAAAAGTGAGGACTAAAGTTGTCGTGTTCGTGTCAATACGTTAATTTTCGTATTATGTTTGGATTTTCATGTCTGACAAGCTTTTCAGGTTCAGGTCATGTTCGAGTTTGTGTAAAATTTTCGAGTTTGTGTCATGATGGACCCACCGACCAACCCGCAAACATGACATGTTAGCACGCCTAATACCAGTCAGTTTTATAGAAAGCCTATGTGTTAGGAACAATTTTATTGGTAAAGTGATGTACCCTTTAAGAAAATATTATAAGTTCAAATCCCGTGGTTGTGATAATTTTAAAAGTAAAATAAGTATAGAATAGAGAATATGAGTTTCCTGCTTAGTTTATTGGCAATGTTATATCTTGCTTCAAAAATTTCTCCTAAAAAACTATTTGAAATTGAAGAGTTGAGCTGTTGAGGAAGCTTTTATTAAAATAGGTTTCGGTAATCAAATAGATAAATTGTGTAGGCCCATGTAGTTGATCCACATGACCACATAACCTAGGATTTGGCCCAGATAATTCGAACTGGCGTTGAACTATGAGGAGCAATAAAAGGCCTGCATTTAGTAGGCGTGATAAGTAGAAAAGAGAAACCTAATATTAATACATATTTTATTACTAGTTTAGATGTTCGTGTGTTATACGAATAGATATAAAAAAAACTATATAATAGATATTATATAATAGATATTATATATATAAAATCTAATCTATTATATATATATATATATATATATATATATATATATATATATATATATATATATAGAAAGTTTACGGTATAAAGTGTTGTTTTCGTGCGAAGGGTACGAAGCAATAAGTATCATCGATCTAAGAGATGAACGGTTCAGATTTAAGATAGAATAATTATGCAAGTAATGTTCCTGTAGGGGTAGAATTTGTAATATCCTACAATTATTGACTTTTTTTTAACTTCCTTCCGTTTTTTTAAACACATATAACTTTTTCATATGACATTATTTTTAAAAAAAAAATACACCATAAAAACAAGCATTTTATCATCTTTAATATGAGTATAGTATTGCTATACTTTAAAAAAATAATATTCTTTTAAGAAAACGTCTATGTGCTGTGTGTATAACTTGCGTGATTATTTACTGCGTAATTATCAACATAACTTGCGTAATTATCATAAAACTTGCGTAATTATCAATATAACTTGCGTGATTATTTTTTATAACTGAGTAATTTTTCTTTGCATAATTATAAATATAACTTGCGTAATTATGTGACTTTTATGCGTAATTGTAGAGCGCATGAAACTATCCTTCCGCTAAAAAACACGTGTCACACTCTGGTGATTTCGTACGCTTCGCACGAAAATTACACTTTGTATAGTAAATAGCCTATATATATATATATATATATATATATATATATATATATATATATATATATATATATATATATATATATAGGGATGAGTTCTTTTGTTAACCAAATGAAATTATGTAAACCAATAAACCAAATATTCATCGTTAATGTTTAAAATCAATGACTCAGATTTGTTTAACTTTTACAACACATGTTCCCACAAAAGTACAAACTTCTGATTTTTTTTTATTTAAAAAAATCTAAGCCATTGATATTAATACATCAAAGATGAAGATTTAGTTTACTGGTTTACATAAAATTTTTTTTTTTCATTTGAACCCAACCCTATATATATATATATATATATATAAAAAAGACAGCAATAAATCAATATATAACAAACATATTTAAGTTATAACAATACAGAAAAAAAAACATTAACTATTAATCATAAGAATATATTGTATATATTTTTTGTATATAGTGCGTTAACGAATTTTGATTTCAATATTGTATGATCATGGAATTTCATTATTAAAATTGATTTAAGAAAAAATTTTGTAATTGTTTCCATATAAATTAGATTTCCAAAAGTAACAATTCAACAATTTAATTTAAACATTTATTTTTAGTAAATATAGATCTAACATTTGTAAGTTTCATTCTAATGAGTGCATGTGGATGGAGCTTAGATGGCGATGAGGTGGACTGCCTAAAAAATGTCATGTGACTCCTATATATTTTGATTTATTAGTATAGACTAGTTTAGAAACTCGTGTTTTACACGAGTTGAATTAAAATATTAAATTAATAGTTAGTAATTAATAGTTAAAAATTATAAAATAAATTTTAGATCATATATTATTCGAATTACATATAATCAACTACCTTAATTAATAAAGTAATAACAATATTTTTTTATACTTTCGTCTTTAAAAAATATTGTTTAGAAAAAAAAGGCTTTTTAAAGATTTCAAATTTTTTTAAAAAAATTGTTTTATAAACGTCATTTAAAAAAGAGTTCTCTTTCTCTTTATTAAAGAATCATATTTATTTATATTTTAAAATTTTATATTTTTTAATACAAATCTTATCTTAAGACTCTAATAAAAGGGTAAATCAGAGAGGACACACGATATCACCACATTCATCATCACCAAGTTTTTCCCGCCTCTCTTTCCTATTAAATAATCATATTAATTACTAATATTAATTAATTCTTTTATATTAAAATAATTTATAATAAATTAAAAAAAATATCTTTTTATTAATATTATTTATAAAGAAATAAATTTTGATAAATTAAGAATTTTTTTATAAAATAAAACTTTTTTAAAAATATGAAATATTTAAAATTGGTGTTTTTTTAAAAAGTAAAATTTTTATAAAATAATTAAATTAGGAGTTATAATAAGAAATTTTTATAAATGATATCTTTTAAAATGTTCTTTTTAATTTAAAATATTGTGTTCTATTTATAATAAAGAAGATTTCAATCATATCTTATATTAAAATATCATTTTATCATTAACAAATTTTAATTCTATTTAATATTTTATTTATTCAACCTGTGTAATACACGGGTTTACTAAAGCTAGTGTGTTTTATAATACGAAGAGAACATGGATAATATATTTAGCATTTAGTATGAATATTAAATGGTTAACTTTTTTATGCTAGTGACATATGACAAAAAGAATATAAGAGGATGACATGTGACAAGAAGAGCGTAAGAGGATGGCATGTGGTAAAAGGGGTGTGAGAAGATGACATGTAGCAAAATTTTATTCTGTTTGATTAGTATAGATTAGTATAGATAATAGGTCATAAACATATGTTAGCTTTAAAGTGTTTTAATTAAAAGATTTTAATGGGTAAAAGACTAAGGCAAGGCCTTGCATTTGCACTACTACCGGTTTATCGAATTTGGATCGCCTTCTATTATGTTTGTCATTATATGGAAAAATTGTTAATTGGTGTGTCTACTCAATTGGTCAATATGAATTGATAACAAAATTTAAAAATTACACAAGAATAAACAATTCTCATCGTTTAAACCCCAAAAATTACACACTTAAAACCCGAGAAGTGCGGGGATATTTACTAGTTAATTATAAAAAGGACTGCTAGTTAAGAACACTAAGATTCTTAGCTTGATAAATATTTAATTAAACATATATTCTAGAGATTATAAATTTTACATGTTGGATTTAATGATAAAGGACATTTAGTCGAATCGTATACATATGTGTAAAATAATTTTTCCTATCCTAGAGGTCAAAGGTTGCAGTTTTGTGATGAATTGTAAAACAAAATTAAGAATAAATTAGAAGAGTGTGTAAGTTTCTATCGAGAAAAAGTAAGATTTAATGATTGGTAAATTATTACATTAAATGTGTGTCAAATCATATATATTTCTTATAGTATGAGCTGAGGCTTACAAATGTATTTCTAATCATCGTAAAAAAAAGGTTAGCAAGTCTTTGAGTATTAATGGAATTATATACAAAGCAAGAAGTTAAGGAATAAATAGTCAATAAATATGTAACTATTAGTGTTAATAATTTTAAATTTATTTGACAAATAAAGCATCTATTTTTTTTTCTAAAAAACAATTTAATAGCACCTAATACTTAGGGCATAAACAAAATAAGTTGAGGCCAAATTAGCCTAGAGATGGACATCATTTTAAACAAGGAAACGTGAGACTTTCAACCAGTGTTTTGAAGGTTGGATCGGATCGACCAATCCGACTGGAAATCGGGGTTGGGGGGGGGGGGGGCGTATCGAACAACATTGAACCATTTTGTGGTCATTGGACCGACTAGTTCGTTGGTTGGACCGGGAACCAAGTCGGACCGGATTTTGGGGATTTTTTAAATTTTTTTGGATTTTAATAGGTTTAACGGGTGTGTTGAACGATGAATTAAAGTGTTGGACATATGATTATTGTTGAGTTTTATATGTAACTATAAAATACACATATAAAATAATCATATTAATTTATATATATATATATATATATATATATATATATATATATATAATTATAACGTCATCCGATCTAACCATTAAGATGACCGATTTTACGATTAATCCGGTTTTAAAATCATTGCTTTCAACCTCATAGACAGAGACATCATATAATTCAAACAAAGATGGTTGTGTATTTACAATAAACATGAGGGTTTAAAAGTAAAATTGAAAAGATATCCTCCCTCGCTCATAAATAGACACACGTACAAGACGCTTGTCCATTCACCATCATCGCATGCATCCCACTAAGTTAGTTATGTTAGTTTGACGTTGAACGGCTTGCATTCCCTCTTTAACTTCTTTTCTCTCCTTTATCAATCAAACTTGTGCATTTTCTTCAGGCTTTTTTTTGCTTCTTTTCATCACCACCATGATCTAACATCACATAATAATCAATCAATCGATCATATCCTCCGGAAAACACCATATATCTCCGTCGTCATGAAAGCACTAGAAAAAGAAATTCCGGTGGATCTACACCCCAAGGCTCGATTTCTCCTCGGCCTTTGGCTTTTCTCCCTTCTTACTCTTTTCATCATCTATCTTGGATCAAATAAAGATGGATCCGTGTCCTTAACAAATATAACCCATAAATTTAACCGGTTCAAGCCAATATTATCATCACCACCACCACCCTCCTCACCACCACCACCACCAATGCCATTGCCATTGCCATTACCATTGCCAGCACCCCCGCCGCCACCGCCGCCACCACCACCGTCACTATCACCGCCATCTCTGCCGTCGCCATCACCCCCACCGTCGCTATCACCCTCACCGTCATCTATGGTGAGATTCCCCTTCATCTACCCTCAAGCCCTATATATTGAACATAAGGGTTGTCAATGTGATTATAGGTCCTAGGTTCAAATATTGGGTCCCTTATGATATTTAGAGTTTTTTTTAATTACAATACGATTTAAGGTTACTATTATAACTTTTTTAGACTTTTATAGCTAGTTTGCTATTAATACGAGCAAACTCATCTATAAAACATAAAAAATGTTTTTTCTAACCATGTAAAGTGTCGTCACACCTTTAACTATTACAAATCTTGTGAACTCCAGACCAATAATCGGGTTCACTCCCCCTAGTTTGCTTATCACTTTGGCAAACTTGTCTAGTTCATTTGCCACACTAACAAACTCTAAATAGCAATGTCATATGTCTATGAGTTCATACGTATGAGTAAAAAACTTTCTAAAAGCACAAAAAGTTTTAAAAAACTTCTAGTAACACTTGGTTAAATCCTAAACCGTCTGTTAATCCAAAAAATTCTGATTAATTTTAGCAATTTAACTTTGCGTGTTCATGCATATTAATATTTGTAGTCCAACGAGGACGAAAAGACTGATGGTGATGAGTTAGAAGAGGCATTGGCGGGAGCTTCAACTGAAAACAAAACTGTGATCATAGCTGTTGCTAATAAAGCCTATACCGAAGGCGATAAACCCATGCTCGACATATTCCTAGATGCCTTGTGGCTAGGGGAAGACACTCACCCGCTTAAGGAACACCTTTTGATCGTTGCAATTGATCAAACCGCTTACGACAAATGCATCTTTATGAAACTACATTGCTACAAGCTAGAAACCGAGGGTGTCGAGTTTGACGGTGATGAGAAGATGTATATGTCGGAGGATTTCATTAAGATGATGTGGAGAAGAACACTTCTTCTAGGAGATGTTCTTAAACATGGTTACAACTTCATTTTCACTGTAAGCTAGTCAAGTCAACTTTAAACTAACAAATGAACGAAAAGCCAACTAAACGAACAAATTTTAATGTACAGATCGTTAAGAAAATGAACGTTTTTGTAACTCACTTACAAATTATCATGCGTATGTGAATGAAAACGAAAATAGATAGAACAAAATAAACTTGCCCTGGCTTGTTCATTGGCTAGTTGATTACCTATATAATTAGTATTGCTAATAATTAAAAAAATAAATTTAAATGAATACAAAAAAGGAACAAACGTAAATATACAAAAAACTAACGACTCGTATATTACACGGATTGAAAATTTATATAAAAACATATTAATTAGTTATTAATAATATATAATATAAATATGTTTGAAATTATTGTTTTCATGTTTATATATTTTTCGCATATAAAGCATGAATGAAAATAATTTAAATTTCAAAAGCCTTTGTTTTTCAAATAAATTAAGAGAAAATTTAGGACTTGAATTAAATTGTTCCCATGTTGACCTTTTTCACTTGAAATAGTTATGGATTTAAATCAAATTTTTTAAAATAAAGGAGATGTTATCAAGTGACAATACTACTTTAAAAACTTAACATGTCACGATTATGGTTTAATACGTGACAAGTGGTTAACATCTTTTCTTTTATTATATATAGAAAATAAACAAACATTCATAGAGTTAAATAACAAACATGACATATATTTATGTTTAAACTAAAAAAAATGTTGCTAATATTCATTCATTTATTAAATAAAGTAACTACTCACATACTAACGGTACCCTTAACCTAGGTTCCTTTACAAGCTTAATAACCGTATCAAATAACAAAACTTTACTTTCTTACCATATATTACACACATGTGTTTCATCTAGTAATGAAAAACAATGACAACCTAGTAGCAAAGCCTTGTGCCAAACGTGTATACCCATAATTAAAAAGGTGTTAAATTCAAGTTTCACTTAAAACATGAAGTAGATTTAGACATAAAGTAGACTATAATTAAATTGTATACATAAATAATTAAAAAATACATGCTAAAATTTGATGAAAATAACTTTTTCCACAACAAATTGATACTCAAGCCGTGTTCTTCAAATTTACAGGATATGGATGTATTGTGGCTAAGGAATCCATTTCCACAGCTATCCGAAGACGAAAGCTTGGACCTTCAAATCAGCGTCGATCGTTTTAACGGTGATCAATGGTCAGATAACAACCCAATCAACACGGGTTTCTACATGATCAGATCAAACAACAAAACCATAGCATTGTATGACGAATGGTACAAGGAGAAAGATAATTCAGCAGGGAAGAAAGAACAAGATGTTCTATACGATTTGATGCTAAACGGGGCTTTTAAAAGGTTAGACCTTCGAGTTAGGTTCTTAGACACGATGTTTTTCAGTGGGTTTTGTGAAAATAGTAGAGATGTTAAAAATGTTTCAACTGTTCATGCCAATTGTTGCCGGAGTATTAAAGCTAAAGTCACTGATTTGATCAAGGTTCTTCATGATTGGAAGAAGTTTAAGGCTTCCTCCGACGATGGTTCATCGGAGTTTCAGTGGTCTGATCATACAGCATGTCTTGAATCATGGAACCAGCGATGATCGAGCACAATGGTTTGGACTTTGGAGTGTCTGTGTGTTGTTGTAATATTTTACAGTATGTTATACGTTTGTTTTCATCCAGAAATGGTTTTAGTATAATGTTAAAAGATACTAAATTTAGCAACTACCAGTCTCATTTGATTTTTGGCCGATTAATGCATATATTCCAAGTTCTATCTTATTAATTGTAGTACCAATGATATACAAACAAGGATCCATCATCTTATAGAACATGAATTTAACGACAACATACTCCTATATGGTCTCTTTGACCGCGGTAGCGGCCCAAAAATGTCCCAAAACCGAAGTGTTTCATCTGCACTAGCCGAAACCAATGTCAACCCATCTGGGTTCTGAGCCAGCTGCAACACCCTCGCCGAGTGGCTGGTGAAATCACTGGTTTTAACCATTGAAGGGTAACTCCATAGAGACAGATTGTTTTTACGTTCATCGCGTGTGCTATACCCATTTGCGCTAACTATCTCCTTATAATGCATGTTCCATTCTAGTGCACAAATCTGCAAAAAGTACAGATATTAAAGGACAAGTTACAACTACACAAAGCAGTGAAAGAAGACTTGCCTGTGCTTCTGTGTTGACACTAGCTATACAGGTACCTTGTTGGGTGTCCCATAACTTGATGCACCCATCAGTTGTGCCACCACCAGAGGCCAACACTTCAAAGTTATAAGGGCACCAAGCTAGTGCCTTGACTGCAGCCACATGGTTCGTGAACCGGTGCACAAACCGGGCTGAGCTCATCCTAGAAGCTTCCCATATGTACACAACACTATCATCACCACCACTTGCCAATAAGTTGCCCGTATTCGACCATTTCAAACCACAAACTTGACTACTGTGCGCCTTTAAACGCGACACCAAACTGTTTCTAACCCTCACTGCCAACCATAACACATATTTTTTATTTCAAAATATAATCTTTTACATCATGGAATATGAAAAATGATTAAGGAATAATACCATCATGGTTCAAAATGGCATTGCTACTGCCTGATGTTAATATATGGCCATTCCATGATGTTGCTCCTACCATTGCATGATGACCTTCTAGTCTTTTGATCTGCGCGATATAGAGTAAGTACACAATGAAGTACCATAATTCACTAACATATGGAGAGAGTGATTCTTACGAGCTTGCAGGTTTGCGCGTCGAAAAGCTGAATCTGTGATTGCATAAGACCAACTGCAAGTGTGTTGCCATCTTGAGACCATGAAATGCTGGACGGATGGTCATTTAAACTCTCAGTCGTGAGTACACGATGAATGCCTTCTGTCACAGGGTTCCAAAGGTACAATTCTCGTCCCAATGCAATTGCAAGAATGTTGTTCTTCCCCCAATCCATTACATTAATGTAGAAATCATCCCGAATTAAAGGTGCATCTAATATTTTTGTTTCTTTCTAAAAAACATAACAAGTAAATCAGTGCTAGAAAAGAACATGTAAACATCTTTAGAGAAAACCTCATAGGCTGAAGATGGAGATTACCTTTGGTAATATTCTTTGTTGGTTTTTGTGGTTCTTGTTATTGAAATTTTCTTCATCACCACGACGGATTTCATCAATATATCGAATCGATTTTCTACTTGATTTCGGGCTTCCTCTGAAAACAAGCATTCTAAAGGGTCTTCCTTCGCTATCCAAAGTCAGATTTCCATCCATTATTCTTCTGTATTCTGCCTGTTACAGAGAAAAGATTTATCAGAAACTTGAAAACCATTTGAAAATTTTCAAGATTTGCATCACCCTATAACCAAGAACACCCAAAACTAAAATGCCCAATATCAAATTGCATAAATTTAAAGAAAAAACAAAAATCAAACAAAAGGATAAGATCTTTGAATAAAGATTGCAGCACCCTAAAGGCCATGATTAAATTTAAATCAAATTGCATCAATTTGAAGCAAGAATCATCAAAAATACAGAAGAAGAAACAAGAAGAAGAAATAATTCTAAAAGATTGCTGACGAACAGAGGAAACGATGACAAAGATCGAAATTGCAAAGTTTTATCACCGTAGCACTAAGAACACTCGCAATTCATAAACACCCATCAACAAATTCAAAGAAAAATTTGCAGAAATTAGAAAAGAAGTAGACTGACACTGAAATTGCATCTGTTGGGATAATTGGTTCTGCTGGTTAACAGGGTGTATGCTTGATCAAGATCCATCAAACTCCTGTTGGGTATGAAACGATCGCCCTAAATTAACAATACCCAGAAATGAAATGACGATAAGATCATCAAGAGTCGATAGAACAGAAGTGAATGAGGAGTGGATGATCACCGGAAAATCGTATTCGATTGGGCTGTTGTGGATGCGAGTTGGAGAGTACCAATCTGATTGCAGTTTCCAATCCTTTAATGGGTCTGAACTCAGTTCCAATCGCATGTTTTGAGTATTGGAATGAATTATGGAGGAAGAAAGATTCTCTTTCATGATATTGGCGCCTAAATTGGGTTTGTAAAACAGAGTGTCTCAACAGAACAAGCGACTCTTCTCTTGCTTTTAACGTATATAAAACGATGGGTTAACTTGGGTTGTACAGTGGAGTAACGTACCAAACTAGATTTTGGACAATGTAATATAAAGTTATCAATATAATTTGTTCTTGTTTATTAAAGCGATTTTTTTTATTAAAGCGATTTTAGAGGTAAGCAATTGCATAAATTAAACTTTCATTTCTAGTAAAAGGTTTAAGATTTTTGAGTTAATTACACGACTCGTCCTTGTGACTAGATCATATTGCATCTTTATACATTTCTAAAATCACACATAAACTTAACCCACATTTCCAAAATTACACATAAACTTAACAGCAAGAATCTTCAAGACGTCAATTTCAATAATCTTGTGAGTAAGGATTATATTTTACAAAGGTGTAATGGCCGAATCATAAGACCATCCATATAATTAACTTTAATTTTTATTATCCATCAAAAACAAGATAAACAGATTTGATACACAATCACAGGGTGTAATTCATGGCATGGTTTATTTGATTTGTTTACTCTTGCTTTAAAAATGATATATAAGCAATTATACAGCCTTAAAACTGTCTATATTTCTATCATTATTATGTGATTCTCAAATTTAAATTGGTGATTGCACATAACTTTGAAGAAAGAAAACAAGACCTTCTACCAAAAACTATATTTGAAATGATCAAAAAGGCATGTAACAGATAAATATAAAGATCCCACAATATTAACCATAGAAAACTACAAACAAGTTACAGCAAACATGCACTCCAACATTCTACATTAAGACGCCAAGTTACATCAAACATGCACTCCAACATTCTACAAATCTTAACACCCACAATAAGCAATACAGATTTTCCCAAACTACTATCAAAATAACCACAAGTTATATAACAAGAGTTCTGTGCAACTCTATACACTCATCTTCTATCCCAGGTGATTTCTGCCATAGCCATTCTGTGAAGGATGCAACTGGTTATTTACTTGCACCCTGTAATTTACATGTTCCTGAAGCATTTGGCACTGAAAAAGGTCAATCATTCCTTGGTCTTAGTGAAAGAATTTGTTTGTAAGAAACCAATGTAACAAGTAGAGATGGCAAGATGGCATCCCGAGCAGGTTGGGTAATGGGTTTTGGTTAAAACATATCACATGTTACGGGCCAGGTTATAGGTTAACTCTCAAAAACACTTTTTTGTCCATTTTTGAATAAAACGATTTAATAGGTAGTGTTCATTAAAAATCGACTATGGCGGACTTTAGCAAGTTTGATTTGTTCACCTTTTGGCCAACTGTTTTTTCTATTTGAGCCAATCTAGAAATAAAACAGAACCCAAGTCAACCTATTCATGAGTAAATGGGTCAAAAATGCCACCTCTTGTAAAAAATGTAAACCAAAGTTCAACCTGTATGGTGAAAGGTAGAATAAGTAGTTTTAAAGTTCAGTTGGTTTCTTTGATTATCCATTAATGATGAAGAAGCTTGGTTTCATTCGTCTTGTTGCCCCTAAATGCTGAAAGAGAGAAGAATGACCTTGTTGCTGAAACACAAAAGTATCAGAGGATATTTGAATATACAAGGGGTATACAAACTAAAATTCAAAGATTTAGATTACAAACAATATAGTTTCTGTAATCATAACTAATACATTAGTAATTTACAAAATGTTAAATGGACAAAGAAAATGTTTGTGGGTG
The DNA here is from genome assembly GCA_025506415.1 of Flaveria robusta. Taxonomy (NCBI): domain Eukaryota; kingdom Viridiplantae; phylum Streptophyta; class Magnoliopsida; order Asterales; family Asteraceae; genus Flaveria; species Flaveria robusta. The sequence goes on along the minus strand of CM046473.1, from coordinate 37,280,824 downwards.
AACCAGGCCCATTCTTCCATGCTAACAATTAACAATTGATCAATTTCAATCCAAACCTATTTTGACCCGTTACCTGCCCATCCGGCCAACCTCCAGTATTATTACACCACAAGGACCTAGCAAAAGAAGTGCTTATAAACTCGTAGGAGAATAACAGGCTTAACCTTTTGTTGTATTCATGGAAGCCAAGACATGACCCTCTGGTTGCCTTTGATGATTCTGCACATTACATCTACTCAAACTTGATTGACCTGTACGAATAATTCATTATTAAGCATAATCAATAAATTCCTCAAATGCTTTCAAAGATTAGAATTTACTACTGTTGATAGTGAAGTAGACTGAATATAATTGTATACCTTTAGATTCCTCAGCATCATCCTCTGGTTCAGAAAATACTGACGGGCTGGACCAACCAGCTGTTAAATGTGAATCAGCTTTAGCTTTTCGAGCAAACTTCAAGAGTCGTTTCAATCCTCTTGGGGCATCTTTTTGGTAGACCATGCTGGGAGACCGTTCTGCATTTCCCCACTCACCAAATTCAACTTCATTATTTTCCTCAAGAAGCATTTGAGATAAAGAGTGACGAACACGGGGAAAGGCAAATCCAGCTGGTGTTTCGACATTAGCTGGAGATGAAGTCTTAATGGGGCTTTCCTTGCATGGAATTATCTCATCCTGTTGATGCTCTCCAGTTACCACCCATGCAGATGGTGAAATTTCTAATTCCTCTTCGTTTAGAGTATTAATTTCAGACACTTCTGCCCTTGAACAGCTACCATCACAACTACTCTCTGATTCCTCACATTTGGTGGGACTAAGAAGGCTAAGGCTAACCACCTGAGATTTCAAATCTAAGCTAGCACAGTTTTCTGGTGGTTCATACTCATTCTCCTGCTTTTGACTGATGATATTAGTCCTTGTGACCACCTTAATCTCCTCGGTTTTCTGGGCCACCACTTTGGTCTTGATAACTGGACCAACGCCAGGACCAATACCAGATCCTTTTCGAAGAAATGGCTTACTTTCCAATGGAACCACACTGCTTTTCTTAGTAACTTTGTTATAAAAACTGGATTTAGCAGTAGCAGTAGTGTCTGCCTTAGGCTTCTGAACATTGGTTTTTGTTATCCTTTTGTTTTCAGTCACTTTAGGCTGCTTCTTCTCATTTATAGCTTTGCTTGTCTTGTTAGCCTCTTGTTGTGTTTCCTTGAGAGTCTTGAATTTGGGCTGTAAATTTTCAGCTTTTGTACTTGAGCGAACAACTGATGAAGCAGATTGAGGTTGTCGATTTGTTGGTGTAGAGTTAGTCGAAGTGGGGGTCATTTGTGTTCTAGCAGGTGATGGTGTTGAAGGCCATGACCTGCGTGTAGCAGGCAAAGGTGATGGTTTTGATGTAGATTTCTTCACCGAAGAAGGTTTTGTTTTTGAATTAATCAATTGAGTTGAGTTCTTTTGAGTTTTTTGAACTTCATTTGTAGCATTAACTCTTCTATTAGCTCCGATCACTTTAGGAGAAGCCATCTTGGCTTCTTTCTCAACTATCTTTCTAGAAGCTTCCCCATGGAGTTTTTCTTCTCTCTTTTTCTTATAAAGATCATAGAATCCTCCTCTCTGCTCTTTAGGACTCTTGTTTTTGCTATTATCATCAGTCACATTTTGATGTCCAACCGGCTTGCTTTCCATCAGTTCGTTGAACAACTCATCCAGTTCAGCTCCCTTTTGTTGGCTCCAGTCAGAGATGGCATGATTCTTTTCACAACTTTCATCTCTTTCAGGTTCAGGAGTGTCAACTTCCAGCCTGCATTGCTCAGAGTCTCTCTTTTTAGACACTAGCGAGATGTTTTCAGATGTCTTAACACAAGTTTCAGTTTTATTAATTATACTATCAGGTTCTACATTTTTAGGACTGCTTGGAGAAGAATTCTCAGTCTTTTCACCAATCCCTGAACTCCATCTTCTAAGTACAGCTTTGTTTGCACCAATACTTGTTTTTGTCTTGTGAATGTCTACTACACCTTGGTCTCTCTGTTTGCTTTCAAATAGACTGATTTTATCTTGCACACTCATTCTTAATACGTTGTTCTTTGGGGGTCTCTGTGAATCGTCTTCTTCACTACTGTTACCAGCTGCATCTCTATGGGATGTTGACTTTTCCTTGACTGGAAAATAGTTGAGACTTTTAATACTTAGTGAAGCTGCTCTTCTAGAACCAGACCGCCCAATCTGGACTCTTCTCATCGGAGATGCTGATCTACTAGGCATTGCAGATCTTGTAAGACCCCGACTTCTTTCAACAGACGGTTCATCATCCTCATTTGCAACGTTTGAATCTTCATCTTCTGTTGATTTTGTGCGTAATTCAACCGAGCCCTGTAATGAATCCCTGAAACAGATGCAGAAATAGTAATCTTGATGCTACCAATCTTGTTAATGGAAATTCATGACAGAAAATCAATGCCAAAAAGTCATATAGGCAATGTGGGAAAGATACCTTAGATTCCTAGTTCCAAAATGAAGGATGAAATTTTTTATGTCAGAAACATCCTTAGGTGAGGATTCAGAACCAATAGCCTGGTTAAACGCAGACGCTACTTCTTTTCTCAATGTTGTTAATCGCAAATCAACTGCTGCCAGTAGTTCCTTCCTATCAGAAAACACAACACATGTTGGTAAAAAAATATGTAAAGACAAGAAATTAAAAGATAGTAAAAAGAAAAGTACTTAGACTCGGTTGATGTAGTTATATCAGCTTCAGCCTGTTAAAACATGAAACACAGATGTAAACATGCATTAGGCTTTGAAATTGAGTTTGACGAGACATAAAACAGGGGATAATTCACGACATACTTTATCAGATAAAGAGAGTTGACACTTTCTGGTTTCCTCTAACTGAGAAATTTCATTTCCAATGGTAAGGATGTCTGGCAAACTGATAATGTGTAGAAATCTAAAGAAATTAAAACAAACTCAGGTGAGCAGAAAGAGAGTGGCAGCACTTATACCATGAAAATAAAAAAAAATTGGAAATTGAAAGTGAGATCATGTTATATGGACCTTGTCAGTGTTGCTATTGTAAACCAGCTGGCGTCATTTACATTCTCAGCTGGTAAAATCTTGACCTTTGTGTTGGATCCTTTGGTGGACAAAGTTTTGATTTCAGGTGAATCCAAGAACAGCAGCTGTTCCAATGGTCCGGATGCTGCATTCTCTTCTATGTTGCTACTCCATGCACTTGCCTCATACCTACATAAGAGGAAAAAAAGAAGATTACACCGCATATCAACAATAATAAGCATACTAGTTTCTGGACAACATCAACACAATCTTTGAGCCTGATTTTTCTCTTGAAATTAATAATGATACCAAAATTGCATCTAATACATGTTTGGCAATATTTTAATTTCAAAAGGGCATGATCTACCTAAATACTCATAACACATACATTAATTTCAAGGAATTATAGCAAGCAATTAACATCTTTAACCACATCATACAATTCATAACCTATCAAGATCAATCGAGACATTACCTTTCAGATTATGAATATCGGTATGCAAGTGACCTTTCATTTGTAAATGTGTATCACTAAACTCATCTAATATGCATTAAATTCAAAAAGTTGATACTTGCATATCAAAAGGAAGATAATTAGATGGAAGCAAGTGCTGGTAACATTAACTTACACAACACAAAACTATCAAAACTGCCACTAACTAGAAGAATTCAATTAAAGAAGTTCCAAAGAGAAATAACCTGTTCTGGCTTGGAAATAGGTGAAATTCCACATAATCAAGCGTTGCATCAGGATTAATTCCTCTCTCCATCTTCACCAACCTGAAAACTGCAGCATAAGCCTAAATTCAATTTTCTCTTCAATTCGTTAAACACCCCTTCAGATGCTCGCATTTACAAGTTACGACAACAAAAAAAACAACACAGTGTCATCATCTTCAACTCTTAAATCGTAAATTCCACTTCAAAATCACTCACACCAGAGAGTACCAACTAACATACATCAACAGCACAAACCTCATCATGAATACCACCACAATTTTTCAAAATTCTTCCAAACTAATAATGCAATAACAAACACACACCTACCGTTGAAGATAAGATCTATCCAAGCAAACTCCCTACACTTGAGCAACAAAAATCGAACTCACCGACACCGAAAACGCAATTTCACCAAAACTCACAGCAACAACTCAAATCAATGAGCATTCATCTGTTAACATCAAAACTCAATGTATATATACGACTGAAACACAGAAAAAACGGAAAATGTGAACGTATGTGAATAGTAGAGAGGATTAAAATCGGTGGTCGGAGTTGTTGGTGGATCTTAAATGCGGAATTGAATTGAATAGAATATAAGAGTGTGAGTTTTTTCTTCCGGTGATTTGGTTTATGTTGTGAGAGAGACAGCAACAGCAGCAGGGGACGTGGAAGCGCGTCGGTTTTCGGTTTAAGTTTTAACGATGGAGATATAAACAGAAAATAAGGACACGTAGTATAGTGACGTTATGCTGCCAGTGTTTATTTAGGGCCACTACCACTAAGCGGCGCGTGGGTCTCACCTTCCTTTTTATACATTGATATATTGTTCTAAGTGCATGAAAGCATTTTTTTTAAATAAACTGATATCATATTTTAATTGGTTAATATTCGAATGATGTTATGAATGAATTAAAAAAAGTTACATATAACTAGTTTAACACAAAAAGTAAGATAGCGTGATTAGTGTCTTATCTTCTGGTGTTTACATGTAATTTTAGTGTTAAGTGGGTAAACGAATAAGTAAAAGAGAATTCGAAATAAGAACAAGAGGTTAAAATCCAATATAACGAATTGGTATGATGCATCTTCATCTTATATTTATGATGACTTTAAAAATATTAAGATGGTTAATGTGAGATATTAAAGATCGGGTTTAAATGAGAGTGATTAAAATATCATTCATAGTGCTTATAGTGTGTTTTACCCGACTAGTTAAATTTCCGATTCAAATTTTCAACATTCACTATGTTCTACTCGATATGGCAAAAAGTATTAGGAAACGTGATATATGAACCTAAAATTGATATTGTACATTCAATTTTAATACATACTAAAAATTTAAATCATATACGTCTCAAACATTTTGTACGTCTGTTATTAGGTTCATACATCACAACTCCATTCCTACTAATTTCAAGTAATAGTTATAAATATTTAAAAAGAAATTGTAAGCAAACCAAAAGAATATTCCTTCCTTACTGTTTTAACATGTCTTGAAGTAATTGTCCATTTCTAAAAAGGAATACATATAGATAGTTATTCTTCTCAAAATGACACTCATTAACAAGTTATATTAAATAGCCTAAACAAAATATTTAACAAATGATCAAAGAGTATTCTATCATTTTTATAAATAAAAAATAACAATGTAATTTGTACTTTAAATTTGAATGTTTTATGATGGACAGTTATTTTGAAAACAAAATACTCATACTAATACAGGAAAAAAAATATTTTTATTTATAAATATGTTCTTAAAAAGATGAGTTAGTTACACGATTGATCCCTATGGTTTGCCTATATTGTAATATTGGTCTCAACTTTTGAGAAATTACAAGTTTGGTCCTAATTGTTTGCCAACTCGTAACACGATTGGCCCCTAACACTAACTTCTGTTAAGTTTTTCAGTTAAGTGGATATGAAAAGTCTAAAATTACCCCTACTCCAACCCACCCCACCCCACCCCTCCCCCTCCCTCTCCCTCTTCGTATCACGGCTACATCCTAAACCGCCGGATCACACCAGAACCATCGCCGGACCACCATCCTACAACCATCAATATTGATCGGGAGACGGAGACGACGATGGTGCGCAGGCGGGGGGCGGCGACGGTGGCGCGCGGCGGGGGGCGGCGGCGATGATGGTGCGCAGGCGGGGGCGGCGACGGTTATGCGCAGGCGGGAGGCTAAGATGATGCTGCAGTTCATGTGTGTATATATAAGGGGTATTTTGGTCTTTTTCATATCACTTAACTGAAAAACTTAACAGAAGTTAATGTCAGGGACCAATCTTGTTACGAGTTAGCAAACAGTACGGACCAAACCTGTAATTTCTCAAAAGTTAAGACCAATATTATAATATAGGCAAACCACAGGGACCAATTGTGTAATTAGATAGCAAAAGGTTTACTCTATAATCAAGAGACTATGCATCCTAATCTAGGATACGATGATTTATAGGTGATTTTTAAGAAAAATGTGTTTATGTTATTTATTAGTTTTCTTTGTTTATCAAGTTAAGTAGTTAACAATTGTTAGAAGACATTTCTAGCCAGTATTTGCTTGATGAATTTTCTTAGGTTTATCAATATCAAGCTATCAAATTCATGATTTTATTTATCAAATTCATATTATTTATATCTTCTTTTTAACATGGTTGTTAAGACTTCTTAAACGATTGTACTTTATCTTTGTTAACACTTCTTAAACGATTGTAGTTTATCGTTGTCAGACTTCCTTACAATTATAAGCTTGTAATTAATTTTGGTGGTTGTAGAGAATTATTTCCATATAAGAATTTTCGTGTACCCAATGTGGTAAACAATACATGGAAAAATGAATGTACTACAAGTCAATTGGCCTTATTCTTTGAAATTCTTGTATATTTTAGTCTTTTTTTAATTTAATAATTTAAACATTTGGTTGAAAAAAATGATTAAATTAATAGTCAAAAAAATATCAATGAAAATATTTGAAATTGCAAAATGATTAATTAATAGTCAAAAAAGGATAGCAGCCAATAAATTAATAATCACGAGAGGGCTAGCTTGTAGTGAAGCAAAAGTCATGCCAATAAATTAAATATTGTTTTTTTTACTTGTTTCAACTTCCTTCCAAGTTTTACATTAATTTTTATTCGTACTAGAACATAAAACTTGTTCCTTTCAAAGTGTACATTCAAATTTTAGAGAAACTTCACTTAGTCTGTCTTTTGTTTATTGTGAATAACTTTCAATTTAAATAGAAGATTACCAAAAACCACTCAATAGTCAATACCGTTATACGTAATTCTTTGACAAAAAAATAATGTAAATAGTTATATAACTGTTTTATTTATCATAAAAGTTATAAGTATTTATACAATTCTTATAGCTATCTGCTTAAAATAATTCAATGACATAAACATGTGCCTCTCCTTGGGTGTTATTTTTTTCTTGTAGTCCACATCAATTCACAAATCAATTAAATTGGACTTGTGGTACCAACTGATTCCAAGTTTTCAACCCTCAATAATGTTCCACATAGCATTCAAACTTTTACATGTCATCACTCCTTAAATTAGGATATGAGGTGACACAATATAAAATATGAATGATGAACATGGGTAGTTGGGTGGTAGAACACTGTAAGCAAGGGCCAAGTGAGGTCCACCACACCACCAACCATCAGCAGCTTAGGCCACACACTTCCACACCCCATGTTGCTGATGTGCTGTAAATCTGACAATTCCTTATTAGTACACTTATCTAACACACAGTAAGGAAAGCTTTCAATCTTTATGGTGTCTTTACCAATCTTAACTTATAAGCCCCATCACCACCACTACCACCTAATGCCACCTGCAGTAGTGGTGGGTCATCACCATAAATCTTCAATTTCACATTCTGATAAAAGTAAATCCACCACTTCATAATGGAACACACTATAATGAACTAATGATGCAGAAACTTTTAAGTACTCTCTACACAGGAATGATTTGTAACTAGCTATACATCCATCAACCAAACAATTAAAATTAACAAAAGTATAAACCAATGTCCGAGCCTTCAGTTAGACCACACGTGGATTAAACCGAGCTTATTCCCAGTATATATTTCGTTACGACCTTCATCATAGAAAAGGGCAGTGATGTCTTCCAGGGCTTCTGTAACAGAGCTTTGAGTCTGTCTCCTTGGGTTGCAGTTGCATCTTGCACTATTACTGCAATTGCATTCATCTATGGGGAGGTTGTTTGTTGCCTTTACTTTAGCTAGGCATTTTCCAGTTAGAATATTGCTGATATGTAGTGAACCAGCTGCATTAGAAAAAAAAAGCTACTAGGATCAAACCACAACACAAAGCACTTGTATAAAAATAGGTTCATTTATGCTTCAACCCATAAAATGGAAATTGCATTCATTCAACCAATATTACTAATCCTTTTGGAAGAATAAACTTAGTATGAAAGAAGAGAAAGACATCATAACCCGGGCAGAACATCACAAAGGCCCAAGCAGTTAACTTGCATCAATGAAGTGGTTAACGGTGTGAAGATAATATTTTACTCTGGCTCACACAAAGGCCCATATCGGACAGCTAGTTATATTCTGAAACATGGGCCAGGACATGTTTAAATGGGTTGAAGCTGCCACCTTTATGCATGGAACCTCATTTTCAAGTGTCAGTGTAAGTCAAATAAAAGGAGAAATAGTCCCAAATGTAGATAGATAAGTAAAACAGCAAGCCCATTGGTAAACCTTATGGGATATTGGGATGTACCAGAAGTGACCCATGTCTAATGTATCATCTATTCTTGATGGTTTTCTGCCTTTGTTTGAATATGCATGTGATACGTGTTTGTCAGCATTTAAATGTACAGTTGAAATAATGAGTTGAGCAACTTACCATCTCCATTTGTTGATGGATCGCTAGAGTCAGATTTGCAATATGAAATGATAAGATCCTGACCACTTGTGATGTGTATATTGTTGGTGTTGCAATCAGGATGCCACAACAAATGATCCTCAAATGAAGTCACAAGTTGACCTCTAAAGTTCCAAACAGCCACCGTTCGGTTTCTGAACGTCAAGAATAACTGATTCTCATAGAGAAAGATGAATGCTGATGGAGTCATGAATTCTGCTTTGTTAACTTCTATTAGGTCAGAATTGCGTACCTATGCAGAAAATAGGCTTAGACTATCAGTTTACTAATAAATTAAAATCAATATTGAAGTTATGAATATTCTTACATCAAGAATCTGAAGATTCTCATTCTCTTGCTTTACAAGAAGCATTTCATTGAACTGTTCAATAAATTCCACCTTCTTGTTTCGATGAAGGAGATGGTTGAAAGATTTTAGAACAGTTCCATCTTCAATAGAGAGAATCTTGAGAGGGACATGGCCGCTTGATTTATTAAATATTAATAACATGATTCCAGGACTGTTTTGGAAAGCAGAAAGAAAAGCGAATACTATGAAATGTGATTTTCACCACCGTAGTGACTACTAAAAGGTACAATAAAAAGGTCAGTTCTCAAACTTAACGCATGCTTTTGACTTACCTTATTTTAATCTCTTGTACATTTTTATCTGGAATGGAGTACAATAACGTATAGTTTTTCAAATCAAACACCTTGTAGATGCTGGCCAAAAACATTACATGAAACAATGAATTTGTGGCAAACGAAAGAATCAAACAAAATAATGCAAAACAAAGGATCACCATCATTAACAATTTACCTGTCTTCCGCTGAGAATGTGAGTACCTTCCCATTTACATCATCAAACTCTACAAATCCAGGCCATTTCAAAGATTCTGATTCAAAAAGAGGAAAACCAGCATCTGGTTGACCTCGTTTTATGTATCTACCAACATCATAGCAAAAATAAACTCAGCAAAAAGACTTGCAACATAATTAGTAAGATATGAGGTAAATATTAACATGTCACATACTCAATCTTTGTTGTTCTACACTTCAAAGAGCTAAAGCCGTCTGCAGCATACACGGAAACTGTAATTAGCGAATCATTGTTCTTATTGTAAAACAAGCTTCTTATAACTTCATCAGGACTGATATTCAGAAAGCATATCCTCTTGTTAGTTTCTGCATCAAACAAGTAACATGTCAATCACCCACTTCAGTAAAAAATTTAAAAATCCATTTATATTCTCCACTATACCCCGGCTAAATGCTGCACAGACTCCAGATTGTGCAAGAGCAAAAACTGTATCATGAGCAGCTACAATCTCAATGATTTTTGACCTCTTCTTAAGAAATGGCAATACTGTAGAACAGTGTCCCTTTGGATCATGGGTATCATACTCCTCCTGAAGCAATTATTAAATCACCACAAGGAGGCAATTACATTTCAGTGAAAACCCAAAGCAATATCATAACAAACCAAAATTAAAATCACAGTGAATCCTGATATGCTACTTTTTCACAGTGCAATGCTCACGATTCAAACATGCATTCTGATAAGAAGTCAAGCAAATATATTGCATGAAAGTATTTGGACATATTCAAACAAAAAGGATGAACACTCGTTTAGAAAATCTACACACACATCATGAGTTAAGAATCATTCTCAACCAACTTTAATCAACATAACTCTTGAAAAATCCATGCGCACATAAGATGTTTCACTGAATAGCCACTGTCATCAAGGCTATGATATATCAAAATAAAATGGGTTCTATCACACAAGTTTAAACCTTATACAAGTCCATTTCACCTTTTCTGTTCATTTTTTCCCCTTTTGTGCCAATGATAACTCATGGAACCGTCAACACTCTATTAACAACATGATCAGATCAATCATAGCGCTCAAAACTCCATTTCATTTTACATCCATAAGCATTACTAATACAGGATTACACTTAGGGTTCTATCACGGTTTGTTAAAAAAGCTAATATAATCAAAATTCAAAAGCCAATTTCATATATTCGTCAATATTAATGAAGTAAACAAATCAAAAACAACAAAACCTAAAGCCAATCGAAACATAAAAAGATTAATAATCACATAAGTGAGATAAAAATCTGAAAATAACCTGTAATCGAATATTTCTGAACCGTTCCTGAACATCACACCTACTAAAAGCACGCACCCTCTTCGAACATATCTCCCTCCTCTGAATCTTCTTAACGCTATTGAAAAACCCATCAACACAACCACGCGATCGCTTCTTCGCCACCACTCGCCGAGCACTAAACGGCCGTGGATCCGCCGTTATCCTCCTTACGTCCATCACCGATACTACACACTTCCCGTCTACCGAACGATCACTCGAATCGAAACCCCAAAAAGCATTTGATTGTATGCATTTGTGTACGTTATTGGGGACACAATCAATCAAGAAATGAGCGCGAAAAAGATTCAAGATTCCATGAAAACCCTAAACCACATGACCCCAAGAAGAAAAAGTATGGTGTGTGAATTGGGGATGTGAAATTCGAACTGTTTTCACCGCCAATTTGCACAATCTTTGCGTTTAATTACAAAATCAAGAGTTCCAAACAGGGGAGATTGGGGGAATTTATGTCGGTTATCACTTTTTAGTTTTTACTATATATTGTTTTTGTAACGGTTGGTTTTTTGTTACATCCCTGTTGTTTCTTAAATATGCAACTTCAGTCCCTTTAAGAATGTTACAAAAACATGGAAATTAAATATTGAGTAAATTACACTTTTCGTCCTTTAGTTTTGTATCAAATTTCAGGTTTCGTCCTTAAACTAAAGAAATTACAATAAGCATCCTTTATGTTTAAAAAAGCTTGCACGTTTCGTCCTTTCCTCTAACGGACGTTAAATCTGGTCGTTAAATCAGATCACGTGTCATGCACATGAGGTAGTTAGGTCTTTTTACCCTCCTTACGTTAATTACCTTTTAAGGTATATGTTCTTTAAGATTTACTTTTGTTTTAATATTCATAAGGATTAAAATGACGCCCTTATTTGCAAGGCACATGACCTGATTTAACAGATAAAATTAAAATCCGTTAGAGTAAAGGACTAAACGTGCAAGCTTTTTTAAACGTAAAGAATATTTACTATAATTTATTGAGTTTAAGGATGAAACCTGAAATTTATTATATAGCTAAAGGACAAAAAATGTAATTTACTCTTAAATATTTGTTACTGATATTTCGAACGCTACACAAATGTATTTGCCGTTATAAAAAACAAGGAACACAAATTCTATGGAAAAGCACGTACTTAATTTAATAGGGTTTGTGGGAAGCTAATAGTAATACAAGAGTCTTTATTTTATTTTATAATTTATTTTTATTAACTATTTATACATGCATTTGTAGGATATGAAGCCTCAACGTATTAGATAGTAATACGAGGAGTCTCTATTTTATTTCTCTTAACACAACTTGCAATTTATTTCTATCAATCATTAATATATACATTTTATAGGACCTCAACTTTTGACATATTAAATAGATCATAAGAGATATTTTATTATTAAAATGTTACTTCGAGGATAGTCTTTAGTTCATTTAAATGTTAGTTTTTAGTTACACCCATGATGTTCATTAAGAGTGTTTTCCAAACTAGGAAGCTCTTCTGACCCGCTAGACCTCAACAATGTATCAAGGAGTTTCAACCATTTTTTCACACTTGACTATAGAAAGAAGTCATGAAATTGAACAACCCCCATATATACACACCCTACAATATTCAGTTTTATAAGTTAATAATGTTAACATCTTCCACCATGCTTTGTCAAAATGTGGCATATGTCTGCAAGCATAACGTATGGAAGTCGCCTTTTACTTTTCTTATATATTTTGTTGCTTGTGGAAGATTTGGTTTTCTATTAGTTTGTATTGTATTCGTGAATTCGTGCAACCCGCCAACTCAAAACTCGATATTCATCTAATTAACATGGCTTAAATGGACTAAGATTTGTCATGTAATCTCTAACACATTTCCTATGTGTTCTTTCCTTCATATATATTGGCTTTCTTCAGGGCCCTTCTCAACAAACTAGACAATGTGGAGTTACGGCTTCCCTCCCCTCATCGAGTTGGTAGTATAACCACAAAATATCCCTTGAGCATTCACAGTGAAATCCTTATTTTTAACCATATAATTACAGTAAAAATCACTATTTTTTCTCTCTCATTTACAATTAAATAATGTTTTTATACCTTTATCGTTATTTTTTTATCTCTCCTCCACTCACAACCATTTTCAAAAATATTAAATAATTTATAAGGGTTGAATAGTGTTTTCTCAATTCATATACAGATGAACACTAATATTGTCTATCATCTACTCACAACCACCCAAATCCATTTCTTATAATATAAGAAACACACTTACATACTTTTAAGGAATTCACTGTGAATGCTCTTAAAAATGGTTTGCTATTTTATATACAATGTTACATATAAAATCGTTTGAAGGACACACCTTGAATTTAACACTCAAACATTTGGTCAATGGTCATGTTCCACCCAACAGTAAGTAGGGGTAACGTTCAGTTGAACCATATATCCAAATTATATACGAAGGTGTATAAGTAATTCGATCCTTGAACCATATATTCGTATTCCAACACTAGGATCTCCTCCAGCAAACCGTAGTAGCCACTTTCATGGTAAGTTGCTTGCATACAAACTTGTGTCTGATTAACAATTAAGTTTTGAGCTTAGAGTTTTAATCTTTTTTTTTTAAGTTTTGAGCTCAGAGTTTTAATCTTTTTTTTTTAAGTTTTGAGCTTAGAATTTTTTTCAAAAAACATATCTTCTTGATTGTTTGTATGTTTGTTATTACAAACATATATACTTTTTACATTAGAAACTAGTAATCAGTGACACATAAGATACTTACCGTTAGAAAGTATTAAAAGTAATTAAACTAGTTACAATTAACTAATAATTGACTTTTAAATCCATATATAAGAATCTGGTTTTTATACAACAGTTTGATTGATCATTTAAACTGATATAATTAACTTTTACACTCATATAATACATCAATATGAATTGTCAAAACGATAGTTTACACATGTAAGCTACATTTTATGCATGTAAATTTCATTTTACACTTGTAATATGCAGTTTACAAATATATGACCATATTAATAATCTATTACTTTTAGTTATGTTAAATAAATTTTATTTATTAAACATATATTTAATATTTATGTATATTAAATAAATATAAAACTCATATTATATTAAATAATTTTACATATAAAAATTCAAATAGAAATTAATATATTATATAAAATGTATAAATTGTAATAATTATAAATTAAAAATACCACTTCTGCGATCGTGGGTATATTTGTGAGGGTATGTATGTTACCCACTGAAATTTTACCAGCACCAGGTTTTCTCTTATCTTCATGTTGCATAGCAATAAGATGCAAAAAGTTTGACAATGCTGGGGCATTTATCTTATGCAATCTCTGTTACTGTTATAAACTACATTCCACGATGATGAAAGTGGTATTCTTAATTTTTAACTATTATAAATTATAGATTTAATATAATTATATTAATTTCTATATGAACCTTTATTTTAATTTTTTAAATATTAAGTATATATTTTATTGTATTTATTTAATATGCATTAATATTAATTATATATTTATTGAATATAAATTTATTTAATATAAATAAAAGTAATAAAATTAATGGTTTGATCACATGTTTGTAAACTGCAATAAATAAACATTGTAAAAGACCTTTTACAAATATCAATTATGTACACTCCCAAATCAATGGCATATGAATCCAAGCTCTGGTATATATATCATCAGTTCACATATACCATCCAAATAAAATATAAAGGTTACTTCTTTTTAGATTAACATATACAACTGAAAGCATATATATATATATAATACTTTCCAAGTTGAATAACTAAATCTCTCTGCAAAACATATCACAACATGTACGATGTAAAATCACAAAATAACATGACACATGATTCCATATCAAAGCATGTATAATATAAATTTAATTAGAATCTCCTATATATATATGTCAACCTTCATGCCCAGTATTTATAAAATGTGCATCTCCTAATATATATATGTCAACCTATATATATATGTCAACTTTAGTTAGAATCTCCTAATTAATATAATATAGGGTTTGGTTAAATAGACACCCCAATATTTTAAATCAACACCCCAAAATTTCTATACGTGTCGTATAGCCCCATACGCGTCGTATAGGGGGGGTCGTATAGGGCTATATGTGTCGTATGGGGCTATATGTGTCGTATAACCCTCTGACAGCCCCCTGAATTTTTCCTCATAGTCAATGTCGAAATTCGCTATATGCGTCGTATAGCCCTATATGTGTCGTATAGGGGGGTCGTATAGGGCTATATGGGGCGTATAGCTCTCTGACAGCCCTTCTGAATTTTCCTCGTTTTTAGTGTATTCGACCCTATACGCCGCGTATGGGTCCATACGCGGCGTATAAGAGGGTGTCGATTTATCCAAGTGGGTGTCTGAATAGTAGGACCCATAATATATGTGCTATCAGTCTCATTTTAAAAGATAGTTAATCATCACTTTAATCAGCTCCTTGAATTGATTTAGGGAGTACTTGTGACAGTTTTGGTCCTATAGGCACTTGTGCACATGGATTTTAGTATTTTGAAAGCACATGTGTTGGGCTTCTTTCCATGAAGTGTGTCTTCAAGAATCTTTCCATGCACAGTTGCATACTAATTAAAAGCACACTTTTCTAGACATGTTACATAGTTAACAATCCACAAATGGCTATCAAAGGTACCAAATCAATTAATAAAATAATGGTTCAAAAGGGTATCTACTTAGAATTGAATGACATAAGCATGTGGTTCAACAGTCGATCTACATGCTTTATTTTATAATCAAGCTATTACCCTAGACAATAAAATCAAAAACAACATGCTAAACTTTGAAAACTTGGATCTAGGCATTGGATAAGATCATATATACACCATCCTTAAAACAAACATCAAGACCATACACGTTCAAGATGATATATAGGCCATAATTAAGAAAATGCATGTACATGTATACATTTAACTATTTAAGGATGAAGAGTGAATGTAAGATTACTGTCATGTGACTTAGAGACCATGGGTTTAAATTGAGTCGTGAAAACATCCTATTACAAAAATGCAAGATGATAATGAGTACACCAGGCCCAAAGTGATCTCATGCACACCTTAGAACAATGTGGAGCCTCGTGCACGATTTTCCTATACTTTTAAGGATCATTAACCATATATATACATATATATATATATATACACATAGGAACTCAAGACAACATCATTAGGATGTCACGACAAGAAATTAAATAAAAACAAGAAACTTTTAAGACTATTCACAATGCTACACTCATTTCTTCATACAATCGTGCTTAGTCGGCTGCCGCTTCAACTTTTTACACATTCTTCCTACAAACTCATTTTACCTAGCAAGACAACTGATATGGTTCTCAAACGTAAACCAAAAATCATGGGTTGTCTACTTATTTTTGAGCTAAAATAGTAATCATTTTGTTAAGAAATGTTAAGGCTCAACACCATCTTTTAAGTAGGAGGGTTCTCACCACCTAAGT
Source organism: Flaveria robusta (assembly GCA_025506415.1). NCBI lineage: Eukaryota > Viridiplantae > Streptophyta > Magnoliopsida > Asterales > Asteraceae > Flaveria > Flaveria robusta. The sequence continues at coordinate 37,264,469 of CM046473.1, read as the reverse complement.
TGTTATAAATCAACCCATGCATATATACATAGGTATAAATACATACACACATTCATAATCTTAACTTTCATTCATAGATATATCAAATCACATAAGAGATATAAAATAAATAGGTAATGTTGCAAGGTGACCAAAAGATGAATGAGGGAGCTCCCTTCAGTCCAAGCACAGATTAGCAAGGGATGAAAACTATCTCCCGCATCATTCAGTCAATCAAAGTAGCATAAAATGAACCCTTTTCTACTTAGTGGTTAAATGAATGAGTCGGCAGCTAATTCAATTCCTTAATCGCATCCATGAGTGGGCTGAAGGGAGCTCCCATCATCATAATTAGCTCGATAATCACATGTTTCAACGAAGAAAATCAAAAAAGAAACGAATTGAAGTAGATCAAGAAAAAGGTTTATATATTTGCATAAGTCTGACTTGTCATAGTACACAGAGTACACAACAATAGAATTTGTGTTGAAGATCTATTTGCACTTATTGTCCTCATTGATTGCTAGCATACTCATGTGCAGAAATCATAGTAAAGAGAGTACAAATGTTATGGCAAATACTAAATCAATCAAACAAAAACTAACATTAATTCTCCTATTTTTTTTTCTTGTAGTTTTTTTAGAAATAATCAACCTAGATCTTTGACATGAAACAAACAAACCAACCAAGTAAATCTCACTGATACCAAATTAAAACTATTGGTTGGGCATCTTTAACATGATAAAGCATATAAAATCAAACAAATTATTGATGCAATGTGATCATGAGCGGGTGTTTTAGCATATACATAATATATAACATCAAGATTCAAGGTCACCATTTTAAGTTTCAAGATCTCTCTTTTCCATTGTTAATAACCCTTTTGGGAGCATAATAAAGAAAGTGCAGCAAACACATAAATAACCTTCCATTTATGTTCATTTTTTCTTGAAATATGCTACAACTAAATTATATGGTATTTAAATCTTATCAGTTTCCTTACTACAGATCTAGAAACAGTATTAACAAAGAAAAAAAACTTAAGCAACATTGATTTTCAAGATTTCAAGAACAAAAACTTAAACAACAAAAAGGGGGAAATCAAAGAGTTACCAAGAAACCCTAATCTTGAAAACGATCATACATCAAGACACCCTAGTTAGATATACAACTCTTAAGTGTGTGTGTGTGTGTGTGAGAGAGAGAGAGAGATTGACAGGTGGGTGTATTTATTCAATATCAAACAGCAGTTAAGCATCAAGAAATCTTGAATATGCAACAGTGAAGTGTGTGTTTTATAGAGAGAAAGAGAGCTTAACTGGGTGTATCTAGCTACATACTCCATATCCATATACAAAGTCAGATGCTTGAAATGATATATCTGCAAATTAAGAATGAAGGCCAACAGTGACTGTTGTTCGTGGGTCGCAATGTTTACGGAAGGAATCAGGTGAGAGTTTGCAATTATGGAAAAGGAAACAAACAGCTGATGGGTCGCTTTTATCATGAGAGTCAGAGTCAAGATCTTTTTATTTTTAAAGTATAAAAAAGGCACAAATATTGAGCCAAAGAAAAGCTTTCAAAGATCTTCCCAAATCTTTCACTCCACAAACATAAACACTCATAACATACGAAGAAAAACACTCATAAAATATTTTTATGACTACGGTGAATGTCAAGTTAAGGTCTAAATGTATTGTGATTGTAAGTTAGAGATAATAGTTTAAACCTCACCTCTTAAGTTCGGTTTAAAGCCATGAGTCGGTTGACTACTATGACCTTTGAATGCGAGGATGCCGCAAGAAGGTTACACTTGTTTTTTTATATATGTGAGAAAGAAACTAGTGAAAGATGTAGTTGTTAGTGGCTGGATGGAGATGTATACAGAGATGAATGAAGAGGATGTCAGCAGCAATGAGTGTCAGGGTGTTACTGCTTCTGACCCTTTGACCAACATTTACTAGCTCCCAATTATTTGTCCATTTGTTTTCAAGATATAGATAAGATAACTTTAAAAACTATACAATAAAACTTAATTTTCCTCATTTATTTTTTTATAATTTCCTAAACAACAATAAAAACAAGACTTGTTTGATTAATCATAGTTTTACGAATGATTTGGTAGGCTATTAGTTTATACTAATTACATGTTTGTCTTTTTATATGTAGATACATACCAACTATTCGTGATTTTGTAGTATAGTGTTATGATCTTCTAATAAAAATGATATGAGTTCTAGGGCGGTACAAAAAGTTCGCGTCTCGAAGTTCGCTCGAGAAAAGCTCGAAAAAAGCTCGTGTCTAAGCGAGCCGGCTCGGCTCAGCTCGAATTCTAAACGAGCCAAACTCGAGCCACGGTTAGCTCGGTTCGAGCTCGGCTCGTGACTCAGTGCATATAATATATATACATATATATATAGTATAATAATAATTATTATTATTACTACTACTATTATAATTATTTATTTTTATATTAGGATTTTAAAAATGTTTTCTTAAAATAAAAATGTATTCTTTTTATAAACATTAAGTATTTTGTTTAAAAAAATATACAACTTGATAGTAAATTGTTTATATTCAAAATAATGATATTTGTTTCCTTAAATACGGAGTAACCAACAAAAATCAAAAGCCCTAATATATATTTTTTTGTGTTTTCATATAAATAAATTAATAGGAAAAAAATTTAAATCGAGCTGGCTCGAGCTTTTCACGAGCCGAACTCGAGCCGGTGTTTTTCAGCTCGTCAAAATTTTCGAGCCGAGCCGGCTTGATGAGCTTCTAGCTCGAGCTCGAACCCATCCTGGCTCGGCTCAGCTATCGGCTCGACTTGTTTACAGCCCTAATGAGTTCAAATCCTTACAAACATAAAATTAAGTGGAATTTTAGTAGTGAAAAATAAATGTTAAAAAAAGATATAAAGGTGTAAAACATCAAGAAGTACGGTGGAATATGTGCATCATGATCATGACAAAGACCTTAATCTCAACATATTATTCGATGGACTTGATTTACGTATTAGGATTTAAACAAAATTATAATAGATTAATTTTGTGTTTATCTTAAGTTAGTTTAACAATTTGTATTATTTTGTTAACTTATAGTTTAGGGAGTTAAGTTAGTGATGGTTAAATGACCCACCGTCAGGAATTTTGGTAGCCACCTTTACGAGCCCAAATTATAATATATATTCAACTTCACTGCTACAATGAAGTTTGCTTTTTAATATATTGGTCATATAATTTTACAAAATGCATTAGAAGTTTGTTTTTTTATATAATGACCATATATTTTTACAAAATGTATTTAAAACCAAAATTCTAATTAGGATTAACAAAGTTTTATATTTTTGCTTTTTGACACAAAAGTTTATTTTTTTTGTTTTTGGGTTCAAACATTAGTATCGTATTCGATATTATAGGAACCGGTATCGGTATACGCTTTTGTGGTTTCCGATAAGCCGACCCGACAACGAAGAAAGTCACGGTAGCGCAAGACAAAGGAAAACAACCAAACTTCCGCACGCGTAACGCAGGTGAAGTTTGTTTTTTAATATATTGACCACATCTTTTTACAAATTGATATTAAAACCCAAATCCTAACTAGGATTATTCTTTTGGTTTTTTTTATGATAAAGGCAAGTGAGGTGTTACAACAAAGTTTTATATTTTTGCTCTTTGAGCACAAACGTTTATTTTTTTGTGTTTTTGACGTCAAACATTAGTATCGGTATTCGGTATTTAATTGAACTGGTATCGGTATACGCTTTTGTAGTTTCCGATGAGCCAACCCCACAACGAAGAAAGTCACGGTCGCGTAAGACAGAGAAAAACAACCAAACTCCCGCGCGCGTAGCTCGGGTTAAAACACTAGTTACCCTATAAATACCTTGTAATTCACAATTTGAACAACCTAATGAGTACATAAAATTTTTTCTATTCACATCAAACCTTCATTTCCATATTTCTTCATAAATCAAAAAATCAACAATGTTTTACACGATCCAGTCAAGAAACCCTGTTCAAGAATCGATCATTGTTGCAAAGATCAATTTGATAAAGTTCATCAATTGATTTGAAAACATAAAAACGGTGATTATCGGTTCATTTAAAAACCGGCCAATGTTTGATTGTTCAATCAGAAGTGATATATTGACAAAGGACCAAAGACAACATTTAAGAAGGGGAAAAAGGAAAAAAAAAAAAAAACAGTTGAATTAGAAGCAAAATTTAATAAACTAGTAATTTTGCCCGCGTTTTCCCGCGAAACCTAACATGTTATAGTATGATTTACATAACATTTTATACCTACATAAGAAAATTCTTGCTGTCAGATTGAATAGAATTTGACAAATGATGAAATAATATGAAAATGTTATGGGTTAATCTATGATACTTTACAAAACACTTTGTAAAGGGATTGATTAATAAATGGACAGTTAATATATGTGCCTATTTTTTCTATTATGTATTCATTACCTTCCCCATATGCCTCGTAATTCTTATAACCCTTTTTTTACTTTTTCAATTTTGAAGATACACCACTTAATTTTAATTAAAGCCATTTGTAGATCCTGTAGAAATCACCGCCTATGTGCCCATCGTCGGCGAGTCACCGGTGACAATGTTTTCAATAAATCCATCGAAAAACACTCCAAACAACAATCTCATCCTCTTTTTACCAGAGATATAACCGGAGACGATGACCGTCTTAGTTAGTTCCGTACTTTCGTTTGTAGATTTATTCTCACCTATGTTAGTTCACCTTCATCGTCGGCATCGGCGAGTTTCTCCGTTATATCAACCCTTTTCACCTTTTCAGATATCTTCTTGGCACTGAAATCGACAATTGGAGCATTCTTAGAGGAGACCTTATTACCATCGTTGTGGCTTCGTTAAAGAAGGTTTCTGAACTTTCAGCTGTTTCGATAAATTGCTGGTGGAATTACTCTTTTTACGTTTTCCCGGCGACTCAACCATCGGTTTCCAGATGAAGTATGTCTCCGGAGCAACACCGCCGAGATTGTTAACCTCCGACGACGACAAACACTACGTCGATGCCCCTGGAAAGCTTCCCCAACAGATGTTGTATGGAGTTTGCTAAACATAACTGCATGTTTACCGTCGGCGAGAGAAATGATGGTTCACAACCTCCTGGTTGTACAAATACCTGCTATTGCCACAACACACCACCGACGAAACGTACCACTCCACTATCATCGTCTGGGAGAAAAAAAAGACCACCATCACCACCATGATAACACCCCATCCCTAGTGGAAAAATGGGAACAGAGGAGGTGAGGGGCACCTCGCCTGAAACCCACGTAAAGTGGTTGTGGAACGGCGTGAGCTAGAGCCCACAAAATTCATCAGCTAATAGCAGTAGTACCTTATGCATAAATTGTTATACAAATACCTATAGTAATCTGTATGTCTAAAGAAAAGGATGAAAACGTAGCCTATAAGAGTTGTACACTATGCATAGAAGGATGTACTGTCAGCTAGAGTACGTCCCCCTCACAAACCGACTTTCCTTTTTTATATATATATTATTAGTGTATGAGGCGAAGGCAATACTTCTGTTAGGAATTATTTCATTAACATAATTCTTAATTGACGTGAAGAATTCGGTTTAAATACATGTGATAATTATTATTGTTAGTTTTATTAATTGTTTAGTTGAGTTTGTAGTATTATGGGATTGAGAATGTTTATTTGTTTGATTATTTAATAATGTTTGTGTTAGGCTATGAGTAGTATAAGTTTGATATAAATAGATGGTTAATGAGTTTTCGTATGTATGGTTTTGTTCTTAAGTTGGAATGTCTGATGTGTTATGTGTATAAGCTTAAATGTCTCATGCAACATAAGTAGCATTTTGATGTATAAGTTGGAATGTCTAATGTAGTGAAAGTAGCGTTGAGTGTATAAACTAGAACGGTTGGTTCTGTCATCTCGAACTAGTATGTAACCATATGAAGCGTGTGGCTAGTCGTCCGGGGCTATAATTTGCAACTCTTGTCCATAACCACCACCCAATTGTTTCCAGTCCAACAACCATGGATTGAAAGAACTATCACTAGTCATGTCAAACTGTTGTATGAATAGAACCATTATCCCCACCCCCCACCCCTTAATCGTACCATCTTATGAACCACCCAATAGGAACCAGTTTGGATTGAACTAATAAGTACATAATGGGTGATCATTTTACTATTTGATATCAAGTAAATGTAAATTATAACTTTATAAGGTAGTAAGTCAATAAGAGATTTAGAGTTTGTTTACGACAATAGGTTTAGACCAAAAACTCAAAAATACAAGGCATACCAGATGAACACACTGTTAGATTGCTGTATGGATATTGTGTGTATCAATATATTACTGCTATGTTAGAGTCACAAGTAATGCTCAACTGTACAAAAGGATGCCAAAAAAACTTTGGGTAGTTGAAGATCAAACTCAATGAAGAAAGCGCCCAGTCAAACGAAAACTTCTAGAACAACTGGAAGAACAAACTCGTTGACCCATCCCCGAATGATCGTATATCTGCTGGTCTCACCAAAGCTCTACATAATGGGCAAGTTCTCTCTCTTTCAAACCTGAAAATAAAAACGAACATTACTTGACACCCGAACTTATAAGATAGAAATTACGCATTTTAGTAAGAATTAATATAAGATATGAATTTCTCACCATTCATATACACAGTCTTCACAGAATATATGTTTACAACGCAACAAAATCGGAGCCTGCATCTTTTCCTGGCATATAGCACACACATCTCCTGCCTCACTCACCTGTTCTGCTGTTGCATGTGATCCGTAATTGACCTCTTTTCGTGATAGTGCCTTTAATGCAGCATAGAAAGATCCAATCTGATACATAAAACAAGAGAATATACAAATTAATTCACGCCTAGATGCATAATATTGAAAATTAAAGGACAAGGGGCAAGTCATACCTTCTCAACAACTGATGTGAGCTTTAAGGTTAAATACAACCCTGTAGTCAAGGATGAAAACAGACTCCCATATTCTTTGTTCAAAAAGAATCGGTACCAAACAGGGGCGGGTAAAAATGCACGGTATAGTAGAAGCGCGCACTCAACCAGAGTCAAGATTTGACCCTGAGATGCAAAAAAAGAATACATATGAAACTCAACTGTTATACCATATGGTATATGTTAAATATTATCATGTTGGCTAACATTACCTGCCTACGAAAACTATGACCCCTGCCATTTTTATAGTACATAAGCAATACCAACTTAAAAGCCATTGCAGCCTGTCGTACCATGGTATCTACAAGCAATAGAATTTTGATTTTCATAAGAGCAATGAAACACCATCACTAGAGAAGAGGTGATTAGATGAATATAGGTACCGTTTACGATGATGGTGAATATAGCATTCCAGAATAATGGTATTGCTTTTGGTGGAAGCATGAACAAAGGATTGCAAAGATCATCGTTTTGGTACCACCAGTAAACTCCAATCACTTGAAGAATAAAAAGTATGGAATATCCAGCTAGAACAGATAGCTTTCTCTCCCCCTGTCACATTCCTTCAATCATTAAGCTCAACAGGCAATGAGAGTCTATATAGTAAATATGTGTACATGTATTTAGAACCAAATTTATACCTTTAATGCTGTCTGCTTCCGTAGAATATCATTTGATTTGTATAGGAACGCAGTTATATAAATCGTAACAAAGATACCTGCAAATGACCATGCAAGAAAAATTAGTTGATTACAAGCTCTCGTGTTGTTCAAAAGATAAAGAAGTCAAACTCGATCAAAATGTTACTAGTTAATCACCATGGATGATTGTATGCCATATTCTAATATATTCTACAACAGCTAAATAAATGACATAATCCCAAATGCACCATAGAAATACAGTTTATAACAGTAATTGAGATTGCAAAAGATCAATGCTCCAGCATTATCAAACTTTTTGCATCTTATTACTATGCAACATGAAGATAAGAGAAAACTTGGTGCTGGTAAAAGTTGTGTTGAACGCATAATTGATCTTAACAAAAAGTGAAGTAAAATACTCAGTAATCATCAGTATACAAATTTCATCCTAAATAAGAGAAAACTTAGTTCTTGTAAAAATCTTTGAACACAAAAGGGTTAAAAACCAAGGATTACCTTGTAGGTGCTGACGAACGAAAACAATCAACAACAGCAATGAAAATGGAAGAATCTGTTCAATCAACCTCGAAACCTGCTGTAGATCATACCGTTGTTGGTATGCTGAATCCACGTTATTATTACTCCCACCATTCTCACCACCTGCATCACCGGAATCAGCAGCCTCCCTTTCTCCTCCACCATCAACAGTATTCACCGGAGTCGGTTCAACACGAGCCTCTTCTTGGCCTCCACCACTCGATATCCGAATCGAAACCTCACCGTTACCATCATCACCGATACTACTGTGATTACTAACGGCACTAGAACCACTAGAGCTATGATCTTGACGACGATGATTAGAAATCAAACTCTCCGATTCTTGACCATCGTTGTTCGACCTAGGTCGAAGAACACCCGAATATTCAATTAAAGTAGTTACCGGTGCTTGTAGAAACCGTATTATAGGAAACGGAGAAGACGATGTCGTCGTCGTCGTCGTCGTTCTCGGCGAGGAGCTCCTCATTATTGTCGGAGATGGAGGATTTGATGAATTCGGATTATTATTCATGTGATTATCAGAACTCGTGGAATCAACGCTTACACCTGATGTTTCCATCAATTGACGCATAAAAAAGCGCCCCTGATTACACGTTCAATCAACAAAATCCCCAAATTTGGAGGTAACGAGGGTTAGATATCGATTATACAGGTGAATGTATGTATGTAATGATTCAATGAAGAAAGAATTGTGAGAAAATGGCTTCGAAGATTGAATTGTAGGTATCGAATTTTAGGGTTTTCTTAGGAACCGATATGAAAGTTTCAGTTCGATTCGAGAACGAGGAAGAAATGAAAGAGTATATTGGAAAAAGGATTGAATTTGCATTAAAATTGGAGTAACGTGTGATCGTTGCAAATTAAGAAAGATTTTTTCGCCGTCTGGTGTTTTATTTAGCTTTTGGTTTATGCGGAATCTATAGAGTAATCGAATCGTTTTGTGATCTTATGTCGTTGTCGTATTATTTTGTGCAAAACGTGATACTTGAATTAGCTCTAGAGTTAGGGGAGGCCTGCTTTGTGATATGATATACATAATTTTACTTTATAGTTTTATAAAAAAGGTTGTTTCTTACATCTTAAACATATGACCTTAAGGTTAAAAACAACAAAAACTAAATAGTTAGACTGAGCGTAGTAAACATTTTGAAGGTGTTATATATGCTAGCATAGACATAAGTGTGGTTAATACATCATTACAAGATAGTTAAAAGAGGCTTAAAACCCATATGACGTCAAGCTCTTAAACTGTGTGTAACGATTTATTTAGTTAAAATGTCACATATGCAAATATGAATTTATTAAAATAATTTTTAAATCAAATGGTGGGTTTAAAGTCACTTTTAGTTAAATATTGTTAAAACTGAAAAAAAAATTATTCATATCTTTTAGTATCCATTAAAGGTTTGGCTAAAAATAAAGCCTCCTTTAACTAAAAAGTAATGCCTTAACACCCCAATTGCGTCTACATTAGCAACTTTGACGCTCCATAGGGGCATCACTACTTCCCGTCTTAACGGGCACCAAACACAATATTTCATATATTATTGTATTAATATTGGTTTCAAACACTAATTGACTATTAAATTTGATTTAAAGTGAGCTTTAGCGAAATGATTTTTATCTACATGAATTTATTTGATATTTTAACTAAACAATCATTACGCATAGTCTGCTCAACTATTTTAAGTTTATTTGAAGATTTTATCAAATAAATTAAAGAAATGAATTTTATTAAAAAATACAATAAAAGAATACAATCGCTCTCTAGATATATAGTGAAGTCGCCAGCTTAAAATAGAAAAGCCAACGCGTTTGGTGTCCCTAAATTTACCAATATGCCCCTAAAGATTTTCTTTCGTAATCGATGTACATAAAACATAATAAAATAATTATATGGCTACTTTAAAATATGATACATTAATCATGACGTATAGTATTATATTATTTTATATAAACCCTGGATTCTTTTGGGTTGTCTAAATACTAACATGTACCTCTTTTTCTTGTTCATTTAATTGATTTTAATTTTCCTTTTCAATTATTTATATAAACTTATAAGCAGCTATATATCTATTTTAAACATATATACGCTCATATAAGCACTTATACACAAGGCCGGCCCTGAGGGGGGCGGGGTGGGCGACCTAATAACATTTTAATTATTTTAACATATTAAACATTACCTTAAAGCTCATGAGCATTTTAAATAGTTTAGCCCAATACCATTTACCCGATCTAAACTCAATTTAATATGAAAATTTGATCGAGAACTTTGTTTCAAAAAAACGCTAAGAGAACATCCCGATTCGTCTAAGTATATTAAATTATTTTGATATAATATTTTCGTTTTGTTATTGTTATAGCAATTATCGTTATATTATAAATTTTTTATATACAAGTTATTCGGTTTAAACTTTTCTTATACGTCGTTTTACAGGGGCCATTTTTTGTTCTCGCCCCGGGCCCAATGTCTTTTGAAAATTCTCCGGACCGGCCCTGCTTATAACTTCCGTATACATTTACTTTGAACATCTATACGTTCGTATTTTACTATTTTAGACGACGCATTGAGTAAAAATTTTAAGTGTGAACGCAACCTTTTTTATAAATGGGCCAGAAATGAAACTCAGAGAAAATTCAGGGTGCAAGTTGTGTGAACATGTTTTGACCACCGACATGTAGACGGACTTTCACCAATATTTTGGAATGCAAGTTTTGACCCCTTTATTTCTGTATTTTTTCTTTTATTGACCAAAGTCTGTGTTAAATCCAAAAAAAAGTAATAACAATAGAAATTCAGAAACATATTTAAAAATAAGACGGCATTCATCATAAATTTTTTTCGTGAAGATGGATTATAAATATATATATCACTGTATCACTAACTAATAACTCTTTAAGAAATTTTTTTCTATGTTATTTATTTGGGAATGTTACAAACTTTATTTTTAAATTTTACATCTTTTTCCTATCTTGTTTATGGCTATATGTAATAAATCTTGACCATATGTATATGTAATGAAATGGGTCAAGCTTTATACCGATCTATTGCTAGAACTAAATTCATGGCGTTGTATCTTTATACAATGATATCAAAGCGGAAATTAAATGATTGAAATAATAGTATAAAATAATGAATCTTATTAATTCATGGCTTTGTAAAAGAAAAAACTATCCTACGATTACAAGAAAACATAATTACAATAAGAATCTTATTATTCGTTTTTTTTAATAACATATTAGATAATTGTTTATGATTTGATCATAGATCCCTTCAACCTTGAAATAGCAATTGCAGATAACATTCATGATTAACCGTTATATGCCTATAGTTTTCTCCACCAATACCCGCCTGTTGCCGGCCTCTTGCTCGTTATGATCTCTAGTCCAACTCATATTATTCTTTTTACCTAATTTATCAAGTCATATTATGAATTTTTACCTGCTTTTAATGTAATAAATCATATTTAAATACAACATTAATTCGTTCATAAATCATAAGTAGATTGTTGAACATGTAAGAGACCATACTTTCCACATTCAGAGTTTTAACTGGTAAGTTTTTCCTTTTTCAATGTTTTTTTTTTTTTTTTTGGGTTCGCTTGTTTGTTTCTTTCAATTTTATTATTTTTTTGGTTTGTTTGTTTGTTCCAATAATGAAGTGGGCAAGCACAAATTTTATTTATGGCGTGCGTTTTAACTTATTTAAATCTTTTTATTCTACTTATTCTAATAAAAGGGTAATTAGGTGTGCTATGTGTCAACACTACATTCATTCTAATCAAAATTTTTCCGCTTCTTTCTCCTATTAAATAACTACATTAATTACTAATAATATTATTTATTTTTTTTAAATCAATAATAGTTTTTTAATAAATAAAAAAAATATATTTTTATTAATATTATTTCTATAAATACAAACATTTACAAAAGAAAGTTTTCTAAAATATCAAACTTTTTTTTAAAAGTACGAAATAATTTAAAATTAGTTTTTCAAAAAGTAAAATTTTTATAAATAAAAAATAATTAAAATTGAGAGCTATAGTAAGAAAATTTTAAAAAATGAAATGGTTTGTTTTGAAATAAAATATTTAATTTATTTTTTAAAAAATACATAAAAAGTTTAAAAAATTGATATAATTGTTTTATTACTTATAATTTTTACTCATACGTAATTTTAATCATATATTATCTTAAAATATTATTTTTAATAAATTAAATTTATTTTATTTAATATTTTATTTATTCAATCCGTGTAATATACGGGTTTATTAAAACTAGTTAATTAATACTTGATATTAGATTAATTTATTTAAGCTTGATTGAAAAGATGGCCTAATTTATTGCCATTACGTTGAACTTTACTATCATAAGAAGATTCCTCATTACTACTTTTCAGATGCAATGTTTAGGGGTTTGAGAAACAATGACATTAAAATACATGGAAGTTTGAGAAACTTATAACCTTCATATATTACCAACAATCTCATTTTTATTCATTTAAAAAATATATATGACAAACTATATACATATGAATAAGGCCCTATTTGCTTCACATATCCAAGCATTTGGTAGCTTATAATGCAATGGGTATTCGGGAATTGTGTTGATGAAGCACCAGGTTTCTTTAACTCTGAGACAATAAAAATGCCCAGACAACATATAAAGCAATATACCCAAACCCTTCTAATTCACATTAAACAAAGTATAAATCAAGAGAATCCTTTAAGAACCCAAATTCCAAATTTGACTCCTTTGGTTTATAAAAAAAGTACCATAACATTAGTCGCCACCGACATGTGATAAAGATCATAATTGACACTCTACACAAGCACAAAACCACTTCGTTCAGAACCCTTCACATACCCAACTCCATTGGGGTTTATTTCTCAACCATAAGCGTTATCCATATCCATTTATAGGCGAGGATTAGAAATCCTATTAAATATTAACCATCAAATGAGAAGACGACACAATCTTTAGCAAACCGAAAAACAGGATGATGCGGGGATTTAAAAGATTTGCCCAGAAAGTAATATTTTTAGACATATTAAACATAACAGGGGCCTGCCTTTTGATGGTATGCATTATTACATTTTGGGTATATAGAAAACATGCATGAAACAGACGAGACAGGAAACTAAAAAAGATGCTTTACTGATAACTAGTTAATTACCCTCTCCAGTTATCCTTTAGCTGCCTAATCTTCCTCAATGCTTCAACAGGGGTCTTGCATCCAACCTTCTCCTGCATAAATTAATTAATAATAACAATAATTTAGCATTATGAGTAAGATAAGAGTCCTAATGAGATTATGTTATTTATGATTTAGGAAAATTATATGTATTGCAGATTTTGAATAGTCTTTAGACCCGAGCCGTCAGCAATTTTTTTATTGTCTGCCTTCTTTTATTTTTTTATAAACTTGTCTCAAAGTAGAGAATGGTTTAGGAAAAACAGTAAGACCTGAACTTCAGGTAGATCAGCTCGCATGAACGGATTGATTTCCAATTCTTCTTCAATGGTGGATGGAATAGTTGGAAGGCCTGATTGCCTCTGCTGTTGAGCCCATGATAACTTTTGCGATATCTTGGCATTCTCTGGTTCAACTGTTTGAGCAAACTGCAAATTCTTCACTGTGTACTGAAAAGTAAAAGAACGGTCACAAGAAAGATAAAAAAAAAAAAAATTCAACCCCAAAAATGGATGTTGTTTGGTATCACTACAATTTGGAAACCGGACAAATTGAACCAATTGTCATATAACCAAACTTAATAGAAACCAAGGCAATTCCTAACATTTTATCAGCAAAAACATATGTGTGGATCCAAATATAAAAAAAGCATAATATAAATTTACCTCATGGCCACAGTAAACTCGAGTCGGTTTTGGCAAAGAAGCCAAAGTGACACAAAGTGACTCGTACATCTGCTCTGCTGTGCCCTCAAAAAACTTGCCACAACCAGCAACAAACTACAACAAATAGAGACAGTTTATTATCTCTGCTGGTAAAATAAGTATTAGGAAAGGTGGGGAACATAGACCGCAAGTGTCTTAACCACTAGAACAACTAACATGATGTAAATAAGGATAATAAAGATTTGAATGCACTTTGTTGATAAAGTTTGTATGGAATATAATAGAATGAAACAATTTAATAAACCCACCAGTGTGTCGCCTGTGAACACAGCAGGGTCGTCGTCTTCTTTTCCAGTCACATAATAACTTATGTGTCCTTTCGTGTGGCTGAAAAGCAACAAACCGCATTAAACTGCAATCACATATTAAGAAAAATCCCAAGCTAAAAATATTTAGTTGCCTGTTGTCATCATAATGGATTATTCATGCTATTGTTCAGGGTGAACCAGATCGCTCTATTTGGTGATTATATAAAAAACAGTAAACTAAGAGATTAGCAGTGTAAACATGTATCAAACTGCGTGCATGTCGGAATGTGACCAAACAAAAAAAAATAACATACCACGGTGTGTGAAGAGAGAGTATATTAATATCAGCCCCAAGCAAGAGTTTATCACCATTTTCCACCTTATTAGTACATCCTTTCACATTATCAATAGAACCACCATAAACCTTAATCCCTGGAACCAACTCTTTCATTTTCTCATTGCCACCAGCATGATCCCTATCACAGATTTAATATTAAATATACACCATATCACAAAGTAATCAGTCAACCTAATGACAAATGAGAATTTTGGTTTCAACTTTAACACTTGCTAATGAAAAAACTATTTCCAGTTAGTGATAGGCAGAGTCTACTTTGATAAATTATTTAGTTCCAAAGACGTTCGCATTTCTGATAAATGAGAAATCTCCACAGGTTCACAAACATAGTAACATTTAGTGAGTGTTTCCACATGTTACGAAACTATCATTGCCACTTAAAGGATCATAATAAGAAATCAGAATCAAATAAACAATTGCTTAAAGATAGATAAGGCAAGGTAATTACACATTCATCTCAATAACCAGTCTTCTCCAACTATCCAAATCTGATAAGGAGGCCCAAAATAGTCATAATCAGTTCACCCAAACATTCAAAATTGAAGATTATATGTTTTTAAATGTATTACCAAACACCCGTACCGTCACTCTAATTGTGGAACGAACAGGTGTACATCTAAATAATCATAGTTCGTTCTACAACGTTAATATGTATATTTTTCATACAACTCCACAAATTACCAATTAACATGGACCTGCAGCTTACTAAAATGGAAGTTTCATTACTTTTCCTCTCAACATTCATCAACAATCAACCGATTGACCTAATAGACCTCAATCAATCGCATAAATTCAGATACACTTTAAAACTATCAACTATCAATCGGAATTTGAACGAAAGGTGAACAAACCAGTGGTGGTGAGTAGTGAGAACAAGCTTAAGTTCAACACCGTTTTCCTTAGCAACTCCAATAACCTTCTCAGGCTCAACTGGATCAACTACTGCTCCTTGTTTCGTTTCCTCATCAATCACCCTGCATAATTAAGCCCGCAACAGCTATATTGTATAAGCAGTTGAACAACCCTAAATTGAGGCAGATTAAGCAATTAAAGTTGAAAACGATGAGAATCGGAGATCATACAGATAAGAGTAGTTGTCCTCCAAACAAGGGATGTGAATCACCTTCATCTTTCTATGTGTGACCGATTGTTCTGATCATCGGAATTGTCTCGAAGAATCAAAAACTATCGGCATGATAACACATTTGGGTTTTGGGCCCAGGCCCGATAACGCTAATGAGTGGGCTCTGTGGCTCTTCGTTGTTTTGAATTGGGCCGTTCCAGCTTTAAGTCTTCACATTTAACGGCTTTACGGCTTTACCCACTTGAACCCTAACCTTTAGAAAGAAAAATCATTTAACACACTTATATATTATTTTAATTATTCAAATTCTATATTATAAACGTTGATTATAATCAGTTTATCACACTCCACTAAAACATAAATAGTATGAAGTATGAATTTACTATATGCTATATAATGTTATTATACACAGGACAGAGGTGGTGGTGCAAACACGATGGTGATGGTGGTGGTGCAAACATGATGGTGATGGAGGTGGTGGTGGTGGTGGTGGGGTGGATCAAGGGCTGCAAACGAGCCGAACGAACACGAACATGGCCTTGTTCGTGTTCGTTCATTAATAAATAAACTTGTTCATGAACTGTTCACGAACACTTACCGAACATGATTTCTTGTTCGTGTTCGTTCATTAAAGAAAAGAACATTTTCATGAACTATTCACAAACATTTATCGAACGCAAACGAATAAAAACAAAACGGAACGAACACAAACAAATGTTCATGAACATAAAGAACACATAGATGCTTATAAACACAAACAAAATACAAATAATCATATATTACCTTAAAATAAAATTTGCATTTTCATCACAAATATTACACAAAATCTACCAATAATAAACAAGTAACATAAATATCAAAAAATACTTGATATATTTGTCATAAATATATATAACATAAAAATTAAGGACATAAACGAACACATTAACGAAAATAAACGAATACATTATCGAACGTTCACGAACGGATATTAACGAACATAAACGAACACGTTATCGAACGTTCGCGAACATAAATGAACGAATGCGACTTGTGTTCATGTTCGTTCGTTAAACTAAACGAACGAAATTTTCTTGTTCGTGTTCGTTCATTTACTAAACGAACGAACATAAACGAACTTCCCGCCGAACAGTTCACGAAATGTTCGTTGAACGTTCAGTTCGTTTGCAGCCCTAGGTGGATGTGATAGCGATAATAGGGACCAGGAACCGTGACATGAGTGATTATGGGCTATGGTAGGGTAGCAACTATGATAGTAAATTTTATGGGTGGAGAAGATTTTAATTTATTTGGAACAGTTTTATAAATGTTAGCGTGTGTATGTATCGACTATGGACATTCATAACCAACTTTAGGTAGACTAACCCAAGCCCACTTTTGTAATATTATTTTTTAAACAATAACAAGGCCACTAACTAACTAACTCTCTATTTTTCAATATTCTAGCTCTCTCAACGTATCTGCAATCTCACACAGTTAACACTCTTATCTCCATTTCGTCCTTAATTGAAGCATTATTGACCGGCGACTCTCACTCCCACTCCCACTGTAGACGCCACTCACGACAATCTCACGGTAACCTAATTCCCTAAATTTTCTTATAAACCCTCAATTTGAACCAGATTACGAACAACATGTACTTCTCACTTGCTATTAGAGCATAATACTCTGAATTTATGGTTTTCACTTTACTCCGAACAAGCAAAATTGCAGTACTTTGGATTTTGGAATTTTTGAACTGTGAATTTGGTTGAAGATGCTGCTCATGTAATTTGAATTGGTTAATTGGATGATTGTTATTATAGCGTATATTGAGTGGAGATCAAGAGGATCCGATTTGATGTTACATATGAGAAATCCATTTCATCAGGCTACTTTGAACACTTGAAAAATGTTAAAACTGCATAACTTACAAATTGAAAAAGTTAATGTTCTCATATGTCTTCCACCCTTGAAACCACGGCTTGAACTTGAGTGGATATTGTTTTGCTCTCATGTGTCTTCAACCCTTGAAACACTATTAGGTGAAATCATTCCCAAAGGCCTGTGAACCCATTGCAACCTTGACTTGAACTTGAAGTTGAGATGTTTTTATAAGCTGTTTTGTGTTGTTTATTGTTGTTTTGCTGCAGGCTTGCAGATTATTTTTATAAAGATGTTTATGTTGTTTTGCTATTTATTGCTTCAGATCTGCTGTTTTCTTGGTGTACTGTCATTTTTGGGCTGTTTTTATGATCTGTCATTTTGGAAGGTAATTATTCTAGGCCCCATACCACTGCATACAAACATACATGCATACACCCATACTTATATGTATGCATGCAATAATAAATCTTGAAGTTAAACTTATTGTTAAAGTCCCACATCTTGCACATATAAAACCATATCTTTTCAATCCTTTCCAATTGGCCTTTTAAAATAAGGATATCATTCTGTATAAAGAAAACCATATAAATCCTAACTCATAGTTCCATAACCTCTTCCCTTCTCTCTCTTTCAGAAAATTAGATGGCAGTCACCAGCACACGCCATTGTATTGCTCTTTTTATGGAACCAGATTCAACCAAATCAAACATCTTAGATGCAACCAGACACACCGTCTACACCCACACCCACACCCAAGTAAGCATTTCTAATTCTTATGCAGCAGAGATATTCAGGCTTTTAACAGTTCAATTTATACCCTTAACTGGTTTACCTTTATACAGCAGAGATATAACAACTTTTGTTCACTATCCATGAACGGTTGCCAATCTCAAGACCCTAGAACTCCTGTGGGGATGACAGAAACTCGGACATTTCTGTCTGTTTCGACTCCTGCAATGGCCATGGACCAGTTGAATTCTGCAATTAGTGAGTTGGGGTTTGACCCGCCAGCGTTAGGGTCTGGAATCATAAGGCTTGAGGTAATTAACTGACTTGCTATGTGTCAATAGTTTTTTAGCTGGTTTTCTTAGGTATCTCCTTGAGGTATGACAAGGTTTATCTTTCACAATTGTGGCTATGAGAATGTGAACGTGGTTGGTTGCAATTTTTACATGATGGCACTTGCAGTTCTTTTCTTTTCATGTAAAACTACTTTAAAAATCATTTCCTTGATGTCAGTTTGTTAATAATTCGTTTTAGTATATGCTTTAAATATGTAATAATATTTATCTCTGAATAATATTGAGGTCCAAATTGTTTAGTATAGATTTTTTATTTCGTTGTTATTAGTGGACATTCTGGAAACAATATTAATAACAAGATGTTCATTATGGTATATGATTTTCATACTTGAATATTAATTAATTAATTAGTATATTTGTGAATTGAAGGTTCCAATTGGACAGCAAATTGAAGCAATCGACTGGCTGCATGGTCAGGAACATTTTCAGCATCTCCCTCGATGTTTTTTCTCCGGAAGAAGCCAAAAAAGAATCAAGGGTATTCCTTCTCATTCCATTTCTTCTTTGATTACTGGAAACGATTCATCCGTTTCCCCGCCAGTCAGCATTGCTGGTTTGGGTTCTGCTGTATTCTTTCGCCATGTCAGCCCGTTTTCACTCCAAGATTGGCAATCTATCAAGAGGTACATGGTTTTCGTCTTTTTGTATGCATGTTGTAGGTAATGTACCTCTCATTGTTGAACCCATAAGTAATTAAACTGAAGGTTCCTGTCTAAGAGGTGCCCACTGATTCGTGCTTATGGGGCAATCCGTTTTGATGCATTGGCTAATATATCATCTGAGTGGGAAGCTTTTGGTTCATTCTACTTCATGATTCCACAGGTAATAAGCAGTTTGTTTATTATTATCTTGGGCTGTAGCATGTATAGAAGATTTATGCTATGTGTGTGTGTATTAAAGTACAGGTTGAATTTAATGAGTTTGAAGGAAGTTCAATGCTAGTTACGACCATTGCCTGGGATGAATCCCTTTCATGGACATTTGAGAAGGCAGTAGATGCACTTCAGACAACCATGAGACAGGTTACTCCCAAGTTTTGCTCTTGAGGATAAATAAGTAAACAAGTGATTAAATATGCATAGTTTTGTTTTTTACGCAGGTTTCATCTAGTATTGTGAAGTTACGAAAAGAGGTTCCTAATAAATCTATTCTCAGCAGCTATAATGTTCCCAGTAAGAAACTGTGGGATATTGGTGTTGATAGAGCATTGCAAATGATAAACAAAAACAACTCACCCCTTATCAAGGTATTGCTTATAAACTTTCAGTTTTTGACCCCAATTCTCCTTTGAACTACAAAATCCAATAAAATTTCAAAACAATAGCAACTGCAAATATAATATCAATATCTGTAGAATTTTATACTGCTCTCCTCACTCATTTGGGTTTTTATAGGTTGTGCTTGCACGTAGCAGCGTAATTAGGACCTCCCCTGATATTGATCCTTTGACTTGGTTGGCAACTCTACAGGTGCTCATTCGTATGTTACTTTTTTCTTTCACTTTTCAACCCATTTAGTATTGATGGGTGGGGCAATTCAGATTATGTTTGATCTCTAACTGGTCCACGGGTAAAGATAAAATAAAAAATATTAGCTAAAATAGAAACAGTCGAGCGGGTCTCACAGATAAGTGTATTTTTATGCATAAAACCTTCTACACCGAGGTATTAAAAATAAACATATTATATTATTGAAATTAATATAGTTCTTAGAAAAAACGACTCGACCCACCTATTTTGCCACCTCTAATATGATTTCTAGCCCCAGTGAAGTTTATTACTTGGCCAATTGTAGGTTGAGAGTGAAAATGCTTACCAGTTCTGTCTTCAGCCTCCTGACGCACCTTCGTTTATAGGGAACACTGTAAGTGCAGCTACATACCGCAAAAAGTTGTATAAGATACATATTCACAATCCAAAATAGTTATTAATGAGGGTAATGTTTCTGTGTTTGTTTAATCACTTACTTGATCCTTCATGAATAGCCAGAGCAATTATTTCATCGAAACAGACTCAATATTTATAGCGAGGCAATGGCTGGAACCCGAGCCAGAGGTGACTCAAAAGCCCTTGATCTGCAGATAGCACTAGATTTACTTTACAGGTTATGGCTTGAATTGATATATATTTTTAACCAGCTTTTAATGTTTAGATAATCGGTTTCATACTAGCTGCAGCTGCAAAACAACTTATTGTCCATAAATTACATGATTACTTAACCTGACTTTTTACTTTTATCTCACAATATTTATCTCCTGTTCTCACAAGAATGTCCTTTTTGACCATTTCAAATAATTGATAGTCAGATTATATAAAATTAAACGACAAAGCACATCCAAAAACTATCTCCTACAACTTGATTTATTATAGCTGGTTGTCTGAATCTGATTATTCAGAGTCACCATCCAAACACCAGCTAAATCACTGTAATCCTTACATTTTCTTCTCCCTAACCTTTTGCAGCTCTAAGGATGACACGGAGTTCTCTATCGTGCGGGAGTGCATAAGAAGAAAACTGGAGGTAAATGTGAATATCACGATTTGTGTGTTTATATTTTTATAAATGCATTTATTCAACTCTGTAGGCTGTTTGTACAACAATATTGGTTGAACCAGAGAAAACAATTCGAAAGCTCCCAAGAGTACAACATCTTTATGCTCGAGTAAGAGGCAGACTAAGAAGTGAAGATGATGAGGTATGCTTTATATTGTAATTCATAGTCCAAGAAGATGTAATTTGTTAAAAAAGAAGGCATGAAATACAAATATGAATGGCTCACACGTTAAAATGAAAAGACTACCAAAAGATTCATTTTCTAATTTCCTACTCAAGTGACTACTTTTGCAGTCCGCGATAATTACGTAACTTGACAAGTACTCCTTTACGACATGACTATGAAGGTTTTTGACTGGAGTGGCAAAATGGGTGGGTTGGGTAACAAGTGTTAAAGTAGTTATCTGTTGCGTTGCCCCCACACACCTTTTTGTCCACTTGAATTATTGTTAATTAATAGTTAATGTGTTATATTTGACTAGAAAAACTATATTGTTACATTAATATATATATGTTTGAATAAAGCAATATACGCGGTAGTATTCTTTATAATACAATTTAGGAGAATTTTCAACCTGTTTGACAGTTTCATTGTTAGTGAAATATTTGATTTGACCCATTAGATATAAAATGCATACCAAATTAACTTATTCATAAGTAAACGGGGACAATTTTCTACCTCTAGTTTTGATGTAGACAACAAATTACTATTTAACATAAACACGGAAGGTAAAAATGATAATAAGATCTCATCACAGAGTCTCAATAAATAAATCCAAACTATTTGTTCTGTCCATTCTTATTTGCATGGTTGAAGTTTAATTGAATTATAAAGTTCTCTCTGTTTTTTAAATGCTTAAAATGAATTTTCACTTCATGCAGTTTGATATTTTATCTGCACTTCATCCAACTCCAGCTGTGTGTGGATTCCCCACAGAAGAAGCACGAGTTCTGATAGCAGAAACTGGTACATGTATATTCCTTCATCTTCTTCTCTATCAAAACAAACCATGGTTCTATTTCTAAGTTTTTGTTGCACATTCCATTTAATGGGATAAAAGTGCAAGTCGAGGAGATAGAGGGCTTAATATATTACCTCCCTCGGTCTTAAAACAAATGCAACAGTTTCTTTTTGGTGTTGTTCTGAAATAAATCCAATGTTTCTTTTTTATGTAAGCTTCCAATGCAGATTTACTTTGATATATACAATAAATCTAGTTTACAGAAATCCTGCTTATAAATCGAGTCATTTACTGTACATTGCTTTTGCTATTTTTGATGAGAATTTTTTGTGGTGCACAGAAAACTTCGACCGAGGAATGTATGCAGGCCCAGTTGGGTGGTTTGGAGGAGGAGAGAGTGAATTTGCTGTTGGTATAAGGTCAGCCTTGGTTCAAAAGGTTAGTAAATATTTCCCATTCAATTGGCATCAACTTGACTATGGGAATTTTTCCCATTTTGAGTAGAGTATACTCTGGACTTAAGTCGAGTAACTAACTTGAGGGTGTGTATGACATATTTGATATTGGTTTTTTGTGATAATCATAAACATTCAAATGCAGTTTTATGTTAAAATCATATTAATAGGGGCTTGGGGCATTAATCTATGCTGGAACTGGGATAGTGGAAGGAAGTAGTTCATTACAAGAGTGGGATGAACTGGAACTCAAGACATCTCAGGTTTGAGCCTTCTTTTTGGTGCATGTTAATTTACTTGTGCTTCCCAAATAATGGCAAATACCATTTGAAAGTGCTTGAAGGCCTCAACCGTACAGTTGATGTTAAGATTTGAATTGTTGTCTAACTTAAATCTTTCAAATGATGTTTTTCAGTTCACGAAGCTGATGAACTGGAGCGCTCGCTCTTGATACTAAGAAGGCCATGTTATCCGGATAGTAAAGACTGAACACTGTAAAGGTTCATGATTCATAGTACAAGCCTTTGGTATCTTGTAAACATCATGTAACATGTATATGTGTGCGCGCGCGCATATGCACAGACATATTTGGTGTAGATTTCTTTCTTGAAATCACATTGGTATGAGATTTTAGCAAATATTCATTTAGCTACAATTACAAAAGAAAAGAACACATCCAAATTCTGTTCTCAAAATATTAACTTATGTTTTATTAATAGCTTAATTAAATTATCCAATTAAGTAAATCAAACCTATTTTCTAACCATAGTTGTTTATTGGTTCATTTCAGGAAATATGTCAATGTGGACCAACCACTTCATTCATCCAGTTAAGGAGGAGATGCAGATACATATATCAGTAAGGTAACTATCGAATGTCATCCTCCACATAGGATTATAATCTCAACGCTCCTTGTTGAAGGCTCATAGAATTGTGTTGAGGTAGGTAGCCATATTTTTTCTTCTTTTTACTGGACATCCAAAATTTTATGGTATTTGGCTGGTATTAACAATCTATTGATCATATTTGGGTTTCAAAACCAGATTCAAATATTGCATCACTACTTGTATATGCAGCTGTATTTTGGTAATTAAAACGTGTATAATGCACCTTTTTATCTTTGGTTTAGTGTATAGCTGGCAATTTGGTGTGTATTTGTTTGATACCATGTGAAATATGATTAATCACTAAAATAAAACGAGTCTCATGGGTTAAATGCTAAAATGGGTCAAACATAATCTAATATGCATTCAAATCTTGAAGTGTTATATCTAAAAGAAACTAGGTTATTGTTTTAGCAATATAGCTTTTGTAACATGTTCACAAAGCTAAAAAAAAAAAAAGACAGAAAAGAGTTGGTTGGGTTGGCAACACCCGACCTGACCCAAATCCATCTTGAGTTGTTATCTAATACACCTCTTGCCACCTTTAGTATGCTCTTATTGTTTGCTTATTTTGTAATTAGTTAATGTAATAAGGAGAACTTTATCCCTATTTATAGATATGATGTGCATACCAAAAGTTATAAAAATTATCCGATAGAAGCTAAAGCATGCATTGGATGGCATATGTTGTGCCAATGACCTTTTGGTCTGGTGGCATCTTAACTTAGTGGTTTTTTCCCAATAAATTAATGCAGGTTTGAATCTCACAAAGTGGATTTTAAAAATTATGAAGGTATAGGCGTTGGCCTTTTCTTATAAAAAATAGGCAAAACATTATCAAGATGATCGTTTTAATTAACAAGAAGACTGCATCCTGATAACTCATGAAATTTTAGACGGTTTTAAATTAAAATTATTAAAGGGTCTTTGCCCTATGGTGCCAATGTGTATTGCATTTACGTCACTTCTTAAGAGGGTGAAGCTTCAGAAAACCATAATGGATTAATGGTATTAACTCAGGAGAGATTTACATACGACTAGCTCTCACTTTTTACATTAAAATGACGTAATTAATATCAATTATATTAAAAGGTTATATTTGAGTAATATATAATGCTATCAAACATGATTGTTCATTAAACCAATCTCTAACATATGGTTTTTGTCGATCTCAAACCAATTTCAAATAGTATTGGTTTCAAACATTGGTAAGGCTTTATTTTTTTTGGGGGGGGGGGTCGCCTCCCTGTTTTTTTTGCCAGTGTAAATTTTTATATAAATATCGAGTTCGCCCCCCCCCCCCCCGGTGAAGCTTTATTTTGGGGGGGGGGGGGGGGGTGGTCGCCTCCATGTTTTTTTCACCAGTAGTGTTAAATTTTAGTTCGATACTGTAAATTTTTGGCTAGTTAGTGTAAATTTTTATATAAATATCAAGTTCGCCCCCCCTCTACGAAATAGTTCAAGCTCCACCATCGAAAACCAGTTATGTTTCTCTTCACAAACTGGTTTTTGTGTATGCATATGCATTGGGCTTTCTACGACAAAGAGAAAAGACTAAAACCCAAAAATGTATGGATCCAACAACAAGATCCGAATCATCTGATGAGAAATCACACCACAAAGGCACAGTGACACTGTTGTTGTCATGTTGCGTCACTTCCTCTCAAATCAAGCATATATAAGCCAGCAAATGTCTTGTGGACTAATCAAGTAAGATCAAACAATCAATCGATCAACCGATTCGACTCCGTTTGATCTCTTCGAGTTTGTGCTCCTCGTGAATCTAAATTCCACAGATATGTCAAAACCCTCTTCTTCCAAATTGATTTTCCTTAGGTATCATCATCATCATCATCACCATTCAAAACCCTCGTCTCCACCCAATTCCCCAATTTCATCGACTCTCATTTCTCAAATCACCTCCAGAAGCCCTAAACTAAACCCTTGGATTCCATCGTCTCCTACACCCCACTTGTTACCCACTTTAATTTCGAAGATTTCCCAAAATCCACATCTAAAAACACCCATGGGAACCAATTTGATCAGGAATTTTATTGGGTTTAGGTGCATTTCTACTGAGGGTTCGAATTTGGGCGGTAAATTAGACGTGAATTTGTTAAAGGGTCAGATTAAAGAGCCTGTGATGGCAGCTTCGAAGGCGTTTTCTAGGTATAAGCAAGCTGTGGGGTTGCAGATGGATGCGTTTTTGAGGAGAAACGGTTTGGTGTTGTTAGGTGCTGGTGGGGTTTTTGTGTGTATTTTGCTTTGGAGGATTATGTTTGGGATCGCTAATACTTTCATTGGGTTATCAGAGGGTTTGGCAAAGTATGGTTTTCTTGCTCTTTCCTCTGCTATCGTCGCGTTTGCTGTGAGTTTTTTCTTTCAATTTGGATTCATGATTTCATGTTCTTGATCGCTGATGGTGATATTATTATATACTAGTATTAAGTTGCTGTTATAAAGTATAAACACATCAAAACACACATTAACTTGAGGAAATGTGGATGTTATTCATGTATACATTGAACAGTTTTCTTCTTGTCAAATTGTGTGAGGATCTTTAACCAGTAGCTTTGCTATGAGTGGGATTTATTGGGTATGCTTGTTTGTTTATTGTGTGAGGATGTTATTTGAGATTTGGGTTTGACAATATTATGTGCTATTTAAGGGACTGTATCTTCGATCAAGATTTACAATAAATCCTGATAAGGTTTATCGGATGGCTATGAGGAAACTTAACACATCAGCTGATATTCTTGAAATTATGGGTGCTCCACTCACTGGAACAGATTTAAGAGCATATGTTATGTCTGGAGGTGGTATAACATTAAAGAACTTTAAAGCACGGCTCAAAAGCAAGCGGTGTTTTCTTATTTTTCCAATACGTGGTGCCGAAATGAAAGGCTTAGTTAGTGTTGAAGTCAAGAACAAAAAAGGCCAGGTTAGTTTTTTTCTTTTTTCTTAGTTTTAACGCCTTATGTGCTAGTGTGCAAGTTTTTTTCAACCTTGTGAAATAACAAGATGGCCCGTAGAAGTACAATTGTGTGTCTATGTGTGGTATAAGCGGGCAAAGCAGGTGGGTCAAAGGGGGTCATGTTGGGTTGACAACTCAAGCTTTTGTCTCAGAAAATACTCAATGAATGGTTAAGATATTAAATATGGAATTAAATACTATCATTGAAATGGTGGTCTGATAATTACATTTGGACCATGTTTTACTCGTTTCATTTATTAGCAATAAATAGTTAAATACAGCTCAAAGATTGACCCAACTTTGAACAAATAGGGTTATAAATGATAGGTTGCCAATATTTCAAAACATGGGATTGTCATTGGAGGGAACACTTTCAACTCATAAATGAAAAAAATGGATCAGTTATCTGGGTTGTATTTTACTTTTAGGGGATCACATGGGTAGAATTAAATATGCAACTAAAGAAGAAAGAGGTTAAACCATATAAAAGCTTCCCGAAAATATACCCTTGAGTGTTTAATATCTTTTAGACCATTTCATTAGAAAAAGCTGGATTATGATTGTAGTAGGCTATTATTAAAGATACGCAAATCTCACTCATAAAAGGCGTTGGCTGTCAACAAGACAAATTTTGATACAAGTATACAACTCAAGTTATCCTTCTTTTGACATGTTGCCCACCCATTAATTTTGCTACATATAGTTTGTCAAATGAACTCTACCCTAGTTTGTCATACGCTATTTCTAGAGGTGTTAATTTGAACTCATTTAGATGAAAACAGGTTAATTCATGTTGTATTTGATAGCAACGGGTAAAATATAAAAATTAGCACAAATGGAACAAGTCATGTATGTTTTAGATTGTTCTTCTATTATAGTAATAATATAGTTTTCTAAGCATATTTAAATATTAAATCCATTACTTGTTATAGAATTTCAGAAAAAGGGGAAAAGAGTCCTGGTGGGTTGGCCCAAGCAGCCGGCCCTGCCCAGTTTACCACCTTAAACATGTTTATTATTCATGTTGTAACCACAGTCTAGTGATTTTGTTGCAGTACGATATGAAGTTGCTGTCAGTGGACATTCCGATGGCAACAGGACCCGATCAGCGTATATTCCTGATTGGAGATGAAGAAGAATATAGAATCGGTGGTGGGTTGATATCTGAACTAAGAGATCCAGTGGTGAAAGCCATGGCAGCAGCTAAGGAATTTGAAGCACGTGATGTAGAAGAGGACAAAGAAGATGCCCGAAGAGAACTCGAAGATGCAGAGAGAAAACACCAGGAAGAGATTGAAAAGATTCAGAGAGAGGGTTCATAGTGATGCTGATTTCATCCTATGTCTTGTTGTTTTTAATCTTTAGTTTCACCACTAGCTGTTCATACCCTTGTAATTGGGCCAATAACTTTGAAGTTGGCTGCATTATAAATACTGCTGGTTACCCTGTATTTTTAAGGCTTCTAAATCTTATAAAAGAAAACAAACATAACCCTGCAAGAATCCCACACTTGACAATCTTATGATGTTTAAAGAATGAATTATTATATAAAACTTATATTTAGCGTAGAAGATGTCGGCGGACAAAAGTTAATAAAGGTCGTGAAATCACTATAATGATATGTAGCAGCGGTAGTGATTTGATTTAGGAAGTAGCATTTGTTTGTATCAGCTTAGGTCACATTTGGAATCAGGATGTGGTCATCACTCGTGAAGATCACTATATGGTTGAGAATGTAGCAGTGAAGGTTTAATGCTCAATTGCAGTAAATTGCATTATAATAGGAGAAATCAATGAGAGCATAATAAACAAGAAAACGCAAAAGAGACATTGGCCCATGCAGGTCTCGAACCTGCGACCTTCGCGTTATTAGCACGACGCTCTAACCAACTGAGCTAATAGGCCACTTGTTACTGTGTGGCGATTCACAAGCTTATTATTACGGTTGGCTAATTTATAAACATTCAAACCCATGTAAAAGAACAGGAGAGATGATTATATGAAAACTACATAAGAACTTGATAATTATATTATCATAATATAAAGTATTCTAGAATGTTTCAACTAAATTTATTTATATTCTAGTTAAGTAATTAATATAATTTTTATTTATTTCTAAAAGAGAAACTATTTTGACAAAATCCGTATCTTATTATAGCAATAGTATATCAACCAACCCAGCAAAAAACTATTCAACAGTTTTATCTAATAATATAAAAGAGTTGTTTTATACAAAGATCTTTGATTTCTGAAAACCTCTTTTATTTTTTACACGTACAAAAAGAGCAAAACAAGTCTAATCAAATATCAATGTTGGCATCGTTTTTGTTCTGGTAGATCAAAGTGATCTTCCTTCTTTTTCCCAATAAGTCGACGGCCTTACACCATTGGGAGACTTCGAATAAACTGGATAGTACTTTTGGCCATTTATTAATCCTTGTCATGGTTGTTTTTGGAACTTTTTAGAAGCTGTATATACATCTTTATTTAAAAAATGCACCATATTTCTTGTGTCGCGTTATATTTGGATTGCCCGACATTCAAACAAACCACAAATGTTGCCAAACTGTTAGGTTTCTTATCGAAGATTTAACCATAACAGTTGTTAAATTGGTTGATGACGATCCAACACCAATGAAATGAAAGATTATGATTAGCCACTTTCGGATGCCATTACTAGAGAGTATTTTTGAGTTTTAAGAGATCAAAGAATGCCATTATATAGTGTGATTAATCTACCACATCCATATCTCTATATAAATGGCTCCAAATCAATTTTAACAATTATTTAAAATAAAAGAATGACCGGCTTTTCAAACCAGATCCAAACCGGTTTTAACGGCTATGATCACAAACCGGTCTAAACCGGCAGTTTACGACTTTAGGTTTATAACCATTTTGGGTTGGTTTCAAATCATCAATAATGAATTGGCAGGAATGAGCCCGAACCTTATCTACCTAGGATTACTTGTTCTATTCTTCGTTAGCTCTCTCTCTCTCACAACAAAACTATCCTGCTCTCAATTTTAAATTACACCAACTTATAATATGTATGGGTTTAAACCCAGAATTTTTTTCTTTAAAAAAACAAAGCCTCTTTTGAATGGGACTATCTTTAGCTCTCGCGCTCACTTGAAATCCCCCCACTGATTCCTAGGATCAATATAGATTAGGATTTGAATTTTAGATGAACATTGTATGGGATCTGCACATGAATGTGCAGTGTACTCGGTGGAAAACAGGGAAGAATCGGGACATACAAAACACACAAATACAATCTGAATTTCCACACATAATATCAACATACATATGGGTATTTATACCCTTACAAATAGCGGTTATCAACTACCATAACTACCCCTAAATGCCCGCTAATTACAGTCGTTTTGACTTTTCTGTTTGACTTTTAAATTAAACTAATTAGTTGAGATTTCTTGATTAAAATCTAATTCCAACACCCACCTATTCAAAATGCCTTAAAAACAGTTTCCATCATCAATCTCTTTAAAATACCGGAACCCTAGGGTTATTTTAGTCACTAGATATTTGAAAGCATAAAGGCGGGTAACTAACAATAATCAACCAATTCTTCCATATATTTCTTCGTGCTCAAAGCCCATTTCTACTCATCTTCATAACCACTCTGTAACAGATAAACAATTGTAGTAGGCACATTAAGATGTTAACAATCGGTGATTACAGCTGTTGATCCAATTCTTTTGGATCAGTTAATCAATCTCAGTTTCCAGTGAAAAGGTTGGTAGTCAATTCTCTCTGTTTAATCTGCTTTGATTGATGGCTTCTTGTTTCCGTTATGACGAATCGGATGTTGATTACGATTAGTTATTGTTATATATATATTTTTTATCGATTATGACTTATCCTGCAAAAGATGCGGTTCAGATGATTAAATCTATACAGTTCCATGTGAATCGCTCATTGGCAACGTGTTACTGCTTTTAGACCTATATTTATGATAGAGTTGCGTTGTTTTGTTATCATTTTGTTAATTAGGATTGGTACCGGTGCTGATCTCTTGTTTCTTTGATTGAATTGATTGCTCCAAGTTTTTGATTCATTAGCGTCGTTGTATGTATCATGTTGCTTGAGATCTCAAACTGTTCAGTTGAAATCTACTGGATCTTAGTGTTTTCCGTCTGTTGGATTAGTGTTTGTCTACCTTTGGTTTGCATGGAATCAAGAACCATAAATCAAGTATAAAAGCGTATGTTTCTGTTCATGTCTACTGAACTTTGCAGTTATTGGTTGAATTATTGCATTTCATTGACAAATAATCAATTAAGTTCAAGTTTCTTATGAAAATTTTGACTAACTTAACCAGTTATTACTACACATGAACTTCTTAATGTTGACTGGTTGTTCCCTTGTTGGGCTATTAAATTCTTATGGAAGCTAGGCTTAATCTTATGTTATGATATTGAAGTATAGCAGGGCAGTTGGTCTCTATAAATGGAGGGCACTGAATCAAAACCACCAACACAACAGGAGGATAGTCATATTCGTTCCATGGGAATTGCAGAAGTTATTGAAGGTGAGATCCTTATTTAACTTAGGAATCATACTTCATTTTTTCACATTACATGTCTATACACTAATTGAGCATATTATATCTGGATAATTAGAGTTCCAAGAGAGCATCAAAGATATGATTGAAGAGATTAAACAAGATGAAGGTTTCTCTGAAATGACTGCAGAAAATTATGAAAAAAAGAAGTCTTACTTGACGAAGCACTTAACTGATCTGTCGCGCTTGCATAGGATGTTGGCTAATCAACATGTTCGTTTAATTGAAGAAGTCAGCAAGAACTTTGCGTACCTGATAAAATACCAGCATCTAGATTCTTTTGATACAAATTCTCCTCGTGTTATTAAGATGCTTTCTCCTTATCAAGACCCTAACCGACATAAATTGAAGGCACCTATTGGCTTTGATTTTGCTTTAAGGGCAAGTGGAGGTGGTTTTAATATTTGTAAAAGAGAACGTATAGAGTTAGCCTCCTCATTAT
The DNA here is from genome assembly GCA_025506415.1 of Flaveria robusta. NCBI lineage: Eukaryota > Viridiplantae > Streptophyta > Magnoliopsida > Asterales > Asteraceae > Flaveria > Flaveria robusta. The sequence continues at coordinate 37,232,874 of CM046473.1, read as the reverse complement.
CATCAGATTCTGGTTCAGAATCTACCAATAAGCTTCTAAGTTCACCAGTCAAAAATGGTGCGTTAGTAGTAACAGAAACCAATGCCCTTAAGTTTTTAGTTCGAATGACTTCCAATGTGGTTGATGAGCCAATTAGTGACACAAAGCTTCTTGAAGACGAAGTTCCAAAGTTAAACCAGAAGTTTCTTGAGCTGCAGAAGCAAGTGGGTGACCTCAAACTAGTGATTTCGGAGTCTGATCTTAAAATTAAAACTGTGGAAGAGGAGTTAGAGACGTCCAGAAAGAGACTATCAATAGCAATGGAGGTAATTGCAAATCTGAAGGGTGAGAAGCCTACAAGTAAGCCTCCAGTATCACCAGTCCCTGATGATGCCTTGAAGATATTGGAAAGCAAAGATTCTGGTTCAGACTCTCCTGAGCCATCTGTGAACAAGCCTCCAGTGCCACCAGTCAGTGATGATGCCTTGAAAGTAATTGAAAGCAAAGATTCTGATACAGAATCTTCCATGTCATCTGTCAACAACCCTACAGTAACACCAGTTACTGATGATCTTTTGCTTGAAAAGAATTGTAAATTGGAAGAACATTTGGCGAGTTTGAAACAAAAACTTCAAAGTTTGACAGAAGAGAATGGTGAGTTGAAGCATTGGAACATGTCTGAGAATAATCAGGGACGGAAAGCATTGGAAGAAGAGGTACAGGCATCGAAAGAGCTTGGTAAGAAGATTGAAGAGAACATGTGTAGTGTTTTATCAGAGAAAACAAGTAATGAATCAAAGCATGATTCTGAAATCAAAGCAATGAATATGAAGATGGCCGAGCACATGACTGAAATTTCACAGCTGAAAAGCGTACATGAGAAGAAAGAGGAGATCTGGAATGGTGTTACTGAACAGTTAAAGAATGATCTTAAGGAAAAATGTGAGTTAGTTGATGAATTGAGTCAGAAAGTGAGCAGGAAAGATGATCAGCTGGAGATACTTTGGGATGAAAAGCTTTCTCAGGATACTTTGATTCAAGAACTGAAAACTGAATTGAATTCGGTTAAACTTGAGAATCAGGGGTTGCTTCAGTCATTAGATAATGTACATAAACTTGCAGATGAACTGAAACAGAAAGTGGTGGAACTGGAAAGAGAGGTGAGCATGCAGACGGAAGCTATGTCAAATTAAAAGTAGCTGTTCAGTTTGGTGTCAACTTGAGAGCAGTGTTGAGTTCTTTACGGCTTATATACGTTACATACAAAGATACTCGTGTTCACATCATGCTTGTTGGTCTAAAACATTGCAGATTCTCTGATTTCATTAATAAATGAATTAGCATATTTTGAAAATCATGTTAACTGTTCCTTGTTATTGTCATTTTGGCATAATTTGAAAACCTTTCAAACGTTGTGAGAGGTGACACCAATCCAATAATGGCCACTCAGTTGACACGTCTGGATCTGAACCGACGAGAGCAGCCCCATTCCACAACAAAACCTGACCAACCAGGGAATCCAGGCGAGTGTCATTAGGGCCACGAAATGTGACCACATAATTTAAAGAATTTTAGCTGTAAATGCGAGCTTTGGATTTGTGACCTTGTGTCTTGATTTTTAATTTAATATTTCGATACAAGATCAATGTTTTTGTGACTTGACTGACTAGCCGGATCAGTTGGAATAGGAACCGCAACTAGTCCATTAGCCGACTTAAACATTCTCATTTGAAACGACAATGGATCGGATCAATCGTTCCAATTCTAAACTTTTTTTCCCTTGACAATCTTATTTATTTTTTAAGTTAATCATTCAAGCTTTAGAACCCGGCTTCAAATCAAATATAACTACTATAGGACTGGGCCTAAGCCTTCTTTTGTTGGGCATTTGTGCCCGATTGAAGATAGTTCCAGACCAACTACTCGAACCGATTCCAAACCAATATCAAGAGGAACCTGTTCCAACCCAAAAATTACCGCCGGTGCCAAACCAAGTACTGCTTACCTTGAAACAACCGTATCCGAACCAACCCAAAACCGTTCAAACTGAGAAAAAACCAGTTTAGAACCGAAACTGGTTTTACATAAAGAGATGGATAGATGCAAATTAACTTGTTTCATTCTTCTCTAGTTGTCGCTATTCCTCAACTATTCCAAATACCTTAAACACCCCTTAACGTTCATCCCAATCTCCTTAAATATTCAAAACCTAGGGTTATATTAGTAACTACATATTTGAAAGCATAAAGGCGGGTAAGTAACAGCCATCCCTTCCATATACTTCTCCTTGTTCGGAGCCCATTTCAACTCATCTTCATAACCATTAAGATTTTAACAATCGGTGATTACAGTTGTTGATCCATTTCTTTTGAGTCAATTTCAGTTTCCAGTCAAAAGGTTAGTCGAATCCCTTTCTTAAGTTTGGATTCATTAATGGCTTCTTGGTTTTGTTATGATGAACTGGATTTTGATTAAGATTAGTTCTTGTTATCTTTTCATCTTTTGTGATATATTCTGCAAATGATGCGGTTCAAATGATTGTATTCTTTCGTTCCATTGGAATTGCTGCATTGGCAACGTGTTACTGTTTTAGACCTAAATTCATGATAAGTTTGCGTTATTTTATTATCATTTTTATTGTTTCTGATCTCGTGTTCCTTTGATTGAAATTATACGTCCAAGTTTATGATTCATTAGCGTTTTCGTAATTGTCGTGTTGCTTGAGATCTAAAACTTCTCATGGAAATCTACTCGATCATAGCGTTTATCTGTTGGATTAATGTATGTCTGCATTCCATTTGTATAACCATCTGTTTCTGTTCATGCCTGCTGGATTTTGCAGTTTTTTTTGTGAGTTGTTGCACTTAGTTGACAATTAATCAATTGAGTTTAACTGTGTGAGTTACCTTTCAAAATCTTGACTAATTGAATCTGGTATTGCTAGAGTCACATGCAATTCTTAATGTTGACTGGTTGTTCCTTTCTTGAGCTATGTAACTTCTTTTAGCTATATCGAGCCAGCCTCAAACATAACTCGTATTGCTTAATCGTTGTGTTGGAAGCTAGACTTAATTATGATATGATATTGGAGTGTAGCAGGGCGGTTGGTCTTTATAAATGGAGGGCGCTGAATCAAACCCAACGCAACAGGAGGATGCTCAGATAAATCCCGAAATTTCTAGAATCCTTGCAGACACTATTGAGGGTAGTTTCTAATTAACTTGGGATTCATAATTCATTTATCCCCATTACATATCTATACACAAACTGAGCATGATATATCTGGTTAACTAGAGTTCCAAGAGTGTGTCAAAGATATCCTTCAAGAGATAAGACCAGATGAAAGGTTCTCTAAACTGACTGCAGAAATTTATGATAAAAAGAAGTCTTACTTGACAAAACATGTAACTGAGTTATCGCACTTGCATGAGATGTTGGCTGATCAGCATGTTCGCTTGATTGAAAAAGTCAGCAAGAACTGTCCATCCTTGATACAAAGTCAGCCTCTTGAGTCTTCAGATTCAACCTCTCCTCAAGTTACTCAGACGCTTGCTCCTAAACGTAGTACAGCCACCGGTTTTAATGTACTTTTGCAACCTGGTGGTGGTGGTTTTTATCTTTCTAAAGTTAAAGAGTCATCGCATTCTGGTTCAGAATCTTCCATATCATCTGTCAACAAGCCTCCCGCGCCACCAGTTAGTGATGATGCCTTAAAAGTAAAAGAAGCCAAAGATTCTGGTTCAGAATCTTCCAAGTCATCTGTCAACAAGCCTGCAGTACCACTGGTCAATGATGATGTTTTGAATGTAGAAGAAACCAGAGATTCTGGTTCAGAATCTTCCATGGCATCTGTCAACATGCCTGCAGTGCCACCAGTCAACGATGATGCCTTGAAGGCAGAAGAAACCGAGGTTTTACTTGAAAAGATTTCCAGTTTGGAAGAAGAGGTCACGAGCTTGAAACAAAAACTTCAAAGTTTAACAGTCGAAAATGGTGAGTTGAAACAGGAAATTGAAGAAAATGTAACAGATATTAGGGTGTACATGTCTGAGTCTAAACTGGAAATTAAAGCAATGGAAGAAGAGTTAAAGGCATCGAAACAGTTTGCTAAGACGATTGATGAGCACATGTGTCAACTTTTAGCAGAGAAAATAAGTAATCAATCACAGCATGATGCTGAAATGATAGAAATGAATAAGAAGATGACACAGTACATGAATGAAATCTCAGAACTGAAAAGCACACATGAGAAGAAAGAGAAGATCTGGAATGGTGTTACTGCAAAGTTAAAAGATGAACTGAAGGAAAAATGTGATTTAGTTGATGAAGTAATTCAGAACATGGAAGCTTTGATCATAGACAAGTCTTCTCAGAACAATTTGATTCATCAACTGAAAACCGAGTTGATTTCCATCAAATTTGAGAACGCGGGTTTACTTCCGCCATTTGCTAATATACAAAAACTTACAGATGAAGTGAAGCTGAAACTGGTGGCACTGGAAAGAGAGGTGGACAAGCAGAGGGAAGCTATGTCAAATAGAAAGAAGTAGTTCAGTTTGGTGTCAAATAATGTTGAGTTTCTTTACAATTAATATACATACAAAGATACCCATGTGCACATCATGCTTATTAGTGTTATACATTGCAGATTTTGTATAAATGAATCAGCAGATTTTCAAAATCATGTTTTTAGTTTTTCATGGGTTGATCCTTTTAATTGTCCTTTTAACATAATTTGCATACCTTCTAAATTTTACGAATCTCTTATTTAATGAATTAATGGTATAAAAGAAGCGTTTAAAGTTCTTAAACTTAGTAACTTCAATCTGCTTGTTTGGAACCTTAATGTGTCCTCAAATTTATCTTTATTTTTAAACTACTCTCTGTAAGCTTTATAAGACATTGTCAAGTTCTCTCTAATCACATAATTTTGGCGTTTATCAATCTTGCATTTTGTTAAGATCGGTCCATTTTTGGTAAAATTGCACAGTCGTAGGATGATCAATCTATAATCTAACCGTGACAATAACCTTGAACGACGGTGTTGCTTTCTTTCCCAATCTTAAGTTATAGTTTAAGACAGATGCACATTTGACTGTGCCATGAACCTCAGTCTTGTTGTGTTTTAGAGAGAGCATCAGTTGTTAGTCTACGGCCAATCTTTACATCAACCAGTTTTAACAACTATTTAAAAAAAATAGAAATAGAAAAAGGCTAGTTTTTCAAACCGGATCAAAACATGTTTCCCACACTGGTTTCTTTTAAACCAGCTCCAAACCAATTTTAATGGCTAGAATATCTAATTACTCTAAACCGGCGGTTCAGATTTGTAACCAGACCGGCCTCATGGAATCCGGTTTTGCTACCATTTCGGATCGGTTTTCAAACCTTTTCAGATCATGAACCGGTTCTTTTTCAGCAGGGCTTTTTACTACCGGGCTTGAAATCAAATATAAACTGGTGTAGGAATGGGCCTAAACCTTTTCTGTCTGGGCTTTTTTGGCCCGATTGAAAGCTGGTCCGAGATTACTATTCAAAATGCCTTAAAACGTTCATCCCCAATCTCCTTAAAATACTAAAAACCTAGGGTTATTTTATTTTAGTAACTACATATTTGAAAGCATAAAGGAGGGAAATTAGCTAACAGTCATCCCTTCCATATATCTCTTGGTGTTTGGAGCCCATTTCTACTCGTCTTCATGAAACAGAGTAGACACATTAAGATCTTAACACTCGGTGATTAGAGCTCTTGCTTCAATTCTTTTGAATCAATTAATTAATTTCAGTTTCCCGCGAAAAGGTTAGTAGTCAAAGCCCTCCGTTTCATTGATGGTTTCTTGGTTTTATAATGAAGAATCGGATGTTGATTAACTTTGTTTTTGTTATGGGAATTGCTTTGATTGAATTGCGATCCTGTTCCGTAAAAGTTGCAGTTCAGATGATTGATTTAACTTTGTTTTTGTTACGGGAATTGCTTCATTGGCAACGTGTTACTGTTTTTAGACCTAAATTCATTATAGGTTTATTAGAATTTGGCACTGATTGAATTGATTGTTCAAGTTTTTGATTCATTAGCTTATTTGTATGTATCGTGTTGCTTTAGATCTGAAACTTCTCATGATTAGCTGTGGAAATGTACTTGATCTTATTGTTTTTCATCTGTTAGATCAGTGGATGAATGACCTCTATTTGTATCGTATCAAGAACCATGAATCAAGTATAAGCGTCTGTTTATATTCAGACCTACTTGTTTTTTCAGTTTTCTGTGAATTATTGCAATTCGTTGTGAGTTAAGTTTCTTATCAAAATCTTCACAAACTGAATTGCTAAATCATTGTGTTGGAAGCGAGATTTAATCTTATGTTATGATATCAAAGTATAGCAGGGCAGTTGGTCTCTATAAATGGTGGGTGCTGAACCAAGAACGCCAACGCGACAGGAGGGTGATCGAATTTCTATAATCCTTGCAGCCACTATTGAAGGTGAGACCCTTCTTTAACTTGGGAATCATACTTCATTTATTCACATTACATGTGTTTACACTAATTGCGCATGATATGTCTGGATAACTAGAGTTCCAAGAGAGTGTCGAGGACATCCTTGAACAGATAGAACAAGATGAAAGTTTCTCTGAAATGACTGAGGAAATTTATAATAAAAAGAAGTCTTACTTGATGATGCATTTATCTGAGTTATCGCGCTTGCATAGGATTTTGGCTGATGAACATCTTCGTTTGATTGAAGAAGTCAGCAAGAACTCTTCGTTTGGCAGTAGTCTTAATACTTCTAAAAGGGAAGACTTAGAGTCATCCTCCTCATTATCATCAGATTCTGATTCAGAATCTACCAGTAAGCTTCTAAGTTCACCAGTCAAAGATGGTGCATTAGAAAAAGCTAATGTGGTTGATGAGCCAGTTAGTGACAAAATGCTTCTAGAAGACGAAACTACAACATTGAAACAGAAGATTCAAGAGAATGAATCTGAAATCACAGCTAAAAAATCCCATTTTGAGCTACAGAAGCAAGTGGCTGACCTCAAACTAGTGATATCTGAGTCTGATCTTAAAATTAAAACAATGGAAGAGGAGTTAGAGAAGTTGAATAAGTGCCTATCAATAGCAAAAGATACAATTTCAAATTTGAAGGGTGAGAAATCCAGCAAAGTTTTTCAACAAAATCAAATGATGAAATATGAACTGCAAATAGCATTTAAGGAGCTTACAGGTCAGCTGGAAAAATATCATAGACTCAAAGAGCAAGTAGATTCATGTTTAGCTGATATAACAGTGCGTGATGATCAAATACATAAATTGAATACAAAGATTGATCAGTACAGGTCTGAAATTTTAAGGCTGGAAGAAACACTCAAGTCAAACAAGGATATTTGGAATCAAGATGTTGTAAAGTTAAAAGTGCAACTAAACAATAAATCAAAGTCATATGATGATTTGAAAAAACAGTTAAACACAATGAGGTTTGACAAAAACAGAATCAGTGATAGGCTTGAGACACTTGAAGAGGAGAAGTATTCACAGGACAAGTTAATCAAAGAACTGGAGACCCGTTTAAATGCGCTGGAAGTTGAGCACGAGAGAGTAGTTTCGTCATTGGACAACGCAGAGAAACTTAATAATGAACTAACATTGAAAGTGTTGGTGTTGGAAAGAGAAGTGGAAAGACTGAGGGAAGTTATTTTAGTTATCACAGAAGAGAAAATAGAAGCTATAAAGCAGTTATCTTTTTCTCTGGAACATTACATGTCTAAATACAAACGACTTCTCCAATTGTATGCTGCCAATAAGACACGCTGTCTTGGCTTGTTAAATTGTATGAATACACAATAGGTCAGTACTTCTTTACATATAAAAGCTACTGTTGTTTCATATTGACATTTTGCTAAGACTTTTGTACAGTTCTATGAATTTAAAAGAAATCTAAAATTTCTACAGTACTAGATCATTGAACCTTAAAGCTATTGAATGTGATAAAGACCTTGGTTTTGCAGTAATTCTTTATTCGTAGATATTAAGTTATATGTTACTTTTAAGGGAATGTTTGACTTTGTTGTTTGACTTTTTCCTGGTCATACAAATATCAAGTCAAAGGTTATTTGAAATAGTCATGGTAGACAAAGTCCTTGGTCTTGCTTGCTTACAGTGCATGTGCATGCATCTCTACCACATATATCATTTTTCTTTTTATCCAAGCAAGTGGGCTCAAAAAATCATTTTTTTTCTGGAATTTAGGATACCCTTTGTTATTGGCATATTTGAACCAACACGGGAAGTCTTTGTATACATATATACCTTGGACCTGAGATTCCATATAGACATAGAACTAGAACCTTCATATGATGTATTCAACTACCAAAATCTTGGCATATAGACATTATTGTATCATTTATTTTAAAACAACCTAAAAAATTTCATTGGAAGGTTTTTGTTGTTCAGACACGCTTATAACTACTGTAGTCGATGATATACCACTCCAAATAATTCTGCCTTAAATAGAAACGGGTTCTCAACTTCTAATGTCAAATCAGAAGCTGAGCCAAGAAATAGAACTGATTTTAGTAAACAACTTGTTTTTATTAACGAATAAACCTTAAAAAACGAAGATTATCAACATGACAAAAGATTTATAGCATATACAGGCTGATTTCATGTTAGCATCCAGTTACCCGGTCCAAATTTTTTACTTCTACTATTACAAATATGAATTACTTTGCTTTCTTATTCTTTCCTTAAATAATCATAAATATGTTTTATTTTTTTGAACGGTTAATTGGATTACTGACAGGCTATTGACCTGCCTGATCATCTTCATTACTTGAGTACGGAATCTTAGGACACTAGACACATAATCATAAATATGTAAGTTGCTTTTTCATTTAGTTCGGTTGATTAGTATATATAATTCGTTTAATCAGTACAAATATGTATTTTTTTGGTGTTCTTTAGTTATTCTATTTTATTTTTCTATTCATAACACTTTGGTTTTATTACTAGTGGATTAACAATAAATAAACTTGTGATTTTAAGAAAATGATAAGTTTAAGTTTACTTTAAAAACAATAATAAATAGAGCTCAGTTGTTCGGATGAAAATGGTTCAACTAGTTTTCTTAGAACAATATTGTAATATTTTTTTTTTTTTAGATAAATCAGGTTCTATTAGCTTATGTAAAAGAAAAAAATCAGACATACCGTCCAGTTTTACAATGAAAAAATTAGGTGTTATATGTAATACATTAACAAAATTTGAGCATATCATTCTTACTAATATTGGTGTTTTAGGTGAATTTTTAATGGGAATTATGTCAATCATGATTACATGGTTCAAATGTTACCTGGTTCTTCAAACATAAACTACTGTCCACATTCAACTGTTTCATTTTTGTGGGTTCAAATGATTTGATTGATTCTTAAAAGCAAACTAAAGATTATTGTTGCTTTGCACCTAAACCACCATTGTTGGAGAAAAGTGTCAATCAAGTAAACATGATTCAACAATTGGAACATGTATATTGTTCATTTAATCACAATCTCTCTTCCCTTCATTTTAAAAAGCTAATAAATATAATAAAAATAAAACCAAAACCTTCCCTCCATTTCTTCTTTATTTCTTCATGTTTAATTTTGACGTATCATAACACAAACATCCACTTAGCAGAATATGGTATAAACGGCCTCGGCCGGAAAACTCATATGTCTCCAGAAAATGTGTTTAATAGCAAAAGTTAATGTGTTGGTTTGGTAGTGTACACATGCGAGCATGCCCCATGAATAATTTGACTAGTGATCGACCTACAACATGCGATACTGGTTTAATTCCGTTTAAAACTTCTATTTTTGGGTTTGTCACACTAATATGGCATTAGTTTATGATATTATTTATGTTTATTACTGTTGAAAGAAATTTAATATCATAACTTATATTTATAAGCTAATTCAATCTCCTCTCTTAAAAATCTAATAATATTATCTAATTTTTTTAGATTAAGAGAGTTTTTATAAAATATTTTATTTCTAAAACATCAAACTTTTTAAAAAGTATGAAATATTTAAAATTAATGTTTTTAAAAAGTAAAATTTTTATAAACAAAAAATAATTAAATTAAAAGTTATAATAAAAAAATTAAAAATAATATTTTTCTAAAGTGATTTGTTTTGAAACACAATGTTTAATTTGTTTTTGAAAAACAAAAAAAAAAAGTTTGGAAACATAAATTTAAAAAGTTGATATTATTGTTTTATTACTTACAATACTTACTTATTTGAAATTTTTATATCTTACAATCATATTTTATCTTAAAATATTATTTTATAATTAATAAAATTTTATTTTATTAATATTTTATTGTATTTATCTCCTTAGAATAAGCTTTAATATCCAGCGTATGTGATATTAGAAGGTTACGTGGCATAGCCTTATTGGATAGGGCCTGCCGTGATCATTAAAACTAGAAGTCAATTGCGTTGACCTTGACATCGCTAGCAACATTTGTTCTAGGTATAATCTTTTGCATTTTAAAATAATAATAAAATCATAACTAAATTTTTAATAAGGTTATATGTCACCAATGGTAAATATTGTAGGAGAAATCGTCTATGTACTTTAGCAAATATTATTACGTCTCTAAAGTATTTTATAATGGTTGATATTCAAGAATTTTATTATATTTTAAAATATAAATTTTACTAGTTAAACCGTTCATCTTTGATGAAGAAAGATCGTATACAAAGTGATGTTTTTATAATACTTATATACTTTATTATTATCTAAAAAAATTATATCATAAAAATGATTATCTTTTTCTTTTTAAAATGTGTATAATATTTTCATACTTTTTTTTATAAAAAAAAATCAATATTTTTTTAAAAAGTTTATAATACTATGCGAAAACAATGTTGATATCATATTAACACACTGTTTTTGAACCCTGTGAAAACGGATATCATGCTAACATGGTGTTGGTATTGATTTTTAATATGTTTAACGTTATATATAAATTTACATGATGTTATCATTTTCTTAAAATGTTGTTATGTGGATTGTGCTATACTTTGTGTTTGTTATTCATACAATGCTAAAAATTATGAATATTTTGTTATTCTTCTTGGTCAGAAAACGAGTGTTGATATGAGTTGCTTAAAACCTAATTTATAAATAGACACATATACAATCCCCATAAAACGCATGCATGTACACATATCAAACCTTTATTGCTTCCTACACTTTTCATAAAAATAACACTTTGTATACTAACTACATCCCATTTTTGATAACCATGATATGCCTATATGTATAAATTTACTAACGTGAGTTATTGAGTAAAAAATGGTTAATACTATATTTATAAAAAACACATATACCACCGTCCATCCTGCTTCTAACATAGGCCAGATTAACAATATTTTGAATAAATATTTTAAAAAAAGATATATTGTTATAATATCACAATAATTAACACAAGATTAATGTTATAGCTTAAGAACTTTAAAAGAATTGTAAGAGCAATAAGAAGATAAATGTATAACTTATGAAAGTGTATACAAAAGATGCATCTTCTCATTTACATTGAGGTGGTATTTATACTACAAAGATCAATCATTTTGATATACAAGTAAAACTATTTGGTGGATACATAGTATAATAAACTTATCTACAAGTTTGACAAAGAGTTCATCCACTTACTATGATAATAATTCATAATATATATAACAATTTAACCCGATTATATAAAAAACTTTATATCACTCAAAATTTAGTATAATATCGCATTTATTAAAAGATCATAAGATCAAATATACTCATTTTTAAATCATGTATGTATACCATCTCTTAGAAACATATACCATGATATGAGAATTTTGAAGCTAAAGAGAACTAGTTTATTGTATGTAATAAGTTGTATTTAATTAAACTTGCAAATATAAAACTTAATAACTTTAAATAATACTAATTCTTTTTGTTATCATACAAAATTTTACGGGTGTGTATAAAATTTGTCTACAACTTTACGAGAAAAGTGAAATGGTATTAATATCTCATGTAAACCGCAAGTATTTTCTAGAATATGTCAAATATGATTATAAAATTTTTTTGAACAACAAAGCCTGAACACCCGTAATCACCCTAACAAATAAATCACATTTTTATATGAAGAATAAAAGCGAAGTGACCCGGTCCACCTTGCCCAGTGAGAAACCTACAAACTAAGAAAACCTCTTAGCTCACCCTAATCATACTAATTTAGACGAGACTCGAACCCACGATCTTTCGTTTGAAAATCCACAAGGCCTTGCGTATAATTATTATATATAAATTTTCAAGACTTTATGTTATTTGATTTAATTGTTTGGTTGGCTTGATAAATCCGTACTGAGTTACGTGGCTTTAAATGATCTCACAATCGACTTCATGTCTTCATCTCTCTTTCTCTCTCTCACACACACAGACACACAATTCTTAGAGAGAGAGAGAGATGACATAAAATTCACCAGTCCAACACAAGACTTCTCAGAAGCTTTCATTACAAGAGAAGAACACTTTTCCTTTTTCATCTTCATTACCCACCAAAAACTTCTTCTTTTTCTAGAGAGAGAAAGTACAGATTTCTTCAGACTTTCACAGGATGATCATGGAGTTCATGTAAATCTTCAGGTTCTTTTCTTTCTATTTCTTTCATTAAAACCCATTTATTACAATCTTCAATATCAAATTATACATTCTGAATTCATATTTTCTTTCGTAAGGTTTTGAAAACTATTGTTCATTCATAGTTTTTGATTTGGTGAGGTCTGGCTCTTTGACCAATCAAGAACCTTCTGTGTTTTTCTCACGAAACACCCATTTAATTCATAGTTTATAATAATAATACATATACTATTTTATTAGCACCCAGTTCTTGATTTAATCCAATTTTTCAAAAAGTTTGGATTTTTGACCAAAAAAAATAAATAATAAAGATTCGTCAATTTTGATAAACAACAACATTTATCAAATAACATATACTATTATTGGCAAATATTTGTTGATTTACCCGAGTATTTGATCTTTTGACAAAAGGGGTAAGAAATCTGATCCAATTTTCCAGAAATAAGTTCTTGTTTTAGGGGTTGAATTCACAGTTTCAAGATTTTTACCTTTGTGGGGGGTGGGTCAATGAAGGCTTTAATCCCATTCTTTTGCTTCTATTTTGAGTCATTTCATGTTTTCAGGATTTTAGTTGGATACGATGATCAACTTCTAATTTTATATATAACAAACAGATTTCTAGTGGGTTGATAAAAAATTGAGTTGTTTTTGTGTAGATGTTTGACTTTTTGAACTTCTATAATATTTCTATTGCCCCAACCAACTATAATTCATACCTGTCCAACCGTCTACTATATTTATCAAGAACATTCTTGTTGGTTAGTAATTCTTGATCAAAATCTGATAAAATTCCATGATCATCACTTTGATGGATTATCTTCTTGTTTCCCTTTTACTTAAAGATTATGTCTCATTCATTTAACAATCAAAAAGTCAATTCATTTGGCATGTGTTGTCTTAATTTGCTCCATTTGATTTCAAATAATTTCAGGGCTTTCAAAAGTGACTGACCGAACATCTCTTAATTATGACCGGAGAGATCGATCCAAAAGCCCGGAAAGTACGGTGCCCGAAATGCTTGAGAGTTCTGCCGGAGCCGCCAGATGTCCTGGTCTACGAATGTGGAGGCTGTAGAGCAAGACTTCAAGGTTTGTGTTTTCTTTGCTTCCTAAAGATTTTGTGCTTTTTGTTGAATACTTTGATGTGTTACTGCAGCTAAGAAGCGGAATAAAAGTATAGTTAACACTGCATCACAAAGATCCGATGAGGATTCTTCAGGAAAACAGAAAGAGGCCCGTGTTATTGTTGATCAAGAAGCTGCAAGCAGCTCAAATATACAATCTCTGCTGAACTCTACCAATGAATTAGATCAAAACAGTGATCATAATGATCATCATAGCTCAAATAAAGATCAAGATGAAGCTAATATAGCTGAAAATGGTGGTGTTGAAGAGCATTTATCTGAAAGATTGAAAATACGGCGACTTTCTGATAATCAACAACCCTGCAGCAGCTTAAATCAAGAATCACCAGTTAATTCAAGTGATGAACCGGGTCAAAACATTCCTAATGATCCTCGTAGCTCGACTGAGTTTTCGGGTCATGAGGATCCAGAGTCATCGCCTGAAGACACCACTCATAACAGAATAGATCAAGAACAAGAACAAAATCAAAAGCAGAAACAAGATCAAAGTCACTATCAAGAAAGTGTTGCAGCTGTTGGAAAACAGAACACTGAGCACCTTTCTGATGATAATGAAACCAGTAGCAAATTGACTCAACGATTGTTGGTTGATTCAACGAATGAGCTAGATCGAAACAATGATCCTAATGAATATCATAGCTCATATAAGCTTTCGTATCATGACGATACAGCGTCATCGCCAGAAGCCACAGTTCATAGAGGAATCAAAAGACATGAGACTGAATTCTTAAGCTGTAGGAACGATACTGAAATTGAAGATAGCAGCAGTGAAGTTGAAGCTACTGCCAATACGAAGATCATTAGTGATTCTGATGGTGGCTCGAAGGCGAGCTTTAGAAGCATAATAGCAGAGAAATTGCTTGATACAAGACAGAAAAAAGCTATGTATTTGAATGAAGACGACTTACTATCGGAAGATGGAAGTACCGATCTACATCATCGTCAAAGATTCAGTCGTATCAGCTCCGTAGAGACGATGGAAACCGCACGATACGGTGGCACAAGTTACTACGGGTATGAGGGTAGTGTATCTTCTTTCGACGGAAACGACAATCAAAACCCTAGAAAACACCATATTGATTCGCTCCGTGATGAACATATCGATTCAGGAAACAGTTATCGTTTCAATCGGCGTTATGAGTTTCATCCTTTGAACGAGTTCCATGAGAGCCCTAGGCATCATCATTCACCTGTGATCCCCGAAAACCCTAAGATGGAGAGAATACAACTGTTGAAACTTGTTCGAGAACTACAGGATCAGCTGGAAAGAACAAAGATCTCGAACCTTCAACAAGCTCCTTCATACTATGATCACGTTGTGAATATTCCTGGAGGATACGGCCGGCGAATGGCGCTTTCCGGCGAGGCTACGGCGGTGAATCGACGGCGAGACGGCAGCTCGTGCCATCGTTGTTGTCCACAAGACCACCGGTTCTCAGCCCAACTTCCCCGCCATCACTTTTGCTGTAACGGGCCTGATTATAGGCCCAATTACGAGCCCAGTTACGGGCCAAGTACTTACCACAGCCCACATTTTTCAGGCCCGTCTAGCCCTAAACACAACTATTCAGAATCTGAGTTCTCTGCAACTGATGATCAATGGCAACGGAGTGTGAAGAAGAAGAAGAAGCAATATGTACGGCCAATTGCTGGTGGGTCCCCGTGGATCACTTGTTACTTGTGCTACAAGCTTCTTCAGCTGCCTCAAAGCTTTCTTCTGTTCAACAAAAGATACCATAGTATAAGATGTGGTGCATGTTTAAAGGTGCTTAACTTTAGACTTTCAAATGGAACTCATGTTAGTAGATACCGCCCCCGCCCCGAAGGAGCGATTGCGGCTCCGCCGAGCAGTGAGGTGGAAGACACTGATAAATTGAATGGGTCGTGGGCTGGGCCAGTTTCGTGCTCTGATCGTTCGTTTGAAAAGAGTTACTCTACGGAAACAGATAGAAATGGTTCTCGGGAGTTCAGTGAGGAGAGGCGAAAGACAACCATGTCAAGGGACCCTTCAGGTTCAACCCGAGCATCTTCTTCAAAGACTTCAGGACGGAGAAAGACTGCATCAGAAATCGAAGAGGTTGAGCCCGGGGCCAATGGTTCTCCGCTGCATTGGCTCATGGGTTATGCTTCCCCGAGCAAGGTGATCCGGGGTTGACAGGATATGGAAATGGAGGGAAATTTTGAATTGGTTATTTTATAGCCTACAGTTGCATATATATGCTTTATATGATCTCGGAACTTTTAAATTATGGTTTTGATTTGTTTTAGTGGGTATTTTATGTTGAAAATTTCATTAGAGGTTTAACTGTTTATTTATCAAACTATAAATTGTTTATTTATTCATTGTGAAAAGACTCTGCTCACTACTAACAAACATCATAGGAATTTATAAGCTGGTTCACATGTGAAGTTTGCTATATAACCTTCAGGATTATGATTCCACATGATGGTACTTTTGCATTACATGACTTCATGCTTTACATAACAGTTTTCTCTGCAAGTATATAATTGACTAGTATTGCTATATACATCGAAAATTCTCATGGGTGGACTAGTAAATGTTTCGGTTGGTGGTTCTTCGATTTGAAGCAATTGTGATCCTTTGATCCTGAAGCATGTTCATGTTGGGAGCCAGTAATCGGGAGTAACGATCAAAATACAAGAGCTGTTTCATCAAGAGTGCAAATTCCCGCGGGAATCTTAACCCGTATGATTCACTAACCCGTACCTATAGAGATAAATGTCAGCCAAAAACAGAGTTAATAGGCAGCTAAAATATGAAAAAGTGGACTATATCAGATGCTAAAGCTTACCACATCAAGAAACAGTGCATTCATCTGCCTTTCATCAACAACTAAATTGGCTGATATAGCAGTTGCATTTGTATCTGTTCGGGTGGCTGTAGCAACAACCACTTCTGTATCCAAGTTCTGAAAACCAGAATAACTTTTGTCAATGTATTTATAAATATTGTGTTCTATAATAGTATGTGATAGCAAAAATGGCAAAAAAGGGAAAGATTTTGATAAATTAAACAGGGCAACAGACATAAGAATGCATGCCTGTATAGATGAAAAGATCTTCTCCAAATCTTTAGCAAATGCTCTAGAGTCCACATCTGTGTTTGTAGCACCCATTTCAATCAAGGCCGAAGCCATTGACTCGTATTCTTCAGTTGCAATTGAACCCAAAAACACTTCCATAGCACTCCATGTTTTTGGTGATATCCGTCCCACAATACCTGCAACTCATAATGCTGGTTAGCATGTCATGACCCATTGTGTGATTGAAGTTTTGTAAGCAAGAAACGTAGTACTAGTGAATGGGTGCTTGGATGTGCATGATCAAAGTGATTATGTGATTTTAAATAAATAGAATCAGATGATCAGCCATGATAAAACATGTGGAAGATAGCAATTGGATATACATTTGTTGTTTGACAAATTTGGACTGTGTGCTAAATTAGAACATAAAAGGACCAAAAAGGACAATCTTGCCAAAAAAGACATTTCGATGTGAGAGTAAGTCTTGAAATAGGTTAAAAAATGGTTAGTCGTGTGATTTTATTTCACCTAGTTATCCAAAGTTTGATTATTTCACTTCCAGATAATCTGATAATCGAAAGAAAATTTGTTTATCCAACGTGAAAAAAAAACAGATTACTGCAACTTGATGATAAGTTTCAAAACACAAACTATAATATGTACCAATAAATTCACGCAGAAGTTTAATGGTACCAAAGAAGTAATAGCCTAAAAGTACCTACCAAAATCAAGAAAACCAATTCGTCCATCACGTAATAGCCATAAGTTACCAGCATGTACATCTGCATGGAAAGTTTCGCATGCCAGTAAACTACCAAACCTGCAAAATATGCATAGAAAGCTTGTTAATTTTTTTTAAAAAAATGTGAAAAAGACAAACCCTTTAGGACTTTGCAGAACTCAAATATGTCTCTGGATATTTTCTTACATGATTAAATCCCTTGAGTTCTGAAAGATAACAAAAGGTCCTTTTTAATGCAAAAAAGAGATATTTTTGTCAAGTTTTGAAAAACCATGGATTAAATCATGCAGAAAATTTATTTATACAGATAATAAAGTGCAGGGACTGTATCATCAAGTTTTATAATTAGAAGGATTTGATCATGCGATAGTAAAGACCATAAAGGAATGTGTTACTATTGTCTTAGTCATACCATACGTTAAGGGCGGTTATGAGACTGGTTTCTGGATTTGAAACAAGAGAACTTATCGAGTCCAAGTCGGTAAGAGGGACCCCATATAGTCTCTCCATTGTTAGAACTCTTTTGGTACTGAATTCTGGATAAACTTTAGGAGCTGTAGCCTGCCTTGTAAGCCCCATTGATTCTAGGTATCTTCTAAAGGACTCTATGTTGGCTGCCTCTTTCTTGAAGTCCACTTCTTCAAGCATTGATGCTCTTATATCATTCACAATTGCAACCTACTAGAGGAATGCATGCATCAAAATGAATTCTAAATCCACCAACCATTATATATAATTAAAAAATATAACACATGATAATTCTTTTAAGTCATACCAGTGATGCACGGCTCAACTCAGGATTCAAGAACTCCACAATACGGGCAACTACATAAATGAAGTTCAGATCTGCAACTAATACATCTTCAATTCCAGGTTTCAAGATCTTTATCACTACATCTGCTTGTGATCCTCTAAGCCTTGCTGCATGTACCTAAAGATCATATTTCCCAAAATGTGACAAAATAATTTTAGGCAAAGAATATTGCATTTCTACAGAAAATGATATCAACCTGTGCTATTGAAGCTGAGGCAAGTGGTGTAGGATCAACATACTCATAGATACTATCAATTGGGCCTGCCAGTTCCTCGTGCAGAATACTTTTAATCTCATCAAAAGGAACAACTGGAGCTCTATCAAAACAATACTGAAATTCTTGCACATATTCTGGTGGAAACAATGTGGGAGCCGATGCTATGAACTACAAATAAATAGCATATCAGCATCTTTATGAAATAAGTTTATGAACATGGGTCATTTTGCTATTACAAACCATTCATTGGATCAGTTACTGGTCACTTGATCAGTAAGAAATTCAGAAGCAGTAATCTAGCTCACCTGACCTAATTTGATATAGGTAGCTCCTAGACGTTCAAATAATTTCCTTAGGTAAAGAGGTGATAACAATCCAAGCTGAAGCTGTGATGGTATTCCACTAGGTGAATTCCTTGACTGTAATTTATTCAACCAGCTCAATCATGAATATAGCTTTCAATTAGTTGGAGTAATGGCATACTCTTAAAGTATATCATTTATATATTATTTAGTTGCAGATAAAGATGAGCTATGCTATAAATTTACAAATACGGAACCGTTATATATGATTTGTGATAGAAATGAGAAATTAGAGATGCATAAACCTGAGATAGTTCTGTTAGCCACTCTCCACCAACACCAATGACTGCTTGAATACCTTGGGCCAGTCTTAAAGCTCCACGAGGACCTGTGTTAATAGATGTCTGGACAATATCCTCCACAAGTTTTGGCAAGTTCTCCACACTGTCTGCAAGAAAAATTAATATTTTGTATCATAGCTTACAGCAATATAGAAGAAACTTTGAAGTTGAAGTTAGAACAAATAGAATAATCACAGATAAAGTACCTTGAAGTCGAGAAGTAAAATAATCTTGTGTTCGTGCTGATTGAGACTCTGAATATCTTGCATAAAGCCTTAACCCATTAGATCGAGATGCAAGCTTCTTTGAGCCAATGTATATGCTTGTTACAGGCAACTGAGAGGGGAAAACAAATAATATTAATCTGCAAACTAGAGTTACAAATACACCTGATTTCAATCTCCAATTGCCATTTTAGTCGTTATTGTTGAATTAGGTTACGTCTCCCAATTGGTCCAAATCCAGGCAAAGGAAGTTTATATATTTGAACTGGTTCAAGAAAGAAAATATGCTTATTCTAAGCCCTAGCTACTACTTAGGTAACAATGCTTTTCTGGATTCATATCAATACCTATGAAATAAAGAAAAATAAATAAATAGATCATGATATGAAGCAAATCCAACATCTTTAAAACTTGTTACGTCGTATCTCTTTAGTCTTTACCTTGCAAGCACAAAAAAAAGCATAAACTGCCACAAACAAACCAGAGAGAAGTAAGAAGATATGTAGATTATTGGCCAGCCTGTCCGGTGAGTATCATCCTGTGGGTAAAATGGACATGCTTTATTCTCAATTTAGCAAATGGGTCTTCATTAAGTGCGAGTCAACTGAGCAATTAATCAGTAAGAGTGGGTAATATGGTTGATAGAGATTAAGCTTGTGTAAAGGCATTGTTTTTACTTTTTAACAGCATGCTCAGCTTACAGTAATCTTACAAGTAACTGTGGCACAATAATATTATTGTTTTTACTGTGAGTCAGGTTGGGTTAAACATAATTCATCAAACACCTTTTGTCCTGTGTTCTTAAAACTTTTAGAAATAATATTATTACCAGACCAGCATTATAATAGTAAACTCCAAATTAGGCACTTGCATGCACTAAGGAGTATTAGGCAATGTTTGAACATTTCATTTATAGCCAAACTTTAATATATCACCTAACATGAGCACATGATCCACATGCTGCCGAAATCACCACATCTCCATTTTCAGAATTGAGCACAAATCGGTGTGAAATTCCAGCAAACAATTCTTACCAGGAAGTCTAACCCACTTGCAGAAATTTAAAACTTAGCTAATTACCACAGCATCACATACCAACAACAACTGTAACATATATTAAACACACAATCGATGTTATCTGAAAGCATGTGCAAAAGCCTCTAATGACAAATTAGCAAACACAATTAGGCTATAAACTCCTTTAACTGAAGTTAGAGTCAAGCGACCCCGAATTACGCAGGTAACTCATAACAAACCACACAACACAACAATCTAACCCCAACGTTGCGACATATGCAATATGTACAGTTGAAACCTGAGATTGATGAGTGAAAAGAGGGGCACATCGGCCATGAACAAAGCCTCTGAACACTGAAACTGACGCCATGGGTTCAATCGGGCGATTGATTTGGTCTTCAAATCTCACTATGCGATTGTATGAATGCCGATAATTCCTTCTTTGTCGTCGATGCAAAGTACCACCGTGCCTCCAAATGGGAGTGATGAAATTTTCAACACCGGCTAGTACTGTCGTTTACCTAAATAATTTGCGAGAACCGTTTGACCACGTGTTATTTTCTTATTGGTCTCTTTATTGTTTTATTTTGAGACATATATAGTTTGTACTGTGAGGTAGGTATACTTGTTGAAGATACTTAGGGGACGTTTGATTGAAAGAAATGAAATGAAATGGAATGAAATTGATAAACTAATATAATTTAAAGTAAAATTATGTTTGAGTGGGTAATAAAATATAAAACCCAAATGAATGTTTCACCTTAAATTCTCTTGGTTGTGGGATTTCAAAATCATTCCACCTAGAGAGGGAATTTGAAATCCCACAACCAAAGGAATTTGAGGTGAAATATTCCCTTAGGTTTTACATTTCATTACCCACTAAAACATAATTTTACTTTAAATTATACTAGTTCCTCAATTCCATTCCATTCCTTCCAACCAAACGCCCCCTTATCTTTTAACAGGACCGTACGAGATGGAAGTGTATGTTGCTAAGGGGGGTGGAATCGCTTCGGGTTTTCTTCGTTTTTTTTAGAAACGGAGGTTTGGTGTTTCTGAGTTTTTTCGGTTAAAAACTTCGAACACCTCTTGATTTCTTCTATGATCAAGCAGGGAATTAGTGAAAATTCACTGGTCCGATATACTTTTTTCTTTCACCGGAACCAAGGCAGGGTATTCCTATTCCCCCCCGCCCGCCGTGCACCTCATCTCCCGAGTGTCCTTCTTCGACTTCACTTCGAGTGCCCTTAGTTTTATGCAGGTTTTTAGAAAAAAAAGTATAACAATTAGTTTGTTGAGATAATTTAAGTTTTTTGCGTGATCTTTTTTTTTTAACCAAAACAATGATTAAGATGTTAAGAATATTAGTAATCTCATATGTGTTTCTATACAATGACATAGTTTACTGTTTTATACGGACTGAAAAAGGTTATATATGAATGTATACGAGTATTTATACAGGTTTATGCAAGCCTTTTTACAGTAATGTGTAGGTTCAAAATGTCGTCTATAGGCGTATACTAGCTCTTAATAAGGATATACGTGTTTTTTAACCAACATCTAAAAAACCTGTCTAACATTTATTTGTTTTGTTGATAAAAGTAGCTAACCATATAATAGATATTTACCAATGATCTCTTGGCCTAGTGCTTAAGGGAGAGGTGGGAGGCTTTGCCTCTCTTGGAGGTCCAAGGTTCAAACCTTGGTATTGGCGAATATTACTAACTTGATGATACTAACTACTAATCACTAACCAGCCGTTCAAAAAAAAAATAAAATAATAATAATAATAGATATTTAAAAAACAAAGCATATGAAAAAAAATCTGCTTCTTGACTTTTCTTTGTGCCCTTCAATAAAGAAATAAATAAGAATGTCCAATCAACGCTACACCTACTCGGCTTCTACGCTTCTTGGACTGTGACCACCTTCTACTTAATTTTTATATTCTTTACCCTCCCCTAAATGTATAAGGTGGTCATGTGTTCAAACGCAAAATAGAAAACTTGTGTGCCCCATATATAAGATGGTACCAAATGCAAAAAAAAGAAAACATAGTGCTTAATTTATGATAAAATAATAAAAATATCTACACTAAAACTACGGGCTCATATTCGGGTAACCCGACCACAGTCCTCACCCGCCTTCGTTCACAGTGACTATCCGGCGGTCGCACCTATCAATTCGTCGAACCAAAATTACTCAACCTTATAAGAAGCCGCCTCAGAGACCTTAATTCATTCATCGGTTTCTTGTCAAATCTTCAGCTTCGAATGCTGCAAGCAAGTAATCTACGTATGTTTCATTCGTTATCCCATACTTCAATTAGAGTCAATAGACGTACTTTCATATAATGTTTAATGTTAACCTCGTAATTAGAAGTTAAGTTGTTAGAATTGAGTCTCAATTGACCATGAAAGTTGCTAGAGATTTGATGACTACGTTGAAACACAATGCTACAATGGTGTTATTTTGTTATATTAGGGTAGTTCGATTTTGTTTCATGGCTAGTAACGAATTTACACTGAAAATTATGCGTTTAGAAATTGTAGTATTTTGTTTTTGAAGTGAACGAATCGAAGTTTGGATGTCGATTGTTGGATGGAGCAATCATACGAGCTAGGTTTTTAGAAAAAATTGATAGGAAGTTATGATGAACTCAATTGAGAAATTGGAGTCATATACATCAATCACTTACTTTGAGGCGCATATAAGTGCAAATACGTGAACGGTAATGCTGAATTAATATGTGAAACATCTGATTTTAAATGTTTTCACTGAATTAGCTTGCTTATTAATCTTTTCCCTAATTGGGATATTAGACTTGTTACTTATTGTTGTAGTTTGTTTAACTCAGATATGAAATTGGTAACTGGACTTTTAGAGAAAATTTTTATACCAAGTTCAGTCAATTAATACACTTGGAGGTCGGGTTTCTTCCTTGAAAAGTTCAGATTTTTCTCAATCAGATGCTGTTTTGCAAGTAATGTGTCCTCTTTGATGGGTAGAAGAAAGCAGTTTCGGCCTCGAAGGGCTGGAGGAGTTGACAGTGGTAGTGTTTCTAAGGAGGAATCATGTGGCCCAAACACACCCGAAGCTCTAGAAAATGAGTTTTCTGGAGATGAAAAACCACTTTACATTGAAGTTGAAAGGAATAATTGGCTTTCAGAAGAGCATCATGACATTTCAGAGGTGATTTTAATCAATTTAAATGTATGTGAAGAGTTTCAGAATAAGAAAAGTGAAGAACAACATTCTTGGTATGATGAGAAGTATAACTTAAGGTTTAAGTTGAGGAATGTAAATGGTTTAATAACCCCTATGAAACAGAAACTACATTGGCCCACCATATCTGCTACTAATATCTATCTGGAATTCATTGAGAAGAGAGGATCAATGGATATAGATACACATGTGATAGTTACTGGTAATTTTGATGGGCCAAGTGAAGGTGTTTCAGGGCTTGTTCACCTGGTCGACATGAAGTATCTGACTTTACGGCCTATTACAGGGTTGACTTTTTCTGGGAGTTTGCCTTCAATTAAACTAAGAATAGAGATACAGAAGTGCACTTTTGACGCATGCGAATCACTTTTTGAGAATGCAAGATCATCATGGAAAAATAGTATGATGAATGTCATGGCTTGGTTACGCCCTGAAGTAATGACATCTGAGGCCAGATACGGATATAAGATGCCTGCTGACATAACTGTTGAACTAGAACCAAATGAAGAATCTATTGTTAGTAAGAAGCGAGCTAGGTTTGATGCCTCTGGTTTCTATGAAGCAATAAAACCGTCAAAGTGAGTGATAGTGCTGGTACTAGATGTATATGTTTATTTCATAAGGCTATGTTATAACTTTTCACCTGGTTTGTCTTAATAATTGCAGAGATAATCCAATGCTAATGGATGACATGCCTGATTTGCTTCCTGAGCTTAGACCATATCAAAGGCGAGCAGCTTTCTGGATGGTTCAACGAGAGAAAGGAGCATTTGGATACCTGGCAGGAGGTCAACCTGGTGAACAATTTGTTTCACCCTTATGCACGCCAGTGGATTTAGTTGACTCCTGCTCGAAAATATATTACAATTCATTTAGGTACGAGCTCTGGTGTTCCTAAATTCTTCTTAGTTTCATGTTGAATATTTATCAACTTTCAGTTTCTTTTTCTCTATGTCAACTTGGTTTGTACCGGTATGGTACCGAAAGGATTGTGATCGAGGATATAGTACTGGGAAGGAGTGTGATAAATTGATACGTCTCTGGTGGGTCCAGTGGGTCGGGTAAACCCATCTGAACCTGTGGAAAAGACCCACTTACCTGATTAAGGACCTGGTCAAACAGCAGCATGGGTTTAGTGGCTTAGTGGGCAGTTATTTCCTGTGTTTTCTGCATTAATTCTGCATCAGTAGCTTATTTAAAGTTAGAAGATGTAGGTTCTTAGGGAGGTTAGATATTATCAATGTTTATTTATGTAATCGGAGATTTTGCCCATCTCAAATCGGGCCGACTATCTATCTATTTCAGTAAATTCCTGTTTCTATTGTTCCAGTTTTGTTCAGGTTCTGCAGGCTCTAACATAAATCTAAATATAATTCTGATCACTTTGATCTCTTATTGCTCTGATTAAATGCTACCGAAAATTAAGCTTCTGAGTTAGCAACTATGTTATTCGGTACAAAGAGCAATGAAAATGGTCTAACAAGTAGGCAATTGGAGTAGTGGATGTAATAAATGTCTTGACAGAAGAGGACATCTTGTTTTTATAGTTAAAAACACTTCCTATATTTCACTTTTATCTATTGTAACAATCAAAAAACTGAATTGGAAGATGAAAAAATAGGACAAAAATGAAGACACAAAAAAAGGGGAACAAACTCTATAAAAAATTAGATTAAAGACGTAGACAATACGATAAATTGTTTCAGAGATCTGCAACACTTAAAATACAGTGATATGCCACAATATACTTGATGGAGCAAAAGAGGTCAGACAAGAGAACTTAAAGAATTAAGCCAGGCTAGAGAACCTTTTAGCATTTATAGCATTTGTTATATCAAAGAATCAATATCTCTCACGCAGTGAGTTAATATTCTATATCTTCAATGTGATCACGAAAAGTTTATCCATGAATTATTTTTTAACATTTCTGTTTTAATTTCACAGGGGAAATGTTTCAATGAATCCAGAGAACTGTTCATCTTATGTTATTGGTGGTATTCTTGCAGGTTAGTCATACTTTATATTACATTCTTTCAATGCCAACTGGGTTTTAGAATTTGCATTTTGTGTGTTAGGATGATTCTTAACAGGCTTAAGTTTATTTATTTATCTTTCATGTTTTGTTGATGCTTTGTATTTATGACAACCACAGATGAGATGGGCTTGGGAAAAACTGTTGAACTTCTTGCGTGTATATTTGCTCATAGAAAATTGGACACTCAAGCTGATGATATAAAGGAGAACGGTGAGCAGAAACCTAAGATTAAAAGAATGAAAAGAGATCGTGTTGAGTGTGTGTGTGGGGCTGTTAGTGAAAGCTCAAAATATAGAGGTTTGTGGGTACAGTGTGATGTCTGTGATGCATGGCAACATGCTGACTGTGTAGGCTATCACTATAATGAAAAAAATTCAGAACTAAATGAAGATTCAGACCTGAATGGTAATACACGAAAAAGAAAAAGCTACATAGGCTCCAAGATAGTTATCTGTGATGAAGCTCACATTTGCCCACTTTGCCTAGAACTGATTCAAGCAACTGATTCCCCTGTTGCTACTGGTGCAACCCTTGTAGTATGCCCAGCACCTATATTGCCTCAGTGGCATGCTGAAATTACTCGGTACACTCTCTTTTGCATTTTCTTTGTTGTAACATTGGTAACATAGCTTTATTATGTTCATCTTTCCTTGTTATTTTCCATTGCAGTCATACAAGACCAGGTTCAATGAAAGTCCTTGTTTATGAAGGTGTTAAAACCACTTCATTTTCTAGTAAATCTGTTCCAAAAATTGGTGAACTAATTACTGCTGACATTGTCTTAACAACATATGATGTGCTTAGAGAGGACTTATCTCATGATACTGATAGGCATGAAGGGGATCGCCGCCTTATGAGATACCAAAAAAAGTATTCTGTTAACTCTTGTGTTACTTTCTGACTTATTCATTTCATACATTTTTTAACTCAAAATAAATTGTTTTGATTAGGTACCCAGTGATTCCAACCCTTCTGACCAGAATATTTTGGTGGAGGCTTTGTTTGGATGAGGCCCAAATGGTAGAGGGTAATACAACTGCTGCAACAGAAATGGCTATGCGGTTACATGCTATGCATCGTTGGTGTATTACAGGGACCCCAATACAAAGAGAGCTAGATGACTTATATGGACTCTTAAGATTTCTCAAAGCAAGTCCATATGATGTTCGTAAGTTGTGGGTTGATGTTATTAGGGATCCTTATGAGGTAATAACTATTAATTAATTTAAATTATAATTAATATCTGTAATTTGTTTAGTTATTTACCTAAATCAGACCTCACTATTTGAGTGGGGCTTTATTGGTATGTTTGTTTGTTTTTAGTTATTTACCTAAATCCTCATTAGCAGGGGGGAGATGCAGGTGCTGTTGAATTTACTCATAATTTATTCAAGCAAATAATGTGGCGATCCTCAAAATCACATGTTGCTGATGAGTTACTACTGCCTCCACAAGAAGAATGTCTCTCCTGGCTATCTCTTACACCAGTTGAAGAACACTTTTATCAGAGGCAACATGAGACTTGTTTGAACTATGCTAGGGAAGTTATTCAGGGTTTCAAAAGTAATATTTCTGAAGAACAACCTGCAGGTTATTGACAAGCTCTATGCAGTTTTATATTGGCAAATTGCATAAGGTAACTAACTTTGGTCTAATTTTAATTTCAGGTAACCATCTTTTGTTTCCTTAGCGTAACGGTTAAAATTTCAAAATTATCTTTGATAAAAACTCGTTCACTTTCAAAAGCTTCATTGGAGGTACCAATCACACTTTGCCTGATGCTGACTTTTACCTGTTGCGTGCTAGCAAGGCTAAATATTGCCTTAAATTTAAAATTTTGAAAGTTTGAGGTTTTTATTTTGGCAAACAAAGCCGGTTGCCTGAAATATACATTGTACAAAGTTAGATACTTTTTTTTATTATCAGTTTGCCCGTTATATATTTTGGTGAAGATTGAAAATAATCATCTGTAGGCATAAAAATAATCTCTTCATTTCAGGTTATGATTCATCTGACTCTGTTCTTACCCATGTGGAGGCTGCCAAGCTTCTTAATTCCCTCTTGAAGTTAAGGCAAGCTTGCTGTCATCCCCAAGTAGGAAGTTCAGGCTTAAGATCACTGCAGCAGACTCCCATGACCATGGAGGAGATACTAATGGTTGGTTTTATAGGTGCAAAATGGGCAGGTTGGGCTGGTTGTGTAACGAGTTAAAACTTGTTTGGGTTAAAATTGGTACTTTTAGCATGAGTTGAAATGGGCCGGATTGGGTTGACGTGAAACCTTTTTGTTCATTTAGAAAAAAAGTTATAGTTAATAGTTTGGCTTTGCATCCTTTTCCTTGAATAAAATGATCTAGGAGGTCTTTCGCATAATATTGCAGTTTGGTTGGCTTTACATCCATTTCCCTTTTAGCCTTGGTTTTAAAAACCGTGTGACGCTCTGATGCATGATGTGCAATGTGTGATGCGCGCAGATCACGTATGCGAGGCGATTGATATTATAAAAATACTTTGAAATTATGTATATGTAGCATCTTAATGTAACTATTAAACACTAATATTTAAGACATCTTCATCACCTATGGTCAAATTCTTTCAATCGATAATGGTCTAATTTGTTCTTAGATCTGTTTAACTGATGGTCAGATTTGTTCAGTAAGATTTGAAAACCTCAGACCCATTGCAAACGATGGTCTGATTTGTTTAGGTACCAGTGAACTGCATGATGTGTCTCATCAAACCGCATCACTAGCACGTCATGGAATTGCAATGCATCACCTGCAGCAATGCGATTTCATCACCGCACCTTCACATTATGCGCTCCTTATGCACTCATTTTAAAACCAAGCTTTTAGCTTTAGCTTTTTAGCCTTTTTTTTAAATAGTTTTGCCCATTAGAAACATATAAGTAAGCATGTTGAAATTGCCACATCTAATTCTTTGATCGAAGCATATAAATCAAGTACTTCTATATGCTTGTTTATTTTTATTTTTTTTCTTTTCACAGGTTCTTGTAGGTAAGACTAAGGTAGAAGGGGAGGAAGCCCTAAGGAAGGTAGTTGTTGCATTGAATGGACTTGCAGGGATAGCTATAATAAAACAAGATTTTTCTCAAGCTATATCATTATATAAAGAAGCTATGGAACTAGCAGAAGAGCATTCAGAAGATTTCAGAGTTGACCCTTTGTTAAACATTCACATACATTATAATCTTTCTGAGATACTCCCTCTGACAAGTGAAGGTCAACAATATACTAAATGTTCTGGTCCTGAAAGCTGTGATGGTAACATGTTCAAGATGTGTGATGACAAAACATATCATCAACATAATATTTTAAATAGTTCAAATGATGAGAAAAGTACCGTGCATAGACCACATACCATGTTATCCAAATCTATCAGTTTTCAATCTTTGCAGTTCACATGCAACGATTTAAAACAAAAATTCTTGTCAGTGTTCAGTTCAAGATTGTATGTGGCTCAGCAGGAATTCAGAAAATCATATGAACTGGTAATGTCTGTAAATGACTTTACTTGCGTTAAAAATATTCATTTAGAATTCCAGGGTTATTTGTCATTGTGTCATTGAGCTTTACTTATGCAGAAAATAATTTACCCTTGTTGACAACTTTTTCTCAATCAAAATTTTATCATTCAGCCCCAAAATAATGAGCAATTTCCTTTTTTAAAGTCTCAAAAAGTGCCAAAATTTCAATCCTTGCTATCTTACTGATTATTGATAACATTATTTTTGGTCCAAAAGCTTTACCTACTTAACTGACAGGTATTTTAGATATTTACATAATAGGCAAACACTCATGTTAAGCAATAACCTGTACCTTTATATAAATTGAGACCATGGATGCATGGATCTGTCATTTGTTGCTTCTTATATATTTTAATATCTAGGTTTGTAACGCACTTAATGATAAAAGAAACCAACATACTGCTTGGTGGGCTGAATCCTTACATTTCATTGAGCAAAACAAGGATTCTTCAATGGATTTTATCAGGAAGATAGGAGATGCTGTTTCAGGGACTCTTAACACTTCTAGAACATCAAGACTTGCAGACTGGTTTGTAATATTTCTGCTAAATTTTCTTATACTCTTGTGTGCTTATATTGTGTTTTTGGTTGTAATTGTGTAATCTTTAGAATGTGTTTTTGTTTTAAGCAAAGACACCCAAGTTAGGCATAAGGTTGGTATATATTTATCCATTAAGGATCAAATATGTACATGTAGATGCCTTAAAATATATATGATTACATGAACATGAGTGTATGTTTTTTTTCCTATTTCCTTGTAATTCTCATGATCTAAATCTTTATTTCGTTTGTTTTGTCTTGTTGTAGGTTCTGTAGACTTTCTATTGCCTTCACACACATTGTGTTGATCAATATTTCATTTATTATTCCATGTTTACATGGATCACATGTTTTGATTCATTCTTTGAAGGTGTAGTTGCTTTCATTTGTTGGACATTTTAATTGAACTGAAAGATTTGTCAGCATCAAAAGTTCCACAACTAAATTTTGTTGTCTAATACAATGCAAGCTGAAAAGAGAAGATATTTTTGTTATCATGAATTGTGAACGCTGATTGTTCAAGAAAACTTGGAGGTGGAACTGTTAACCCATCTATATATTTATATGCGGCTGGGCCGACTTGTTATTTGTTTACCTCCAACCCGCCAAATGGGTAATAATTAAAACTTGCTTAAATAAGGATCAGTCAAACAGGTTTAAAGTCGCCCAAATTGCAATGAAATGCATCCAACTTCTGAACCTCATAAATTATAAAAAAAATAATTATTATTTTTGAAATGTAGTTATGTAAGAGTGTAAGACTATCTCATACAACCTGTTTGGGCTTGTGTTAAAAAACTACATGCTTTAACCTGTTACCTTCCGCACCCAGTTTGGCACCTTGAAATAGACCACTCGTTATTATACCTTATATGTGTATTTGATTATTTGAGAGTATGCTGTGTATTTGATGCTTTGAGACTTTCCTGTTGAAAGCAAATTACCTGTTATGGTTAGTCTGTATGCTTATCTACTCATATTTACACATATTGGTAATGGACCTTATTTCTTCACAAACATATTATTTCATTTCTTAATTCAGCTTTAGGAGCATAACTGCTCTCAAGTATTATATCCAAACTGGTTTGGATTCATTGGAAGATTCGAGAAGAACATTGCTGGATAGACTTCTGGAACTTGACCAGACAATGGAAAATCCAAGACAAGAGGATGTGGAACGAGTGAGATACTGTCCAAACTGCCAAGTTAATGGAGACGGCCTCATCTGTGTACACTGTGAACTAGACGAGTTATTTCAGGTTTTAATTTGATTAAAATAACAATTTGTTGAAATAGAAAGTGTATTTTTATAATATAATTTTTGTATCTACAGGTTTATGAGGCCAGACTGTTTCGACTTAACAAGGGACATGATGGAGGGGTGATTACATCTGCTGAAGAGGCTGTAGATTTACAAAAGAAGAAGTCTGCTTTAAATCGTTTTTATAGGACTTTGTCACAGCCTGATAAAGCTTCACCATCATCCAGTGTGAACTATGAAGATGATGGGAGAAAAAGGGGTGTGGGAGAGAAAGTTATGGTGAGTAATGAACTTAGATCTGGCAAAGTGGGTTAGTTGGATGGTCAGATGGTGAGTTTTGGTGTGTGGTGACATTGGATCGGGTTGCCCCAAAACAACTCTTCTCCAAAATTATTTTTTTCTAACAAATAAGTAGTCTCTTTTGAAAAATATGACTTGGGAAGATTTACACTTTGGATGACTTTCAATCCATTTGATTCATTTATCTTTCAAGCTATTTTTTTTTTCAGCCTTTTGGCCTTTTAGACTTGTAACATAACCTAACTCTACTCATTCATAAGTAAATGAGTCGAATAGCCACCGCAAATTGAAGTTCTGATAATACCTTATTTGGTGATTATGTTATATGTGATGCTAGATTGTCATATTAAAAAATTATCTTCTGAAGGTGGATTGCATCATTGTTCATATGTTAATATACCAATGCTTAATGTATCAACAGGTTTCTAAATCTCCTTCAGATCTGGAAGTTGTTCTTGGGATTATAAAGAACTATTCAAAGGGTCAATTAGATAAAGAAGCTATGTCAGCAGCTAAAAAACATCTATTTCTTCTTGAAGTATGTGATCCCATTATTTCTCCTTTTGTTATTTGTGGTTATATATCTCCTTTTGTTATATGTGGTTTTATATTTCCTTTTATACATACTTAAGAAGGTGATGTCTAGATACACGTTTTAAACCTTTTTTTTATTTTTTTAAGGGAATGCGTAAGGAGTATGCTCAAGCAAGATCCTTAGCAATTGCTCAAGCACAGGTTCTAAATGCTCATGATGAACTAAATATGGCAACCTCGCGATTGCGGTTAAGAGAAAATGAAGATGATAAATCAATCGATGCTTTAAGTCTTGAAGAGTTAGAAACAGCTAGTGTTGAAAATTCAAGCGAAAAATTTGTTGCTTTATCTTCATTGTCACGTATAAAAGGGCAACTTCGGTATCTGAAGGTATTAATATCCTATTATCATACCTTATACTTTTTTTTTTCAATTAGTGCTTCTATGGAGAGATGTACACATATGTAATACGCTTGATATTCTTGTTCTGTTTTCTAGGGTTTAGTACAGTCTAAACAACAACCCCATTCAGAAGGTGAATGTGAATTATCCCAGGCTCAACCAATGACAAATTCTGATGCTAAGTCTTTTAGAGAGGAAGAAAATGAGAAATCAGTCCAATTAGAGGATGAAACGTGTCCGGTTTGTCAAGAAAGGCTCAGTAATCAGAAAATGGTTTTTAGATGTGGTCATAGCATCTGTTGTAAATGTAAGTTCCTTGTTACTTTATCATCAGTCATGCATTGTTTGATGATTATATTTGATTCTTTTTTGCATCACATGCGATTGAAAGGTTTTCTTGGAATGACTGAGAGGTGGATTTATCGCAATGGGACGTCTGGTGATAAATGGGTGATGTGTCCAACATGTAGACAACACACAGAATATGGGAACGTTGCTTATGTTGTTGATACACATACACTTAATAATAAATCATCTGACGTTTCTGTTTATAGTTTTGAAAGCTCAGAAGCTTCCGTGACTGTCAAAGGCTCATATAGCACAAAGGTATGTATCTATTTAGATGATCTGAATAAATAATTATATACTTTGTGATAAAGAATGTGACAGGACCATCTTAATTTTAGATGTAAAGTATGGGTCTGAATCCATCTGTTAAAATGCAACCTTCCAAGGTGGTGGGTTCATAATTCTTTAGATCAGGGGTTGCCAGCTATTAAGTTAGCTAGAATGCTAGATGGACCTTTTTATTAAAAAAAAGTGTTTGTTCAATTAACCTTTGGCATTTTGCAGATAGTAGCAGTCACAAGGAGAATACTGTGTATTGGGTCTACAAATCCAAAAGCCAAAATTCTTGTTTTCTCTAGCTGGAATGATGTTCTTGATGTGCTAGAGCATGCTTTCACGGCTAATGATATTAGTTTCATTAGGATGAAAGGAGGGAGGTATGTTTACTTTGAACTATTATTCAAATCTCCATGTTATTGCAGGATTATAAAGTAAAAATATGTTGCAATTGTGAACCTACATTCTATGGAAAATAAAATTTCAGGAAATCACATGTTGCCATCAGTCAATTTAAGGGAGAGAAGGTTGATGTAAAAGAGCATGTGAATAAGAAAAATAGGCGGACAAAAACAAATTCAGTTCAGGTGTTACTGCTTTTGATTCAGCATGGGGCCAATGGGCTTAATCTCTTAGAAGCACAACATGTTATTCTTGTAGAACCATTACTTAATCCTGCAGCTGAAGCACAAGCAATTGGCAGGGTGCACCGCATTGGTCAGACCAACAACACACTTGTTCATCGGTTCATAGTATGCTTCCTTTTAACCAGTCTTCTCTCTCTCTCTCTCTCACAGTATAGAAATGCGAGAACCGCATTAGCACTTGTACCTACTGCTTTAACCATGATACATAAGACGGTTATGTAACTGCATAATCACTTCTCTCTCCCACTCTATCTAGTTAGCACAGCATACACTAACATGGTTGTCTACTTAAATTGGTTTTGTATTAAGCGCACACAACGCACTCGCACACATATATAGGACACATTCATTCCATAATTTGTTTAATTGGTTTTGTATTAAGCGCACCCAACTCACTCGCACACATATATAGGACACATTCATTCCATAATTTGTTTTCAATAGGGAACCATGAGAACTGTATAACGCACTTGTTTGTAGCTTTTGACAGGTACAATGGGAATGAATTGGGTAGGCGGTTAAATAACTATCTTATGCATTATATTTAAAGCAAAATGTACTAAGTGTTTATGTTGTTCTTGTAGTTCTCAATTTAAGACTCTTACTGTAATGAACATGCCCCTATATATATGTGTGTGCTTTTTTAGCAAAAATGTGGCATTTTATGATGCATATTGTGTTGTACGACAGGTGAAAGACACAGTTGAAGAAAGCTTATATAAACTCAACAAAAGCAGGGATGGTGGTTCATTTATAAGCGGAAACAAAAAGAATCAAGATCAACCTGTCTTTACACTCAAAGACGTGGAGTCTCTCTTCAAAGTTACTCCATCCACAGTAGAACCACACAAGAAGGAAGAATCAACTTCAAGTTTAATGTATTTGCCGCCAGCCGTAGCCGCTGGTATTGCCGCTGAGAGGAGGCTGACGGAGCTACAAAGTGATACAGGGGTGTTAAACTGTAATTAAATAGGATGCTGACAAACTGTTTTGCATCATCCCATTGATTTGTTCTCGAAAGAAAACATAGTGATAAACTATTGCGAACAATTTTAGGATATAAAAGTGTTAAATACAGGACATTTGGTATTGCATTTCCTAGGAGTTATTAAACATATAGGTAAGAGATTTCGTCTGTTTCATCTGATTTCCTCGTGCTGGTGATGGCTTTATTAATTGGTTGTGAGACAATGGTACACTTAATTATCTTATAATAATGATAGATAGGTTAAGTAGATGTATGTCTTGAGAAGCATGTGATTAGTCTAACATCTCTTGTTTTATTATAATTGAGATCCAAATAGCGAGTTTATTTGATTATGAAACTAAACTAATGTAAATTGCAACTCAGACTAAATACATCATGACTCTATTGACTAATGCGTTGCAGAAATGATACACAGGCAATCGATCTTGGTTTGGTTTTGATAAATATTTGAACCATTGTTAGATAAATGTTGCATTTGATTTAAGATTATAGGGGCATAATCACTAATTGCGTATCATATTAAATCTTGTCATATATTGTCTTATGATACATATTTTGTAGTCTCTAGGAACGTTAGTCTAATGTTGACTTCACAATAAATTAATCAAAAAGTTCACTTAATACATCTTTATGTACTCACAAATATATTGATTAAATATGAACTCTAAGTTTTACAAATAAAAATGAATTACAATCTTGATTAAGAAAATATGAATCTTAATTTAAAAGCAGACCTAAATATCTTTCATCTTTTCAAATTGAATCTTAACAATGAAAATGCTTGTGAGTACAAGGTACAATTGGACAATATTCCAATCACATAAAAATAAAAAAAGGTTAAGTATTTCTTAATGTTTTCAGAATCGGATCGGACGTCGAACCGGACGCCTTACTGGTTTGGTGGTCGGACCGGTCGGACCGGATTTAAGAACCGGATGACGTCATAATTATATATATACTATATTATATATATAGTTATATATATAATTAAATATAAGTAATTTATACATGTATTTTATAGTTATATATAAAACTTAACTATATTTTTATATCCAACACACTAATATATGGTTCAACACCTCGTTTTTACCCATTAAAATCAAAAAAATAAAAAAAAAAATAAAAAAAAATACGAAAACCGGTCCGAACCGGTCCGGTTCCCGGTTCAACCGCCGAACCGGTTCGAACCGGCCGGTTCAACTTGCTGAAAACGATTTGGGGGGGATCGGACCGGTGGACCAGCCGAATCCCGGTCGAACCGGTCGGACCGGCCGGTCCGATCCGGTAGTGAAAACAATGGTATTTCTAGACTCATTAATTGGCTTCTGACACTCCAAAAATCCATAAAAAACAATGTGATTCATAAGTTTACTTAACGACACGACGTAAGATTCGAACTACTAACGCTACCCTAGCATCGGGTTATGGTTAAACCCTGCTACGGGCTCTCGATCTTTATATTACTCGTTTTGATGTATTTTCAGCCGAAATCTTTCATATTTTAAGCTGTATCAAATTCAAGCCACACCACCCCACCAACTATATGACATTCGTCTCTCTCTTCACACGTGTCAAAAACCTCCATTATACATCTCTCTAAACAAATATTATTTAACACGTGTCACTACAACCCTTATTGTCTATCCTTTTATATAAACCCAAACTCCAATGACACACATATCAATATTACCATTTGTTCTCTCTCAACTCTCGATTCAAACAAACAATGAGTACTCATATTTTCACCTTGAACACCATACACCCACACCAAACTATACAAATCTCAGCCTTCCCTCATCAACAGAAAAGCCACCATGCTTACGGTTGCCGGAGCGTAAAACTCCGGCAACGATTGCGGTGGCAGAAGTTGTCCATGAAGGGTGGTAGCGGTGGTGGTAGTGAAAATAAGTTACCGGAGGTGAAACGAAAAGATGAGACGAAAAGAGAAGATGATTGTGAAGGAATGGAAGATAATAATAATAATAATAATAATAATAATAATAATAATAATAATAATATTGAAGAGGATGTAAATGAGCAGGTGGAGTTAATGGAGATGGAAGCAATCATGGGGAAAGATGATGGAAGAGAACCCATGGATTATAAAAGGAGAGCAGGTATTTTTTATAAGAGTTCAGAAGTGTTTCAGGGTAACAAGGACCAGCATCATCATTGTGCCTAAAGTTGAAGGACCAAATTTGGTTTTTGCTATATTGTTCTAGACACTTGTATTAATTAACATATGATATAATAAAGATTGTGCATGACTACATGAGTCTGTTGGTGTAAATTCTAGCATCTACACCTGTTTGTAAATATGATAGAACAAACTTTGAGTTTAGAAGCCATCTGTCTGTTTTTTATTTTATTTTTTAATCTGCAGATCCAACAAATTGATTAAGTTTAGAAAAACAAATTGATTAAGTTTAGAAAAACGAGAAGCGAACCGAAGCAAAAAAATACTAATGTACCGAAGTTAACAAATTCTAAAAAACCGAAGCGTAAAAAGTACGCCACTTTTAGCTAGACGTAATGTGGCTGTGCGATTCTTTTTGTATATCTTATTATATGTACTTGACATTCGCTCTCTAGAACATAGTTAAGTAAGCTTATATATAATTTAACATGTTAAAACACTTTAAAAAGGAACGATCGTTTTGTGTTGAGTCTTGGCAAAAGTTGAGTAAAATGTATTACCATATATGAAAGATGAGTTGGGCAAAAAAAGCTTATAAATGAAGTGTTATGGAAGAGAGGTAAATTATCAATAAGAGAAACAGCTAAGTTAAAGATATGTTGAAGATGAAACTAAAGAGTCTTCCATGAATGAGAAGGTTGAAAATGGAGCTGAGTTTTGAAATTGTTGTATAACTTTTTTTTCATACTTGGTACTATGGTAGAATAAATTAAATCTTACTTGCTTAAACCTATTAAGAACTCAAATGTACCACTTACTAATATATCAAGCTAATTTTAAAAGTCTAGTGTTTTAAAATAGATAGATAGATTGTCTACCCTGATGAATGGCAGGGGAGAGGTGATGTGGAAGGGCTCTCACGCTAGTGAGAGGGAGCAAGAGGAAAGAATACTACCTCAAATGATTGAGCGAGAATGAGAGGAAATGGGTTACAAAAAAACCGAGTTAGTGTGATGCCTCATTCACCCACTCCCTATCCCTTAATGATCCTCACGTTACCAACAACGGTTTTTAACAAAAAAAAAATGATGATGACTTAAAATCCGTAATATCCACAGAAACATCAATTTAAACGGCTATTTAAAGAGAAGACATAAAAAATCATCGTTTATTTAATTAGTCACATTACCTCTCTTGCTTTACTCTTACTTTACTCGTACGCTCAAGTGCATAGGGTACATATAGCACATGCTAGTAAATTATGCCAACTTTATGAAACTTGTATTTACTAAAAACTAAAAGAATGCACACACACACACGCGCATAACTTTAACTACTAGCTTGTCATAATCAGTTAAACTGCAGTTTAACTCGGGCTAAATAAGAAGAGTTTAAAACTCCTGTATAACAGAGGATTCAAGATCTCAACAGATTACCAGAAAGCACAATTTAACCACTAATATAATGAGGAGGGGGTAGTGGGGTACTAGAATATAACTAGTAAAGCAAGTTATCACAAGGTATTAGTACAGACAAACATCTACATCCAACTACAATTGACTGACAGAAATCTGAATAAAAATTAAAAACTGTAAGAGTTCGAAAGCTTACTTCACCTGATAAAGGCTGGCTCGAAACAGATCTAATCAGATCCATTCAAATTCACCGCTGGCGGAGTTCCTTAACAGAACTTCCAATGATTGTCACAGTTCACACATGTTACAAATGTTGTCATAGGTTCATCAGCACTCCTAGTCTGCAGCTGATAATAAGTGCACTTCCTTTTCCCGCAACGACCACACTTAAACTGATCAGTAGTAGCTTTTGGTGGGCCACCACGTTCACATTCAAACAGAGCTTTCTCCTTAATTTTCACATTCTCCATTTGTCTTTCAGTGCTCGCCATCTCTTCCGGCGTCATCTCCAGAATCCTTTCCGGCTTCACATGCCCGAGCAACACTTTTCTTCTGAAATCCGGATTTTTTGGATCCTTAATATTGAACATTATTGATCTGTATTTAAACTTTTGAGCACCATTGGATCTCCCCCACTTTTCAAACATTGCAGACTCCACTGAAACAGCAACTCTGTACGGGTCAGATGCTTCCACGTCATCCCTTAATTCATCCTCAATCTCCCCAGAAACTTTGCATAATGCCTCTGAAAGAAGTTCGCGTATCTTGTCTCTAACAGGATCCTTACAATAAACAAGGGA
The DNA here is from genome assembly GCA_025506415.1 of Flaveria robusta. Lineage (NCBI taxonomy): Eukaryota > Viridiplantae > Streptophyta > Magnoliopsida > Asterales > Asteraceae > Flaveria > Flaveria robusta. The sequence goes on along the minus strand of CM046473.1, from coordinate 37,193,937 downwards.
ACTCAGTTTTGGCGGGGCCACACCGCTTACTGTGGGCTTGTTGGTTCGAGTATTTTCTTCTTTGGTAACACGCTCGACTTGAATGTCTTCTCGCTTTTCAACTTTAACAACATTAACTTTTTTGTCCGAAGATGATGATGATGAGGCACTATGACTGTGTTTCTCAACCTTGATTGAGTTTACTCTTTGCACTTGTTCGGGTTTTACAGATTCTTTGGTATCCAAGCTCCCATTTTTCTTATTCTTTAATGTTTCTTCAACTATTATATTTTTCCAGATTTCAACTAGCTCAGCAGCTAGGGACTGGATCCTCTTTCTAGGGTGTTTTGTTAGCTGACGAAGCCGCTTCCCCACCTGAAATGATTACATGCGTGTAAAACTTTATAATATAAAACAGATACTTGTAAGTCTAATTTTGATGTCAGGGCAACAACCAATATAAGAATCTTTCTAGTCATTTCTGATGATTACATCAATAGAACACTAAAATAAGTAATTCTAAAGCATAGCTGGACAAACATTTCACTTCCATAAGTTTACGCAGTCTGATGATACAAGTTAGCAATATATCTTGAAGCCTAAAATAAACAAAGAAAGGCATCAACTATTATGGCAGAAGAAAGAGATAAATCAAATTGATCAACAGGATAACTAAGATTCACACTCTTCACCTTACGCCTTTAAAACTAAACACTAAACTACATCATTTGAATAACGAAGCACATTAACTAAGTCACGAATATAATATGTACCTTACTTGGGGACAAGACCACATCAAGGCGTGCATCTTAAGTGCACTACTTAACATTCCACTTTAGTACAGGTCAAATGACAAAAACTAGAAGGAGAAGCGAACGCCTCATATTAAAGAACTAAATATAGTATTAATACTATATTTTTCTTGTCTACCATTTGTTACTGTGGTGCTGTACAAGTCCAGCTTCCTTTTGAAGTGCACCTTCAGTGACCAAAATAGAGAGAAAATAGCAAAGATTCAATGAATTCACTTGAATCATGATATAAACAATCTTCACCATTAAGCAGGAAGCAAGGAGCCTGCTTGCAGATCAACATAAGCAAAAGAAAGAGGCAAAAAACTCGAATTACGTTATTAAAATCAACAATAAACAGAGTCTACTATGTTCTTCCCTAGAAAAATAAAACAGAAATACCCTCAAAACCAGTTTCTAACCGCGCAATTGACCTTCAATCTTTGTGAGAACGACACTCAACCTTCAAACTGAACCCTAATCAATTCAACAATCCATTCTCAAGTCTTACATTTCACTTTTTCATTCTCATAAATTCTACTTCTCTTTGTTGCAATTGCAAACAAGCCTTCGCATTTCACAAAACTACAAATCCAAAGCTTCTCCGTATGTACTAACAGTTTTTCAATTTTAACAGTTAACGAATGTCAAATACCAGATACGAAGAAGGCAATTCAGAACAACCAAAGACCTAGGGTTCTTAACATGTAACCATAACCCACCCCAAACTTTACAACACAATCACACATGAGCAGATCCATAACATAAGTTTATAACTAACACTACAAACTCCACAAATAAGTATTATATGATCAACAAAACCAATTACCTGAGTGGAAACGAGAACTTGATAGTTAACAGGAAACTTCTTCAGCGCTTTTAAAGCATCAATACAGCGATCTTCCTCCGGCGAACAATCAACGGCACCACCGTGAACGGCGGCGGCGTCGGCGGCTTTCTTCGCCGCTTCAAATAGATCTTTGAGCTCAGACTCCATGATCTACCACAGAGAGATCGCTTCAACAACAAAATGAAAAGAGAAAGAGAACAACACAAACCGTGCGGTGAGAGTTTTGATGAACCACAAGAATTGGGTAAACAAATTGTGACCGTTGATCCTTTCTTGTCCGAAACTGATCTTGCGGTTGATGATGAGGAGTTGAAGATAAAGTAGCATTGTCGGGGTTTTGACTTTTGACCTTCGAAATGGAAATTTTAACCGTCGAGGGTCTAGTGACCTAGTCAGGTCACACGGTAATTAGTAATTATTTTTAAGGGACGTTTGGTTTATAGAATTTTCAAGAATTGAAATTGAAATTAAAAATTTTTTCATTCAAAATCATGTTTGGTTGGTCAACGGATAGAATTAGAATTGGAAAATTTTATCTCATTCATTGGAATTCACATTCCTTCCACTTACCTATGGAATGTTTAACAATCCAATGGAATGTTCAAAACTAAAATTTCAATTTCACTCAAAATTTACCAACCAAACACGTTGTCAACTTCAACAACATTCTAATTCCAATTCCAATTACATTTCCATTTCCAATTCCAATTCCTTTGCAAAACATTCTGCGAACCAAACGGCCCCTTACATTCTTCGAAAATTCAAAACGGGACTGGATATTAAACCGGACGTCGTCGTAAATAATGTTTTGACTGATCCGCTCGAGTAGAAAAACCGGATATTTTTTTCTTTTTAGGGTATGACTTGTTAGGTTCTCACATTGTACTTGTGATTTGTTTCAATATTTTTCACGTAATATTAATCGTAGCGTTTAAAACAGGATATTCAAAATTTCATTTTCTGGTTTAAGGTTATATAGATATTTTTAATCAACAAGGGCTTTGTTTAATTTGTAATTGTTGTTTTTTTCATATTTAGTTTGTTTCTATTTTTTATTATTTTGTTTATTTATTCATTTTTTAAAACAATAAACAAGTCATATTCTTAAATATAAACTATTGTTTGCCATTTGGCACGAACCATCAACTTCAATACAATACCACCATGTACACAATGGATACTCATTTGCATTTAAACGTCGAACAAATCTAGGGGTTTTTTAACTTCAAGCCTTACATTTTGTAGAAAACTATGGGTAGATGCAAGAAGAAACACTTTTAAAAGAAAATAACAAATTTGACCAAACTTCAGGAAAGAAAATGATAATTCATTCTTTTATTAAAACTAATTTTAACTTAGTTAAACTCTTTTTGTAACTCAAAAAGCAAATTGTAAATATGCAATAAATAAAGATTAAAGGAAATAGATGTAAAAACTAATGTAAAAATGTTCAAAGATATATTAACTAATCAACCGCATATTTTCTCAAGAGTCGTTCTACTTAAACTTTTTCCTAATATGATAGGGTTCAATATACAATATTTCACTAAATAGAGATAGTGGTCATCTTCTTCAACTTCATTATATCAAGATATTGACTGTCTACACTTCTTCGGGCCTTCATTATGTCAAGATAGTGGTCGAACACTCATAAACTCACAAGCACTATATCAACATTTCACTAAACAGAGATAGTGATCATCTTCTTTAACTTCAATATATCAAGATATTGACTCTCTACAGTTCTTCTAGCCTTCATTACGTCAAGATAGTGAACCTCACAACACTATGTCAAAATGGTGGTCGAGCACTCATAAACTTACAAGCACTATATCAAATATAGTGTCTAGGCACTTATAAAAAAGTTAACACTATATCAAGACAGTGGCCAAACACTTGTAAAAAAATTAACACTATATCAAGATAGTGTTCTCCCAAATCACTAGAAATCACTCTAGTGTGCCCCTCACGGTACTACAAGAATGAGTATGAATGATCTAACACGCTTTTCTTCTTTTTGCTTGATCTTTGGTTTCTCCTTCAAATTATGTCAGAAATACGAAAGAATCAAGAGAAAAATGTTTAAAATACGTGTGTGCATTAGTGAGAGGAAAATGGGTAGAGGTAAAGGTTGCACACGACTATTTTTAGGTATTTGGGAGGATCACCTTTCCTTTTTTACTTTTGTCACTTTCAAATTTCAATTTCGTGTTGTTGTGTCTTTAAAAAATGATTTTTGATATACTTGCAGCAAATGATAGGATTTATTCGCACATTTAAGTTTCAAAAACTATTTTGAAAGTGTTTTCATATATTTTTCAAAAACTTGTATGATGTTGTTGAATTATACCTTAGGTTGATTAGTTTTTTTTTTTATTCTAAATTTTTCATGATTCATAGGTGTCGATGAGAAAATTATTTATCAATATAGGTGATTTAAAAAGTATTTATTAAATTATGTAATTTTGAAAACCTTTTTCCTTCTCTCTCCTAGTTAAGAAAAAAATAATTGTAAAATCAAAAAAATATTGGATTCTTATTTGCTTAAAAAGGTTTTCTTAAAGGTTTTTTTAGTTCTGTTATCTACTTATGTAATATAACTAAAATATCATATTAAATTTTCATCAACTTTGGTAAATTTATATTATCATAGAGCATTAACAATAGATTTTTTATATTTATATGACTGGGTTCCTTGTATTTAGCAAATGGTTGTAAGTGGTTGTAAGCATATAAGAGATAAAATATTACTGCCCATTTATATATTTTAGAAATTACTGTTCAATTCCTATATATTTTTTAATATTTTTGAATGTGGTTGTGAGTAAACAAGAGAATATATGTAATGATAAATGCATAAAAAATATTATTAAATAGAAAAAAATAGAGAAAAAATATAATTTTTAATATAATTATAAGAATAGTGATAGGGATTCTATGAATGCTCTTAGAGCTAAAACATTCACATCAGGTTCTCTCTTTTTATTCTTATAATTACAGTAAAAATTACTATTTTTTCTTTTTTCTTTTTAATTCAATAATATTTTTTATACATTTATTATTATATATTTTCTCTTCTCCACTCATATCACTTTCAAAAACATTGAAAAATTTATAAAAGTTGAACATTATTTTCTCAAATATAAAAATAAATAGTAATATTTTGTTTATCCCCCGCTCATAATTACTTGCAATCAATCTTTAAGATATACAGATCACACTCATATAAATATAAGAAATCTAGTGTTATTACATTAATAAAATATATTTAAATCGTGGCCTATATCCTTCTTTCGTTTTTTAAAGAGTTTTAGAATAATTTAAAAATATAATGGCAAAAGGCGATATTAATTAAAAGAGATACACATGAGTTTCTTAGAAACATTATATAAAATATCATGATTAATTTGAGTCTGTTTTGATAAATGACGCAAGATTAAATGATCATGAAAATAAAAAAAACAAAACAAAAAAAGTCTACTAAAACGTTTAAAAAACTTTCATGTTTATTCATAAACGAATATATCACCGAACGCAATAAGTTGTAAAACCGAACAAACATAACCACTATTTGTGTTCGTTCAATTTAATTAATCAAACACGATTATTTTGTTTATTTAATACATGTATATTAAATGAGCAACCATAAATAAACTTTGAGCCGAACTACTCACTAATTTTTTTTTTTTTTGAACGGCTGGTTAGTGGTTAATAGTTAGTATCACCAAGTTAGTAATATTTGTCAATGCCAAGGTTTGAACCTTAGACCTCCAAGAGATGCAAAGCCTCCCACCTCCCCCTTAACCACTAGGCCAAGAGATTATTGGTAACTACTCACTAAATACCTTGTTCATTTACGGGCTTTGTTAGTAATGTTTAAAGGTTGTAAATGACATTGACGAGGTCAAATTAAGTGTTGTGCATATATATGTATGAAATATTTTATAGATTTTGAGTATACCGCTTTAAAAAACCTTTTAAAAATTATTACGATCCAACAAAATAATTTTTTTGAACTTTTTATAATATATATATATATATATATATATATATATATAATCACGTATATAAACTTTTTGTTACACGTTAATTTTTTTTTATAAAAAATAAAATAAAATTGAGTTGTTTACAACATATAAGCATAAAATTCGACTATTTCGTAAACACTTATAAAATATTTCTTACGCGCTATTAAAAAACGAAAGAAGGATATAAGAGCACTCACATCTCATTCATTATTTTCATCCTCCTAATTACACTAAAAATCACCACTTCTTCTCTCTCCTTTCAATTCAATAATATATTTTTATACATTTTTCATTATTTTTTCTATTTCATTCACTCGTAATCACTTTTAAAAATATTAGAAAACTTATAAGGGTTGAACAGTGAATTCTTAAATTTACAGATGAACAGTAACAATTTTTCTTTTCTCCACTTACAACCACTCAAAACCATTACATATAATATAAGTACTCACACTCACATATTTTTAAGGCATGGGTTGTGAATGCTCTAAGTCATCCAATCAATCATTTATATATATTGTATTCATACGTAAGCTAACAAAAATTCATGAAATTAAACGAAAATTTAACGTGACATTTTAATTATATTACATAAATAGATAAAAGAAGTATAAAAAGTAGAAAAAGTGTATTTTAATAATCCAAACTAATTACTATTGGTTAGTATTAATCATAACTAACAATTTGACCAATATAAATCCCAGTTTTCATTTTTGTTATCAATAATAATCACTGCTAACTGTTTATTAACTATGTTAATTTTTATGATGTGACACATGATGCTGCTTGTGACGTGACAGGCTTAAAATAAATAATATAAATATTTCACTCAATTTTTGCGTTTCTTCTTCTCCAAGATACTCAACCTATGACAAAAACGTTACGTTGAATAAGTTCATAGATTGATCTTTTATAAAAAATGAATTGAGTAATATGTTTATTTTTAGTTATAACTATGTATGCGTCAGGTCACAAGCTACATCACGTGATACGACATAAAAAGCTAATGGAGTTAACGATAGACTGAGATTACTGTTAGTAATATAATTAAAAGTTAGGATTAATGCTAGTCAAATTGTTAGTTATGATTAATATTTTTCAATAGTCAATAGTTTGTTAAAGTCCATTTTAAATTTTTGACAAGAAAAAGAAGATTTCAGGTTGGACAGGAGGTTTATCTCATCTGTAGTAAGTTTTTTTCAGATGGTGGTCTATGGTTTTATACTCGAGTAATGAAGATGATCGGATGTATTAGTGGTTCGTTAGCGATCCAATTAGTAGTTAAAATAATAATAAATTAGACTCTAGTTCAAATTGAGTTTCAAAATTTTAAATTTAAATAAATCAATTCAATTAATAGTGAAAATCGACATGTTAACATCTCTAAGTGGAATCATGAATTATGTTTCATAATGGATGAAGAAATTAGGCAGCAACTGTTTCTATTGTGTAGCAAATGATTAACACACCGATAATTCTTGTAGTTACTTTCATGACATAGGTTGTATAGGCAAATGACGCATTTTGTTTATGTCACTACTATGACCAAGTTCGCACTATATGTATGTACTTATCAAAAGTTAGAATAATATATGTATGTATATATAACATGTCTGTTAGAAACACTACATATCAAAAGTTAGAATAATATATGTATGTATATATAACATGTCTATTAGAAAGACAAATACTAAGACACCCTGCTCGAGACTCGGGCGGGCATTCACAATCGATACAACTTACAACGAAAGCAAACTGAGCTATCATTCAAAACTTACAACATTTTAAGTACAATACATTATTTAATTATAACATCAAACAACTAAAAATTTCTATGGCTTCAAGTTCTAGTGAGCTTATACTATACAATTTAAAAAATTTACTTTGACATGCATATAATATGTGCTGCAATATTTGGGTCCATAGACACAGTGTCTTTCCTGATTTTACCACAACCACCGACAGTGGGCTTGTTAGACCCTCTCGACTGTCAGATAGATATAAGCATGTGTCTGATGCATATGAGGAACTCCATCCTCTATTTAGCAGTATGACACACCCCATTAATATATCAGGATCCCATATACCCCTACCGACCAATGCTTATTTGTAAGTATTATAATTATTACAAGTACAGACACAACGAGTATATTATTACAACTTTAAAAATAGTCATGATAACACTTATTTAACAGTTGCTCAACAATTAATAATCAGTTCCTAGTACGATCCGGTGATATTTCAAAGTTCTGATACAGTTTAAGTAATCATAGGTTAGATAATAGTACAGCTAACTAATCATTGTCATGGTTGGATATTAACTAGTGCTATCTTGTTTAAGCATGGGTGATCAGTCCATGCTTAACTAAGGCTAGACTACCCAAAACCCAACCCTAACAATAACCCTAACGCCTAAAATAATAAACTATTCAAATACTACTCCTAATAATAATATTAAAATAAATAATAATTAACTTGACATAACTAAACGAAAACATACTTTATAACTGTCTACGACACTTTGGTGTAAAATCTACCTCCACACGCTCCTACTCAAGCTTCAAAGTTTGACTAATAACAACACTCAATGAGGTATCGAGTACTTGAGATTTTCTTTATAATAAAACATTGCCAAGAAAACTTATATTTTAAATTCAACCTTAAGTTAATATATTTGTATCGAAGCAAACAGACACCTCAAATCCTATTACAGGTGATGTGGGATGAAAGTGAGCAACCTGCTTACTTATTGATCAACTTGCTTGCTTGCTTATTTATAATTAATTCAGATGTTGTATTTGTTTTTCTCTAATAACTTTTAAAATATAGCGTTTATAAAATTACGAATAAATCATCATGACAATCTCATTTTTCTCTACGAATCGACTTAAGATTCGTTAAAAATGGAGTAAGGTCGAATATAATATATATTATTATTATTAGATGTTTTATAATATAAAAAACTTTCGACTTCACATCTCATCTTTTAAATAGTTATCTTACTCGTATGACAATATATGAAAGAAATTTTTTATATTTCACACATATATAACTATTACATTAAGATTTGAGGTATTACAAATACATAATAATATTTTAATTTAAGAAGTTTTTAGACCGTTAATCACTCTATTCAATAACTAATATTAATGTGGTAGAGAAGCTCATTTTTTCCCTAAACATCCAAAAATAACTACTAATCAAACTATGCTATATCATTTATTCTCGGTACTTTTCTAGGCTTCCCTAAAGGGATGAGACACTCATCTCTCTTACGCACTATGAAGACTATTTTAATATAAGTACTATGAAACCTCCAAAGTTATGCCCCTAAACCATAAAGGTCCAAGGGGGTGGACAGAATCCAAATTAAAGAAAGGATGTAGGATGTAGGATGTAGGATGTATGATGTATCAATAATAAAAGAGATTTACTCGATTTAGAAAGGCTAGTCACGCAGCACAAAATAAAGAAAGGAGGCATCAATATTGTAATTAGTAGAAGTTAAAATGCCTAAAATACATAAAAAAAATTAAACCATTTAATTTAAATCTACTAATTTTATACTCAAATTTTATATATTTCATTTTTGAAATTTATAACACAAATATTTTTATTATTATTTCATCAGACACATTCATTTTTCACCTTAAAATATCGCATCCTAAATTGTTGATAGTATTGATATATAAAGCCCATAGCAAATTAAAATTTTATGTGTGTGATTAAATGATACATCTTTTTGTAAAAGCAATCAAACTATCCTTGAATTGCTTTCATTAAAAAAAAAGTATTCGGAACCATTGACAGACTGGTGACAGATTTGCTTAATTGCTTCTACCCTAATAGAGGCGCGCAGCGCGTATTCGCTAGGGAAGAGACGCGCCGGACTATTGTCGAACATAAATATAAATGTAGGCTACGATGTTCGAACCAAGGTTCTTACCCCACATAAGTTTTATAGGCTTTCTACTCTCCTACAACTTCGCACTACGTGTCGGGAGGCAATTGCTTTAATTAAGATTGTCATTTGTGGTATGCTTTAATATTGTTACTTTTCCCAATTCAGAAGTTGAGAGGTGGTCATTTACGGCTTTATATCAAGTTTTAACTTTCTACAATCTACATTACCTTTTTACTCTACACAAACAATAAAATGTTTTATATTGGTTCATATCATGTAATATGCTTTATGTTTACGTAAAACAAGAACATAACTTAGATTCTAATATTAACCAGCTAATAATTGATGTATGTGTCTTAGTTGGTTGTTATATACTCTATATATATGCGATGGAACATTTTTTGCAATCATTTTGTGACTGTACATTTGTACGACCAGCCATTTTTGTTCCGGATACCGGCGTTTTTATGACTAATTTGCACACGTCTTCTTGCATCTAACGTTTTTGATGTTCAGATTTCAAATATTTTGGCCGTTTTATGTTTTAGATTTTTGTTTATTTTTCTTAAAACTACTACAACCGACTTGGAACAATTTTTTTTACTATTGCAAGACGAACTAGTATTAACCGGTAAGATATCTGAAAAGTCTCTCAAAATACTCGAACTCAAACCTTTCTATGTAAACATTTTGAATAATTACTACCAAAAAAAAAAAACTTTTTTTTCCCCCTAAATTTCCCTAACTATTTCATTTTAAATATCTTTCTGTCTTCTAAAAGTAACTATGATCGATCTAGGAATTAATTTATTTTAAAATTTAAAATACACCAGCTCTTAGGAAATCTAACACCACGTAATTTATGATACCGCAAATGAAATATACTAAATAAAACCAGTTCTTTATTTCCATTTTGCAAGCTGGATGAAACCATTACATATTCATTGAATTTAAAATGTTGAATAAAAATCAAACAGCCATTGACGGCGTTCTTGATAAGATCACCGATTTTCAAGCCCAAAATCTAAGAACATGATTCATTAATAATTAACTATTTTCAGTCAATGATAAGTGATTTAGAATGGGTAAATGATACGATTAGGAAATCTAACGGGAAAAAGAGAGATACTTGCTACATGTTGACTTGAGTTTAATACAAAATTACTTTAAATTAGTCCAAATTATAAGTCCTAATCTATTGAATATAAAACATATTAAGAACTTAAGCAATAGTTTTGGTGTTGAATAGTTAACTGATTAAAATATTCAATGTTATAGAAGTTTATGCAGTTATTATTATTTTGAATATTGTCCTAGCAAACGTGTTAAGTCTCTTGTGCTTTGTTTGCGTATTATGACCATGGTTTATATTGATGGCTTGTGGAAAGGAGTGAGTCGTGTATGGTAGAATTGATGCTTGTAGAGTTTGATTAATTATTATGATCAACTAATACGTGGATTTTAAAGAGTAGAATTGAATGAGGTGTGTGCGCGTTGTGTTGACCGTTTTAAAAGAAGTTACTAAAGTCTTAGCTAAATGCCTTAACGTAACCAGTAAGTTTTTCAGTGTGCATCTCTAAATTATGATATATCCTCTTTAATTATTAGTGTCCCTCCAAGGATTATAGTTGACCATGTTGAAAATATCAAATCAATAGTATTTTTTCATCTTTTAGCATGATAACTGATAAGAAAGAAATATCACTAACACCGTCCACAAAGCTACAATTTATTTTTCTCATATGCAAGCCAAGTCGACATACCACATTAGTTTTTTGCCCATTTTTCCACAAATAAATTTTTATCTACAACACTACCATACTCATTCTTATCGCATGCAAGATATTAGATTACGTGAGAGAGGAAAAAATAAAATTGAGAACGAAGCTCGTAGCCAAAGGCAGTACCCATGGATTGTGGGTGCTATAACGCCACACGTCCCATAGCCTCAGCCACCTCAACATGAATGGTGTATGTGTGCTCGTGTTACGGGCGGTCTAATATAGTTAAAAGGAGGGTGTGATAAGTGAACATGAACCGAAGAAAATACGTTTGACACAACCCTTACTAATATGTGACTGATTAACTCGTTTGTCTGTCATTGGTCATCTAATTACTAAAATAAAATGTTATTTAAAATTACAAATAAGACTAAGATAAAAGAAACAGAGGTGCCTGATTAGATAATGATGGAAAATATGTACTTTGATAAGCATTCTTTCCACAAATATATAAACTTTATTTAATTTAATCTTGATTAGGGTTAACTACGTAAGCAGTGATGAAAAAGGCAAAAGTAAAGAAAAGGTATCATCCATATTCCTCTCAATAACTTGAATGCATGCACCATATATTCCTGTAAATATATTCAAATCACCGTTGAATGTGTTATAAGATAATAAAGTTTATTAGTTAATTAAACCAAACCTATTACAAATCCAGTAACATAAATAATGATTTATGTAATTAATAAAGATTAAAACAAAATACAAATAATTTTAACTTTTTTTTTACAGCGATACCTAATCTTCACGTCATGTATCTTACACAACAAGTACTAATAAACTTTTAGTTGAATATAATACATTAGTGCATACGCGTGATCTGTTATAAAAAACTTCAACGAAAATATATAGAAAAGGTTACTTCTTCGGATCTTGATATTTCCATAAATGCATCATGCGATAATAATCTTTGCCGCAAGAGGAATACAAACACGGGCCGGAGCTTTTGCGAAAACCTACCCGTACGGCACCCACCTTAATTGGATCTATCATATAATATTATTCAATTATTGGTGACAGATAAGCACCAACCTATGACTGTAACATGACGTACATAGGATGACATCAGATAATCTGTTTCTAGATGTTCTTTTTCCCATTGAAATTTCCTCGAAGTTATTTACGCCCTTCCTCACACTTTCCATCTCTAAATTCCATATATAAACGCCTTCACTTCAACAACACTTTACACTCAAGTCTCAACCCCTTAATTATTAACATACACATAGATCAGATACCATCAGATCAGATGGAAAAGAACATGAACAAATTGATCATCGAAACCCTAATTAGAGGAAGAGATTCCACAAAGAATCTGCAGAATTTACTTCGCCGGAGAGCTAATCTTGATGGGTCATCGGCTTCTGCTGAAGATCTGTTGATGGAGATACTGGGGTCTTTCTCCACCGGCATTTCGATGTTGAATTCGTCGGTTTCCGGCGAGGTTTGCGCCTTTCCGGGGAGTCCTTCTGTGGGGAATCTGGCATCTCCGGTGGAAAATACGCCGGAAGAAGTTTACTCCGGCAAGAGACCGGCGCCGGCGGTGAAGGAACGGAGGGGGTGTTATAAGAGAAGGTATAGTAAGTAAATACATGTTTTTTACTGGATAAATTAAATAAATGGTTTCTATTGAGTATGGTACAACTGATATAGCATACGGTACAACTTGTTAATATAATTTGTTTATTGAAATTTTGCAGGAGGACAATAGATTCGACTGAGAAGATTAGTGGCACAACTGAAGATGGATATGCGTGGAGAAAATACGGACAAAAACCGATCCACAACTCTAAATTTCCAAGGTAATAATTGGTTTCTTTCACTATTTTTGAAACTTTTTTATTAATTTAAATATATAATTGTCTCAATCCAACTTAGTGGTAATGATATATACTCTACCCTAGTTGTGGGTTAAATTCTTGCATGTGTAGTAGATATGGTAATTATTTTTCTCATAACTGAAATTATTGCTAAGAAAACAAAAAAATATAATTGATACAAAGATTAATAGGTTAAATAGTGATATTTGTTAATCTTTAAGGAGTAATGCAATGATAATTATTTGATTTGATTCTTTTCTGATGAAAAATTTAGATATATTGGAATCTTGTTTCTATTATTGCCTCTTAAAGACCATCTGTCAGGATAAAGTATTTATATATATGTGTGTGTGTTTCTTTAATAAAATTAAACTTTTGTGTTGCAGATGCTACTTTAGGTGCACCCACAAACACGCTCACGGGTGCAACGCCCTCAAACAGGTCCAAATGATGGATGATGACTCAAACATGTACCACATCACATACCTTGGCCATCACACTTGCCCTACTTTATCACACAATGAAGTTGTTATTGATTTTGAAGGTTGCAAAAACCATCAAAGTGTTTCCAACATCCCCTCGATTATTACAAACGTCCACACTGACCCCTCTGTAAAACTAGAAGTTGTTTCCAAGGACCAAAGTATTGATGTTTCTGACAATGTTTCATCAGCTAATGATGAAAACTTATCTTCACCTTTAAGTTGGAACGAGGTATTGATGGGTGAATTGGGTTCATGTCACCAAGGTGTATCGTTCGTGAGGTTTGACCATGAAGATTCTTGTACATCTACTAGCCCACATGGCTATTTCAACATCGATTTTCTCAACAATGAAGATTTCTTAAATGATAATCTACTTTTTTTAGAATAATCATATGGCCAGTGAAATTTATGGTAAAGTGCAATGTGTAATGCACAAGGTACAAGCTATCACATCGTAGAAAACCGTCACTGAATCAAAGTACAGCCTAGAAGCAATCGTCGTGAAAACTGAAGTTCAGTTTTGTAAATACATCATCTCATTAACGATTGTTTCGTTTAATTTAGTTTTGTTTTGCAAATGAAGGTGCATTTTTAGTTTTAAAGTAACCTCAAGAATAGGCTTTGTTTGAGGTGTATAACACCAAATGCACAATGTACAATGTAATATATATAGTATCCTTTCTTTTCTGAATCAATTATATGAGTCTATTCTAATTTAGTTTTAGTATAACATTATTTAATCCTGTACAATATTTATTAATGCCTGGATGATACAGTTTCGTGGAATTTTATTTATAAAATAAAAATATTTTATGTGCATTTGTAAAGCAAGGTTTGGGACCATAAGTAAACAATTGTAAAGTGGGAAAAGCATAGAGTGCACGAGTTTGACTGTTTTGCAAAAATATCGGATCTATCTTTTTTAACATGTTGGGGCAGCTGAATAATACAAATTTTTTATATATTATATATTTATATTTAACACATCATTTACAATATTATTATGAGGCTGAAAATGGTTAACGACCAGTAACAAATAGTTCATGATATATATTGTATTTGTTTGTACCTATTAATTAAATGTATAATAGGCCCATTTCAATAGAAATATTATAAATACTCGCACACCAATATTCTATATCAGATCTAGCTGTAATATGTTTGACTTGTAATAGATAATATTATTATAGAGATAATTGTAAACAGAACCTAGATATTAGTTCATATAAACCTGCTTTTAAAAAAGTTTGTGTCTATAAAGTTTTTTTTTTTAGAAATGATTGGGAGACTTCACCTAGCCAGAATATTAAGATTACTAATTACAACTATTCTTAATGCGATCAGTTGTTTAATTAATTTTCAAAACTCGCGTAACAAATCCCTCACAGCACAAAACTAACAACGTAAGGTTTGTCATTTTTATAGTTTATACAATTTTATATAACCCTCTTGTAAATTACATATATGTACGTATGTATGTGTAATTATATATATATGTATGTGTGTATATATAACAAGCTTTATGAATAGTATACTTTATATTAAAATTATATAATTAAAATATATAATATTTTGTAGTTATAAACGTGTGTAATTGAAATTCTTCATTTATAGTTAAAGCTTATGAAAATAACAATAAACTTTAGGTTAAGTTGTTGAGTAGATAATATAAATTAAATTGCATAACATACAAATTTTATAATTCATTGGTGCACCCCGACAACCTTTTGGACCTAACTTTGTTTCTTTCTTGGAGACGATATAGAACTTTTGACATCCCCTTCTATTACTTTTTATCTACATCATTAAAAAAATATTTTTCACAATTCTTTCATCATTGAAGTTAATTACCTTTCAAGCAATATGCATTTTAGAATCCGGGCTGATGACCGAAAATTGTTTCTTTTACGGTTCCATTTGTTTTGTAAGAAAAAAAATAAAAAGAAGATATATTAACTTTAATAATTATAAAGAAAATTCAATTAAGATAAAGATTTTAAATGTGTTAAGGCATGGATTCAATCAATATCATGCATACATGTTGGTCCACGACAGCATACTTACACGGCCGGCCAAATTTTTAATCAAATGAGGTATACTGGTATAGGATATGGTAGCTCGGGGGTCACAAATCACAAGACATGCAGTACACTTATTATAATATTATTCACATCTTTTTGTTTCTTTATTAGATAATAGTTCATAATTTTACATATTATCATAGTCAATCACAGAAGTTTTTATTAGGATTAGTGACATAACTAGAAAATTTTAACAACAAGGTCAAAACAAATTTTTTTCGCCATTCTTGTGTATGTCAAGGGCATATTGTTTTTCACTTCATTCCATCCCGTATGTTTATCTACTGATCTTTAATCGGTTTACGTAAATTGGGATCACCAATGGTTTAATTTTTCAAAAATTCTAGCTTTTTTGGTCTCTTGAATAACTAAGTTCATGGTATTGAGGGATAATCAAAAAATTAAGGCAATTCAATAAATAACTAAAAAAGGGAGGATGGATGGATGGTGGCGTTTGATATTCGCACTTTCCTTTCTCAAACCGACGGAGATATACAAAGACGTAGCCTTTGGAAGGAAATGGGTGCATTGGAGGGGCCACCGATGTTTGTATTTCCTAACGTAAGAGGATGGAGGGGACGCTCATACAACTACCATTTTTAATATATGTACATATATATCATTTTAATTTTTTAAGAATGGTGTTTGAATATGAACGTAATATTGGAAAGAAAATTGGTATGTTTAAAAAAATAAAAGATGAGTAAAAATATGAAGCAACAAGTGACAATTAAATAACATAATTTTAGTCATTTTATAAGGGATGGATTGTAGATTCTCTGAATAAAAAAGAACCCATCTTTTTGTGTTTTTAGGCCTCATGAAGTCGAGACGAGGAATAGGCGCCGAAATTGTGGGAGCAATTAAAACAATTATTGAAATAGAAAGATAAACCCTAATAATAATCTATGTATGAAATCTTTTTGGATCATGAAATAATAATGATCACATGATAATTTGATGCTCCTTTGTATGACTCATTAATTAGTATATTCTTAATTAAGTATATTTTGATGTAAGCAGTGACGTTATATATATATATATATATATATATATATATATATATATATATATATATATATATATATATATATATATACATACACACCACGTATTACCACACTCGTATGACAACAAAACATCACTAACATAATAATCTTCTGCCAAAATAATATCCACACATATAAATTTTGTAACATTTAATACTTTAACATGTTTTATTTTGTAATCTTACACAGTAAGTAATTACAAAAATAACTTTTGTTCTGGACAACCTGACCCACAACTCAAAGCAAATGTTGTCAATATAATGCAAGCAATCCAGAGGCCTTAACGTGGAATTACACAAGTGGGCTTCATTTGTTTTTTTTAACACTCCTACAACTTACAAACGTTTGCTTTCAACAAGTGCTTTGTAATATTGCAATATTCATTTTCAAGGTGATTGAGTAAGATTTTATGTTATTCAAGTTAATTTGATGATAAAAGTGACTGAGTTCGACACGTATATCGGATCGAGTTTGAGATTATGATAACTCGATTAACATTGGGGTATCGACTTTTCAAACCTTGTGTTTTTGCTAATATATATTTTGTGGAAAAGAATTCGATCCTGCTTTATTAAATGTGGTTTTAACAAGTATGTTCTATACAGTTAAAACTTATATATATATATATATAGATATGTTTCACTTATACATAGGTTATTGATACAAATATCTTTAATTCGAGCCTAACCCAACGTTGTCAAATTCAATCTGACCGGTTAGGAAATATTATGTTTTTATGGGATAGACAATATATGTCATGTTTATATCTTAAAAGATCAGAAGAGATGTACCAAGTGAAGTCGATAATGTTTTCAACTTTGGTTATATTGTTGATATTTTTGTTGGTGTGATACATATTATTATTAACATGGTGGGAATTGAAAAAGGCCAAAATGGGCAGAAATGATTGCATTAAAAAGGAGAGGAGATTGGAGTTTTGGGGCCTATTCAATGTAGATAAGAACATGAATTGCGGAAAGAGCAAATCTCTCACATATCTGATATTTTCCTGTGTGATGTACCAAACCTTACGTAACTATGACAAAATAGCATTACGTAGTATATATACGTCAAAGGATAACCGTTGGATTTAGATCAATGGTTTGTATATATATATTGTAAATAGAAAATTGCATAAATATTTTTTGTGGTTTGATCAGATTGCATGATTAGTCTATAGACTTTTAATATTGCAAAGTTAGTCCAAACTTTTGTGTAGTAATTGTAAATTTGGTCCCCAAATTTTATAAAAATACAAAGTTAGTCCAAACTTTATGTGAACGTTGTACTTTTGGTCCCTAAAATTAAATTTAAAAATTAATTTAAATTTTATAAAATGCATAAAAAATGAATAATTTTGTGTCAGTGACCAAACATTCAGTGATTACATAAAAATTTAGACTATCTTTGTAACTATTAAAGTTTGGGGATCAAACACGCAATTTGGTTAAACCACAGGGACTATTAATGCAATTTTCTCTATTGTAAATAAATAATCTGGCTTGTTACACAATCATAATTTATTAACTTGTGCAAAAAAGTTAATCTGGTTATTTTGTTCCAACTCTTACGACTAATTAAACATGTAATATGATAACAAATTATCTTAACTAAAGATAAAGAAATGAAACAAAAAAGAATGACTTGTAATGGATAAAAAATGATGGTATATTTATTGACTGTTTTGCAAAAGTGGTCACAATGTCTGGCTCGGTCGCAAAAACGATGGCAAAATTTATGACCGCTACACTTGGGTCGCAAACCAATTATAGAAAAACATAAAACAATATTAAATTTCAATTTTAGATACCAATGTCAAATCATAAAAAATTAAGCAAAATAAGCAATTTCAGTGTCTATACAATCGCGAAAATATATCAATCTAAACTAAAATTTAAAATAGTAATCATGAGAAATGTAAAAATGAGTAACTTAATATTAAAATTACAATATTGACGTAAGACCGTCTTAAAATGAAAGAAAATCTAATTACTTATACTTGTATAAAAGACATAGTAAAATCATTTAAGCATAAAATACAACCAATTAATGCATAAAGTTTGATGGTAAAATGATAATTTTGGTAGACCAGAGGGCTACTTGTCATTTCTTCTATCTTCTTTCTAACAATGAATTAGTATTATAATATTTATTATTTTAATATTATAATTAATTTTAAACACATTATGTTTTGTAAAATTACGAATACATAGTTATTACGTTCTTATTTCTATCTATATTTCGGTATAAGTTTTGTATGAAAATCGTACTAGGTCAAATATAATATATTTTTAATTTTTGTTCACGACGTAATAATATTTCGAAATTCAAATGTATCGTTACGGTATGTTTATTTTCACTTACATTTCAATGTAAGTCTATTTAAAATACACGACTCTTAATGTGCAGCTAAAACCCACGGGTCAAGTATAATGTATTTTTTTACAAGTATTATAAAATTTTATTATTTTAATATTATGATTAAATTCAAACATATTTTGTTTTTCTCATATTATTTTTAAAATATAGTACTTTATAAAATTATGAATGTGTAGCTGTGACATGCTTATTTTTATCTATCTTTTAATATAAATTTTGTATAAAACTAACCCGGGTCAAATATAATATATATATTTAAATTTTTTCATGACGTAATAAGTTTCCTAAATTTTCAAATATGCCATTAGGATATGTTATTTTCACCTATTTTTCATTATAATTTTTTTTTTAATATATCACTCTAATGTGTGGCTAAAACCCACAAATCAAGTATAATGTGTTTTTCTTTTAATTTTTTTTACACAAACGTAAATTTTTTAAATTTTTTTCTAACAACGTAATGTTCTCCTAAATTTAAATATACAATTATGACATAGTTATTTCCACCCACGTTTCAATAAAATATCTATCCAAAACAAAGCCCCACAAGACGTGGCCGAAATTCACGGGTCATACACATTATATGTTTTAAGTTTTCTTCACATCACGTTTTTATGCTTCGACTACACCCTTATGATGTACTTTTTTCTACCTATATTTCTAAGTAATCTTTATTTAAAAACATGACGCTGCAACACGCGGGAAAATTACTAGTTTAAATTTAAGTACCAACGCCAATGCAGTCTTAAAGTATAAATAAATATTTAAAAGTAGATGTTAGGGATGGTTAATAATTAACCCTCACGACATCATTTTAAGATGGATGAGGGGTATCCGTTCTGGTATCACGTTGATTCAAGAGACGTGAGCAATGAACTCCAAAGAATACTATATAAAACATATGGAAAATGGTCGGCAAATTAATATACTCTCGAAATAATTTTGATTTCTGATGTAGGTGTTTGAACATATATTATGTATAAATATGGACGTTCAAGATAGAATTTAGAATATCGAAAGATAAACAGATGATCCAAAAACTAAATCGGAGATCTTGCTTTTACATAAAATATTATGTTGTTTCTTTTCTTACGCTATGTTCCCGAGTTCATTTAAAGAGAGAAAAGAAAAGAAATGGAAGGAAAGAAATAAAAAGTTGTGTTCCTGAGTTTTTTTTAATGGAAGGAAAACAAAAAGATTGCGTTCCCGAGTTTACTTATGGAGAGAAAAAAAAGGAAATTAAAGGAAATTAAAGGAAAATAAGGGTTAAAAACAATCTTTCCAAATCGGAAGGAAATGGAGAGAAAAGAAAAGAAAGTAAAGAAGAGAAAAGAGAAGAAAGGAAAAGAAAATGTTTCCTTTCTTTTCTCTCGTTAAGTAAACTCGGGAACATAGCGTTAATGATAATGACTTTTTTTTATTTTTTACTTTTTGTTCTTCTCTAATTAATGTACTCTCCCTTTGGTCCCATGATTATGATTTCAGGAACCAGACGTGTCATAGATAAAACCAAAACACGTGAAAGTGATTAAAGTGTTTTTACCTTCAAAATATAAATAATTAAATATGCTAAACATAGAAAGACGATTATCACAGTTTATTGGGCTACTACAAACATGCTAATATACTCGAGTTATACTAGCATGTATAGTGAAGTATATAACCACACTCAATTTGACAAATAAATAAACTTGTTTTTTAAGTGTTATATAAAACGTATAACTGTTAACTATTTTAACATCTTAGAATCACTAAAACTTTTTGTTACTCAACACTCAAAAGCAAATATGAATTGAAAACTAAAAAAACAATATTACAACTATTTAGGATCTTGAACAAATTACTTAAAAACTTTAAAAGTTTATTTCTTTATTCTTTCATTGCACGTCATGTTGGGTGTCTCTAGTATGTTTATATGGCAATAATGACATAACATTTTACCTTGATAATCCATGTCATCTTCATTATTTGTTTATTCTAAGAATGATTGGACATATTGATTTGTGCTTAATAGAAGTCTTATTGGTCGGTCATAGGGGTTGTATTATTGGGGATACTAATACTAATATAATTAAAAGTTTGCGAGTGAAATTTTTATATTATATGGAATGATTTTGAGTGATTGTGAGTGGAGGAGAGAAAATATTATTGTTCATCTTCAAATTTGAGGATTTACTATTTAACCTTTATAAATTTTTTAATATTTTTGAAAGTGTTTGTGAGTGGATGGAAGAGAAAAAATAATGATAAAGGTATAAAAGTTATTGTTTAATTGAAATAAAAAAAATAAACAATGATTTTTAATATAATTATAAGGATGAAGAAAAAATTTAGATTCGAATATTACTAGTTAATAAGAGAGGATAAAATTCAATGTTTTCTTCAACATTTGCCCTTTGATGACAATAAAACAAATTCTATGTTTCATTGGTTGGAGTAGTTTTCCTAATAAAAAAAATTAACGACTAAACTAATAAAAGTAGCTAATCACAGATTTCAGAAGCCTGTAGCCTTTATATTCTAAACTAAGCAATAAGATCTGTCTCATGTTTATTTAGTCGTCCAAATAAAAAAAATATTAATTTCCTAAACAGACATAAGTTATGAACAGTGGTGGAGCTTGAACTATTTTATTAGAGGGGCGGGAGACGAAAATAAATTTTTTAAGGGGAACTAAATCAATATATATAAAAATTTAAACTACCGATGGAAAATTAACGCTATCAAGCCTTAAATTAACACTATTAACGAAAAAAAGGGGGACGGTGGCCCCTCCCAGCCCTAATGATGCCCAGCCCTTGGATATGAACATAACTACCTATAGAGGTACACAAACCAGGTTGAAATTTGAATCCGAGTCGGGCTCAACCTAGGCTGAAATTTGAAATCGGGTCGGATTTTGGTCAAAAAAATTCAAGCAAGGTTTGAATGGGTTTTGGAGATGGGCATAAAAACCGGGTACGGGTAGTACCCGATGGGAGGTGTACCCGGGTTGGACCCGTTTAAACCCGTAGGGTTGGAACCGGTTTTAGATTTTGAGTTTGTTAGTGAACCCGACCCGACCCCGGTTTTGGACCCGACCCGGTTGAACCCGATTTGAACCCGGTATTGGGGACACACACAAGAAAAGAAAAGAAGAAGAAGAAGAAAAAAAAAACTAAACCCGATTTGAACCCGGTTTTGGACCCGACCCGACCCGACCCGGGTATGCCGGGTAGGGTTTTGCATTAGGTGAACCCGACCCGGGTTCGAACCCGGTTTCACCGAAACCCGGGTACGAAAAAACCCGGTTGGGCCCAACCCGGTTTCAACCCGGTTTTGGGTATTGGGCCGGACCCGATTCGCCCACCTCTAATGGGTTTCAGGTCGGGTCCAACTAGGTAAACAGTTAAATAATAGGTGGGGCCATTACTGATCCGTGGGTATGGTTCAGTCCGATGCGGATTGGGCTGGTGATTCATAAGTCGATCTGGGCTGGGCCGATTGTTCTCCAAAGTGGGTTGTAACACTTTTGGGCCGACATTATGTTATGAGACAAACTCATTAGGCCCATCAAACCGCTTGGATTTAAATTTACCCATCTATTGATCGGGTATATCATATTCATATTATGCAAATTTTATTAAGAATAAAAGTGCACTAGATACAAGTGATGTAGGTGTGAGTAGGAAAAAATGCATAATAAAATGAACTGAATATGAATAACAGAAGAAAGTTGAAAAAACTAATGATTGGGTATTTGGGTGTACGGTTTTCGATAACCGTACTTTTTAGTTTGGTTATGATTATATGTATTGCAATAACATAATTAACCAAACCACCTTTAAACTTTTTTTTTTTTTTTATAAATAATATGTTATCAAGAGCTTCACTGGAGGGTTTTGCCTTTAGGGTCATCGCCCTGCATAACGGATGAAATGAAGTGGGGCCAACTGTCTTTAATGTGTTTTCTCTTTTTTATGACTTCTTGATTTGAATGTATTGATGACTTGTTCAAGATGTGCAAAACGGAGACAAATCAAACATACCATATTTATACTTATTGTTCAAGATGTGCAAAACGGAGACAAATCAAATATACCATATTATACTTAATTATAAAAAATAAAAAAAAACTTAATTATAGATCATTTTGGTAAAGAAAATACTACTCGAATAAATGCCAAAATTAAGAGAAATTAATAAGCCACATTTAAATTTAATTATAGATCGTTTTAAACATAGTAATGAGGTATAATAATAAATATATGTCATATTTCAATATAATGGTCTAATGATATGATGTTAGTTTTTCTTAAAATTGATGTGAGTTTTTTTCTTTGAAGATGTAAAGTTAGTTGGAATTAGATGTTATAAAAGAGTTGTTGTTCAAAAAGAATATAATATCTTTATTTTTAAAACATTATTTAATATAAATTTTTTTTATACAATGATATTATAGAAAGTATTTTTTTTTACAAAGTATTTTTTTATAATAAAGTAATTAAGTTTATAAATAATATGATTTTGTATAAAAAATAATATGTGTTATGAAAAATAAATTAAAAATTGATGATGATAAGGAATTTTAAGGATTTATAAAAATATTCTTAAGTGAGAATTAGGTCTTCAAAAAATACATTTTTAAGCACATTCATCAACTAGGGCTATTTGACAATCTTGTGTTGAGTCATTAAAAAGCCTGATAAAATAAGAGATACCTTTTAAATAATTTAGTATGTTTCTGAACTTACTCATTAAGATGTTTCGAAAACCATTAAAAGATTAATTTTAAGTGAACCACATACATTCTATGGTTGCGTACATCACCTCACTATAAACAACAATTTGTAAAATTATAAATTAAAATTTACATGATTGTAACTACAGTTTATCTTTTTATAAACTACGATCACCATATTTCCAAATTTACAAACTCAAATTCATACATGGTCCAGATTTATAAACTCAAATTCATACATGGTGTGTGTCTTGAATCCCAATAAATATCGAACACCTATATGTGTTTCGGAACCGGATAAAGAAAACTTAAAATGGTTGATTATGAATTTACGATGACGTCACGTCACTTAAATTTATGGCGTAACACCTTTTTTTTTTAATCTAGAACTAGAATTTGTTTGCTCCACTATCTCACTCTACTTTACCCCATCTCTCTCTATATATATAAATAAAATATATAACTATATCACGTTTTGAGTTCACCTACAACCAATATCTTTCTTTATTATCAATCTGAAATTGTCAGCACCACACATAGATGGAAACAAACAAGAAACAGTTGATCGAAACCTTAACTAAAGGCAAAGATTCTGCACAAAAGCTGCAGAATTTACTTCGCCAGAAAGTTAATTATAATGATGGGTGGGTTTCTGTTGATCATCTTGTGACCCAAATATCCCAATCTTTCTACGGTGGTCTTTTGGTGTTGAATTCATGCAACTCCGGTGAACTCAGTAGGGTTCCGGTGAGTACCCACCTGAGTTCCGCTTGCTCCGGCGACCGGTTGCCGGAAGTTCACACCGGAATAAGTAGGAAGAAACGGGCTCCGGCGGTGAAGGGGCAGAGAGGATGTTACAAGAGAAGGTGCGTACAAGTTGTCTTGCAAATGAACAAGTTCTTGATGCATTTGAAAATGGTAATTTGTTTGATATAACACGAGATCTTGATTATTATTTTTGCAGAAAGACGATAGATTCGAGAATGGAAGTTAGTGGCACGATTGATGATGGTTATGCATGGAGGAAATATGGACAGAAGGAGATTCTAAATTCTAACTTCCCAAGGTCTTCCTTATTGATACTAATCTATGCATCTTTGTTATATATTATCAATATCGCGTGTTTAATACAAAACCAGTTTTAATACAAAAGTACAACAAGCTACATTAACACTTGTACAAAAAACATACGGTTAAAAATAACTTTATGTATCACATTTATTATAATGATATGTATGGGCGAATATATTGGTTCCGGTAATATTTTTTTGTAATCTGTCTAATCTAATATTGCTATATTCAACCTAAATCTACTTCATGGCTCAAATAAGACTCAAACCTAACAATCTAAAATCACTTTGGTAAAAGACGTGTTTGTGTACGACTCTAGGCCTGTGCTAGTGGTTGTCACGGTTTTCTATTTGAAACTGATAAAACAATAATGTAATTGTATTATGAAAAATGTATTTTTATTACAGGTGTTATTTTAGGTGCTCACACAAGCAACTTCATGGGTGCAAAGCATTAAAACAAGTTCAAAAGTTGGAAGATGGATCAAACATGTTTCATATCAAATATTTTGGTCATCACACTTGTCCACCTCCAAACAATGGACTTGATATTGATCGTAAAGACTCGAAGGACCACCACAATTTGCCAAACAGCCCCTCTACTATTACAAAAGATCACAATCACCCCCCTCTAAAACAAGATCTGTCTAGCGAGGTTTCATCAACCACTGGTGCACAATCATCCCCTGCTTTGGTTTGGAAAGAGGTATTATTTAATGAGTTTGACTTTGAATGTTTCAAGAGTGATGGAAGCTTAAGTGACATGTCATTTGATGATCTTATGTTTTCTTAGTTTGTAATAGTAGGTTTTTTAGTTTTAAATAATTTTAAGGTTAGAATAGGTTATTTGATGTAACATATTGTGTAAAAAGATATTTTGTTATATTGTGATCGTTTTACTTTCTGCTATTATGATTAAGTACGATTTAATCCGAACCATAATTATGTTATAGTTTGTTTTAAAAAGTTAAAAATAAACTTTTGTGGTTTTACTGGACCCAGTTCAGTGAACCCAATGGTAGTTGCAGATGGTTCAATTCAACCTGGCCCACTTAATAAAATCTAGAGTTTAGTTTATTTTTACAGTTTTTCTTTATCACAACGAGCATTCACAATGGAATTTTTAGAAAAATATAATTGTGTTTTTTATATTATATGAAATAGTTTTGAGTGGTTGTAAGTGAAGGAGAGAAAAAATTTACTGTTTATCAGTATATTTGATGAATCACAGTTCAATCTCTATAAATTTTTTAATATTTTTGAAATTGGTTGTGAGTGTAGCAGAGAGAAAAAAAAATAATAAAGTTATAAAAATTATTATTTAATTGAAAAGGATAAAAAAAATATAGTGATTTTTAGTGTAATTATATAGATAAAAATGAGAATACATTGTGAATGCTCTTAGTTATTTTTAGGCTTGTAAACGAACCGAACGTTCAGTTCATGAACTGTTCGGCGGAAAGTTCGTTTATGTTCGTTCATTTAACTAAACGAACAAACATGAACAAAATTTTTTGTTCGTTTAGTTAAACGAACGAACATGAACACTTGTTTTGTTTGTTCATTTATGTTCATGAACATTCGTTTATGTTTGTTTATTTATGTTCGTTTATTTAGACCACTAATTTAGATGTGTTTTTTAATAAATTATGATGTATTAGACTTGTTTGTATGTGTTCATTAGTGTTCATGTGTGTTTGTCTATGTTCGTTTATGATTGTTCAATTATGTTCATTTACGTTCATGAACTGTTCATTTAGCTTATTGACGAACGAACATAAACGAACACGAACACTTTCGTTTTTTTAATGAACGAACATGAACAAAAAAAGTGTGTTCGATAATGTGTTCATGTTCGGTTAAAGTTAAATGAACGAACACGAACATTCTAATGTTCGTGTTCGTTCGGTTCATTTACATGCCTAGTTATTTTTATCTGGGAAATAATAGTTTTCAATTATTGTCATTTTAATTCTGATGAATAACATAGTCTATTTGCTTAAAAAAAATATTGTATTTTTGATCAAAATATTCTTAATAAAATAATATATATTATTAAATAAAAAAGTAAAATACTCTTTTTTTGGATATTTTCTCTATTTCCTTTTATGAAGCTATCGACTACCCCCGCCTTCCTAAGTTTCATGTTTCCTCTCCTCTACGACTTCTTCACCACCCACCACCACCGCGTCGCATCCGACAAACTTCTCTCTCTCTCTCTCTTTCTCCCCCTCTCTCTCTCACTCCCATGTATCTATTTTTGAAACCCTCAAATCTTCATCAACCCCCCCCCCCCCCCCCCCCCCCCCCCCCCCAAAAAAAAAAAAAAAAAAAAACAGAGGTGCTAAACAAATCGGATGGCAGTGGTTATTTCTTTGCATTAAGCACCATCGGGCTCCAGAACTCCTTGCCCTTTTTCGGTTTGAGGCAGACTTCAATCATGAGTTCAAATTAATTAATTCCAGTCCATTGGTCAGGTACAAACTTTTTTCATCAAATTCCAAACAATTTGTACATTCACCTAGTTCAAATTAAACCATAAACGATTTGACTATATGTTACGGTTAATAATTGAATGCAGATTGATCATTTAACAAAAAATTAACAAAGTATTTCTAACACTGCTAGTCATTTGGATTAAAATCTCGAGATTAAAAACCACTATGTGTTACAATTAACAAATAACTTTATGGATGAAAGTGCCAATTTTAACGTATCACATGCAAAAAATATAAGCTTATATTTAAAATCTCTTATCAATTATACAACATGAAATGCATAAATACAACAATATTTTAGAGTGAGAGATGGCAAAATTGTAAATTTTAGAATGTTTTATATGATTACTACAAATAAACTTCTATTCCAATTTGATTGGGAATTTCATTTGTGGTTTATTTCAGTTTTAGTTTCAGTATATTTTTTATGATGTAATCTTGCATTTTATTTTAACATTATTTATGACAGAAAATTTATTTATAAAGTAAAGTTGGACTTGGGAGTTGGGACCGCTTTGATGGATCCGTTCTACGAATAATTCAAATAAGTAACACGACTTTGACTAGTCTAATTCAAGTCGACAATTTGACTTTGACTCGTCTAAGAACGATTTAGACTTTGAATATATGCATTCGACATATCCACATATATATTTCATATGCTACGTGAATAAAAACATATTTATTGCGGTATCATTAGTATGATTTGAGATACGTTTCCTATAATGGTTCTAATTAATCATTTATTTGACAAAATATATATATTAAAGATGTGCATTTGTTCATAGTTAATAAAAAAGAGGTGACTAGGTTTGAAAAACTGGTAAGATTGTTTCTTTACAACCTTAAGTTTATATGTTCAAGTTGTTAAAACAACCTTCTGATAAGGTGTATGGTAAGATTACGTAAATCAGATCATTAAGTGATTTGACCCCTATGCAAATTAGAAGCTAAACAGGTAAGTATATAATCATAACTTAACTAACAAAATAAGTTAAAAAAAACATAACTGAACCATATGTATCTCACTTGGTTTGGTTTTTCAATTATTTTGATTATCAATGTTCGATTATGTGGTTTTTTCTACTCAATGCTAGTATTTAGGATTAATACTTGGTTACATTAAATATTAACAATATTATTTTTTTTAATATTACTAAAATTTAGTAGGGTTTTATTTATTTTGCGTCTATGTGTATATATAAGTAGGTAGCGATGAGTTTTGGATGCGTCATGTGTCTTTTCTTATTAATTAAGATCTCTGCTGAAACGAGGCAACTTGATTTATAAATAAAAGATAATAAATATAGTTGTTGAAAAGCCAACAATTTGTGGGGGCATATTAAAAACCTTCTAGCCTGAACAAATTAAATGGGTAAGTCTAATTGTTTACGATAGTGTAGCCAGCCGACTATCCGACAAGTTGGATGAGATTAGCATAATAAGTCACTTCTTGTGTTGTATTTGAAATAATTACATAACAAGAGATTATATTAAAAAATATCTGTCATACCTTAATGAATGTGATTAAAAATTGCACTATGTAAAGAGTTTGATGTGGGCACATGTATTAAACTGGTGGTGCAAACGAGCCGAGCCTCTCGTGAGTTACTCGAGATCGGATCGATAAAAAGCTCGTATGAACACACGGCATTTGATATATTGTTACTGGATATGTTATTTGGGTGTGTGGTCAGGCAACATGTATCAAGCTTGAAAAAGTATTTGTCGAGCCGAGCTCGAGCTTTAACTAAAGCTCGAAACGAGCCGAGCTCGAGCTCGAGCTTTCCTAAGTCATCACGAGCCGAGCTCGAGCCCATACGAGCTCGGGCTCGGCTCGGCTCGTTTGCACCCCTATATTAAACATGTGTAATGGGCTAGTGATGTGGAGGGGTGAGTGAATTTATTTATTTTTAGTTCTTTAGTTTATTTTATCATTTATGAAGAGTTTTGAGTGAAAAAAAAAAAATAAACGGTTTGAAGGTGGTAGTGGGCATTGGGCAATGCGCATGAGTGTGGTCAAGCTAAAGAGGACCATGCCTGAAACGTGTCGTTTCACACCCATGAAATCATGAATTGCCTATGTTGCACTCACGCCCATCATGATGGTATAACACATTAACGCATATGATTTAATTGCATGATACTCGTAAGCTCATATGAACACACGGCATTTGATATATTGTTACTGGATATGTTATTTGGGTGTGTGGTCAGGCAACATGTATCATTGGTTAACTTTGACCATATGGCATGTCAAGCTTTGGATCAGGCATGCACCTTACAATTTCATATCACAAGTCTTCTCTCAAACAAATTTAGATGTTTTTATTTAACTTTGATAATATGGCATGTCAAGCTTTGGTTTAAGAACTGTTCACTTATATACATTTTATGAACTCTATTGCTAGTTTGTTTTCCCCCTGAAACCATTCGATTTTTTTTTGCTCTTCGTAGTTGAATTTTCTAGCTTACGAAGCCCACAGATGCTAGCTACTTGTGCGCAGTAGTCTACTCTTTGTTTTTTTCCATCCAGTGGATTGTTGATTTTCTTTAAAGTCGAAAGTTTTTCATGGTTCATTGTGGTTAGATCACAACTCGAGGATGTGATTTTAAACCCACAACTTGATTATATACATTAACCAAAAGTATAATATTCAAAGCAAGCCATTAAGGGAAATATGACTCGAACACATTAAAAACTTACATTAAATGTGCACAAACTCTACCCTCGAGTATTTTTACTCAAGCCAGAGTGACTTTGGTTCCTAACATTAACATGAGGAACTAAGCATAACCATCAGAAATATACACTTGATTTCAACATGGCTCGCTTGCACAAAAAGGTACTTTTTTTATCTCAATTTTCTCCGATTTCCACCTAACCCATTTGAATACAAATCTCACACCGTTAGTGATCGCATACCTAGATCATAACTCTATAAGCTAGAACCATGAAAACATAAAAGGGTTAAAATCAAGAATGATGAGGTCTTTTTACACATAGTATCATATTAAACATACTTCAATCATGTTAAAATGTCCACATTAAAGAGATGTCACTATCCTTTAAAAAGTTGGGTATATTACATGAGTCTTTTTTACGTGTATGATAATTCTCTAAATATTCACCCCTAATGATCTTTCTAACTCATAATGTGTGATCTCCACGTAAAAGTGGAATCACAATGTTCGTTTATATGATATCCTTTAGCTAGTCTTCGTAACAGTTATAGCATTTCCAAAACTAGAGCAACATGATATTTTTGGAAAAAACATCTACTCAATTTTTCTCTTACATGAGAATGCTACCTAGCAACCAACTTGTCTCACAAGTGGGGTTAATCGTCAAGTTGCACACTTATTTCTCTCATATCATGTGCTGCATACTTGGCGTCCGCCTATGTAATTAACATTTTACTGTAGAAATTGTATAATAAATATAAAATACTATAAATATATCTGTATGTTTTATTTTGTTTATGATGATACTTGGTTTATTATATATTGTCACGCAACTAAAAAAATACAGTTTTACAGAATGAACTAATTCACTAAGGTGATATTATTAAAATAAATCAAACAATACATGTGATTGTATATTACAGGATACACATTGGCACGACATATGGCTTTGATTAAACGAATAATAGAATTAATGATTGTTAACTTTTTGTTAGTTTTTAATATTATTGTGATTTTTCATGGTCACAAAATGTTCTTTTTTGACTTTGAGGGTGACAATGAACTGATGTATGTCCATACATTATTATCAAG
The DNA here is from genome assembly GCA_025506415.1 of Flaveria robusta. Lineage (NCBI taxonomy): Eukaryota > Viridiplantae > Streptophyta > Magnoliopsida > Asterales > Asteraceae > Flaveria > Flaveria robusta. The sequence goes on along the minus strand of CM046473.1, from coordinate 37,162,722 downwards.
AAAACGAAGGAGAATTAAAAATCGGGGGAAACTAGAAAGTGACATGACTATATGGGGTAAACCGCAAAAGACAAAATTCATAGGCTTTTGTAGTTTTGTTATTAAATAATTAAATAAATAATAAATACATGCTTCATATATGTTAGAATTGATGTTGATGTGATTTGAGTAAAATAATATGTTTTGATACTAACTTTAAAAGATAACAAGTTTAGGGTGTTTGCTTTTAGTTTGTAATAAAATTTGGCATTAATACTGACTTTTGTTAGTTTTTCTGTTAAGTTGAATAACATTCAAATCATTTAACATCTGAATGACTAATTACGTAATGTAATTGATTTTTAAAACGTTGTTTGTGTATTTTACCTAAAACTTTTAAAAAACTAAAAAAAAAAGTTTTATCATGCGTCAGTGAAGATAAGAGATTGGATTATTTCCAGGTAGAAGTACTTTCGGAGTTTCGGCGGTGGAGGGTGGTGGTGGTGTTGTTGGTGGCCTGCTAGACCGTGGTAGAAGAAAATCCGATGAGGTGACGGCTGGACTAGGATTGATTTAGATTTTCGTAAAAAGTCTTCGTAATTTACATAATACTCTTTTGTTTAATTTTGAATCATTCACTGAAACAATATCTCAAATGAATATTTTGATCATTTTTTTTATAAATTACATCAACAATATTTTTAATGAAATTAAGCCTTGACAATTAAATGTGTTACAAGATTAAAACCACAAATCCTAAAATATTTACTTTTTAAATTAGTATTGGAACATGTTACTATACAATAGAGTCAGACACTTAGCTACATACGCACGCAAAAGGAATATGGTTCTGGCTGCCTAAAGCATTTACTTTTTAGATTAGTATTGGAACATTGTTACTATACTCAAATCATGCGGAGATTAGTTTTGGAATATTTTTACTATACTCAAATCATGCGGACAATTTGTATAATTAACTTTATATGTTATAACTAAAACTCATCAAGTTTAATACTTTAAACTTAATAAACTCACGATTAACAAAAGAATTTCTAAAATTTATTCTATGTTTCACTTTTAGTTACTATGTTGAAATCACATTGTTGTTTATTTTTAAATATTTAGTATAGAATTCTTTTACCATTTTTCAAGTTACTCATGTTTCACTTTTAGTTAAATTTTAAAATTTTAAATATATAACTAAAACAAACTTTTTTTTATAAAGTTATATTAAATATAGGCTTGCAGTCAACAGAAATATGTTTTAATACTTAATAGATAAAAAATAATAATAATAATTAATAAGTGATCGTGCACTGCCAACTATGCTATAGGAGCCCAGGGGTAGGGGTGTAAACGAGCAAAGCCGGCTCGCAAGCTACTCGGGATCGGCTCGAAAAAAGCTCGAATCGAGCTGAGCTTAAACGAGCTCGAGCTCGAGCTCAGATTATTGCTCGTTTACTAAACGAGCTCGAGCCCGATCTTTATAAATCGAGCTCGAGCTGGCTCGCGAGCCTAAACGAACTTTTTGTTTATATAGTTTTTTATTTACATATTAAATATATATAAATACATATTTACATAAATTATATTATTAAATATATTATTATGATAAAAAAATAGTTAAATAATATATATTATGTTATATATAAAAAGTATGATTATAAATAATTATAAAAGTAATTATAAAAAAATAAAAATTTAATAATTTAACAATAAACGAGCCGAGCCCGAGCCGAGCTCGAGCTTGAAAATTTTCTGACGAGCCGAGCTCGAGCCTTATAAATAAAACTATAAACGAGCCGAGCTCGAGCTCGAGCTTCCTAAAATCAAAACGAGCCGAGCTCGAGCCTAAGCGAGCTCGGGCTCGGCTCGACTCGTTTACACCCCTACCCAGGGGCACCCAATCACCCATATTATAAAGAGAGCAAGTTGCCATGCTACATCCACTTGATAATTTCATTTCACTAGTTATATTCCTTTTCGCGCGTTGCGCGAACAAAATACGGACTACAGTATGTATCCGAGTTAGTTACAAAAAAATTGCATTTGTTGTTTGCTTGAAACACTTTTCATGGCGTGCAGCTAGCTAGTGAACTCCGGATATTTGCCTTTCTTATGAACTCGTTACCTACCTAACAATAATCACAAAGAAATTGATCAGTTTCATACGGGCTAAATAATATGAGCATTTTTTTCACATACCAGCAAGGAAGATGGAAATAAAATCAAACTTGGTGGGCATAGTGCAATTAGAATACAAATCAAATCAGAATGTGCTAAATCTAAATACCCAATAACATGAAAATGTCACAAAAGCAGGCCACATATATGAAAGTTGCTTTGTAAATGATGTGTCATGCAGGATAAATACACAGATGCATAAAGGTTGTAAAAATTAATTAACACGAATCTAACATATAACAAATTAAAAAAAAATGCCTAATCTGAGCAAGAGTGTTCTTAAGTTGCCCAATGAGCTGGAAATAAAGTGCCATATATCCTAAATAAGCTTTAACCATGTTAACATAAAAAAACTCACAACATAACAATCTAACAACACTATATGTGTTCATGACCTGTAATTAAATATACAAACAGTTTTTACAAACCATCCAAATAGATCAATATAAATAACACTTCTAATCCCTAGATAAAAAACTAAGGATATCAAGAAATCTCAAAACATATCAAAGTTAAGCAGTAGTTCAAAGCATAATCACAGAATCAAGAAAACATAGTTTTTTGCGAGCATTACAATGACATATTGACCACACGACCAAGCATGTTTCACCCATTTGTCCCATTACCCTACTTGTTAAATTTAGCCATCTACTCAACATCATTTGCTGAAGCAAAAACACATAAAAACAGGTCGTATGTGCAAAAGATACAAAAAAACTACATCATAATTATAGGCAAGAAGCCAAACTAAATATTTAATTGCATACCTACAAGCCCATAACATTCTACTGACATAGTTAGTTTCCCAAAAGGTGTACACGCTACATTTCTTATAAATATGAACCCAAAAAAAGTTTAGAAAGACTAATGAAGTTGTTAGAAACACACCAACAAATTAAAACAAAATGCAGAAATAAGAACTAATGCAAAGAAAATTAAAACTAAGAAAGGTTATGACTCTTTCCCACCTTTTGTATAGCTAAACAAAGGTATTAATTTATTCTTACCTTTCATATAACTAAGTAGCTCAACAAATGCCACCAATATCAGGAATGCGGTCTGCATCACATGTGTGCTAATTGATCAGTGGCATCCTTCGAACAAAGCCAGTGTTTAGAATCGATCTACGAAATAGAAATAATATACAACTCTACTTACCTAATTGGAAAAAAAATTAAATTGTTGAACCTTCTCTTTAACATCATTTATCATCTAACCCATAGTTGTTTTATAGCAATTACAACTCTATCATCACTAACAAATAGCGCATTGTAATGCGATGAATTTGTTGAATGGGTACTAAACCAGCAAAAAGAACAATGTGTTAAAAGTATATCAGCAACAATAGTCAAGGTGTTGGAGCTTACCAAAATATCTTCATTCCGAAGGAACCTGCCACAATTAACAATAGTGGGCTTCTTCAACTTTATTTGCATGAGTAATATCTCTATTATATTTTTCAGTAACTTTCATCCCATATCAACTCCCCCATCATTCATTTTAAAACAGATAATAATAAACTAAAAATATTTCATACAACTATAATATTAAAACTTACCAGTTGTAGCAGGAATATGAATATGACTACAGAAATCTCAAAAATCATGTAGAAAATTATACAAAAAGTCAGAAACACTTGCTGAATACATTTGCCTAGACTCTAATTTCAAACAACTCTACAATTGACCCACACAAATAGAAAATACCCTAAAAAACACATCATAAGCATAACCACAAACAAAAAAGCATCATAACCATAGTCATGGTTTATGCCAACAACTAAATTCACACTATAATCAAGTTCCACCTGATAAAGAAAAGAGAATAACAATACTCATAATCTACCATAGCAAACTCATTTCAATAAACAAACCAATTCCCATGACCCAAGAAATTGTAAAACTGAACTTTGATTGCGCAAAATAAAAACCATACCTTCCCTTTGGTTAGCAACCAACATGCATTGACATCAATAAAAAATCCAATGACAATAAACACAGGCTGAAAAGAAAGCCCAATAAAGAAAGGCCTTAAGGTAGATGAAATGGGAAAACCTAAATTAACTGGAGGTGTTTTTTGTTTCATTAATTTGCTGCCTCAGTCCCCGAAACATTTGCTAACTGCACATCAAAAGTAGTATTTAAGAAAAACAATACTGTAAAAACCAAGATTCATAGCAACAATCAAAGAGATTTTGTATATCCAATCACACAAATAATAATGAAAACATAATCTATTCTATGAAAACAAAGTATCACAACATAATCAAAAGATAATAAAGTCGAAATTTCTCAACAAACCATGATATCCAATCATGACACTTGTTAGGAGCGGCCATTAGACATGAAGTCGGAATCAAAAGTAGGAAACAGAAAGGATTCAGGTAAAGAAAACACAAACCCTAAAACCAAAATCTGTCATCGTTCCGTCAAAGTTATGGCAGAAGAGAGAGGTAAGCGAGTTAGTCGGAACTGTTAAAGGATGACCAACATAGACCGAAGACAGAGGTTACCGGTAGTGGTTCTAATGACCGGTAACCCGTGACAGCTCTAAAAGCAATGGTCACCAGCAAAGACAACCGGAGCGCCACTGTCCCAAACACAACCGGAGAACCACTATCACGACCTCTCACCGTCAAGCCCACCGCCTTTCCCACACCTTCACACCTAATCTCCTTGTAGAAAAGAGAGAAAATACACAATGATACATAAAAGAGTGAGAGAATGCTTCATTCAGGTTGTACAAAAAGCAAAACACGTTGTACTCCACTGTTTTACTGTTCATCCAATTGCTTTATTAATAGATTGATAATAACAAAAGTGAAAGTGTACGGTATAGTAAATGGCTAAATGACAAATTTTAACTATTTTATATCTTTTTGGTTTAATAATACATTTGTTTAGCATATGGTTTTATATAATTTGTTAATAAAAAAACTAAAACAACCATCAATAGAAATAAATTCAAAATACATCATATTTAATATGAGTTATATTTAAATTCTGGATATAAAAACCAAAAAAAAAAAGTGAAAGGGCGAAGAGAAAAAGCATATTTTTGTAGACTCAAATGAGTTGATGTATATCTAGAGTTCCAGATTGAAATTAATTATAATAATTATTATTTTAACATCTCTATAGTTGGGACTAAACCTGTAATTTTTTATAACTTGTGACCAATCTTTATCTATAATATCTAATAAAAAATATTTATTTTATTACTTGTCATTATCTTAACCTATTTTTTAACACTTGTCAATATTTTAAACATTCTCACTTTATTTTCTTTCTGAAAGATTATTATAGTAATTTAAACACTCAATGGTACACCACCGTCAATGACCACCAACACCGAAAAGTCTTGTATTATAAAAGAAATAAAAATTTAAAAATAAAACCAAACGAAAAGTAGGTGTAAAAACGTTGAACCATGTAGGCAAAAGGTAAAATATAAAGAACAATAAATAAGTTGATCTAGAATCAGCACGTTGCGACAAGGTGGTTAATTGGAAAGAAATAAATGTAAAAACGTTGAACCACACACACACGCTGTGGTGAGTTAACACGTAAAGTTTAAACCGAAACGCAAAACAAAAGTTTGTAAAATATGAAAAGTATTGATGGACCTTAACTGAAAGTAAAAAAAATGTTGGGGCTAAAGTATAAAAAATATAAAAATATTGGATTGAAATAAAAAAAATTAAGGTTTAGAAAAAAAAACAAAAGTGAGAACAACTAACTAAAGACATTATACAACCTACTAAACATACTAAAGTTAATAATTAGTAATATATAATAAAATTAAGACGTATTCCTTGGCATTATTTTATTTACCTCGTAAATTTGTTAAAAATGATTTGATTGTCAAAAAACGACAAATGACATTCTTTTATGAATTTATCTATATAGTCTTTTATAACACCCCTAGATTTTTTTATTTTTTTTTAAATATTTTCTTATTAAAAAGAATTGTATCAACATTCTACTATTTTATTTTAAATTACTCTATAGTTAAAAGATGAATGGGAGAAATAGTACTTTTCTCGGTTTTATGAATTTGGCCACAAATGTTTCTGATGTTTGGGTCTCTTTCTTGGCTTTTGCACCTATTTACAACCTCTTCTTCTATGTTGTTTAGAGAGAGGCAAAGGCCGGTTATGTGGGTCGTGAGACAGTGGTCCTTTGCTGTTGGTGGTCTCACCAGCGATAGTTGTCATCGGCGTTGCTTCGTTAGTGTTTACCGTTGGTGGCCTCGCCCATGATGGTTGTGACGATTTACGGGATTGCCGTCGGGTGTGGGCGTTCGCCTCTTGGCAGCCCGTTTTCAGTAAGGTCGGCCTCATCTATTGCGTCCGGTTACCAGCCGAGTGTGATATTTCAGCCTTTGCCTCTGTTTTCTCCAATTAGCCTCTGTGTGCTGAATGGGGTTTCCTTGGCGGTGATCTATCCTCCTCTTTTAGTTTTAGGGTTCTAGATTTCACCAATGTGTTTCGCTATCTGTTTATGTGGATCGATGATGGTGCATGGCCTAACATCTGTTTGATGATAGTATTGTTGTTAAGGGGTAGGGAGCCCCTTCATCGCCGGAGCTTTGGTCGCATCTATTATCTTCCTTATTTCATTTTACAGTTCTTGACCTGACCTAACTATTGCTTTGGTGGTTTATGTGGGTTGATGATGGTCATTTTATGTTTGTGTGATATCTATTGCTTGCCTAAAATGGGGATGTTCTGATGAAGATCGACTTAAATTTGAGCCTATGATGCAGCTCCCCCATTTGGTGTGGTAACTTATGTTGCAGCCATGGCAGAGATCTGAGTCTTTGGTTAAATGATTCATGTGGTTTTTCTAAGCCATGTTTGTGTTGACCTTTGGTGCAACCTCCTATTCCTCAAGGTGAATAATGGTTATTATTGGTAAATTAATATTTGCATAATTCTTATTTTCTTTTATCAGGTTGTTGGGCATGCTTTGGGATATCTACCATTAACAGTTAAGGAATTGTAGCTGGAATAGGTAACATTCTATGATGATCTATTTATTGCATTACAGTAATGGTTTTTCATATCATGTCTTTCATCCCTTTGAATTTGACTATTTTTAACTAATAAAATTTATCGCATGATTCATTTAAGAGCTGTAGCCTCATTTGTATTTGGTTTTATCAGATTGTCTTTACAATGTGTACACTTTATTTGCAACGTGATGAGGTCGCAAGGGTTTAAAAACAACTGGATTTAGTAATGTTTGAAACAACATGCACGTTTTCTTTTTGTTTTATATGATTTTCGTTATATGATTTGGTAAATGGTTTGGTTTGGGTTGTAAAAACTAAAACACGTTAAACGGGTCAAACAAGTTAATTTGTTTAACCCGTATGACTTTACTAACCAAAATTGCTAAAGATACTATTGGTAATCTGTAGTCTGTATATAACTTTATATTTCCTTTTATTGGATTAACCAAAATTGCTAACTAATATTATTAATATGCAAACTAAAACATGTTAAATGAGTCAAACACAATAAACCAAATGACTTTAACCCGTTTTATGTCTTTGTTTTGAAGTTAATAATGACTCTAGAATAACCAAACTTGCTAATGATGTTGGTAATCATCAGCATGTATATAACCTTTTTATTTCGTTTTGTTGGATTAAGCAAAATTGCTAAAGATGTTCAACATTATATAATTTTTTATTTTCAATTTGAGTGTTACACAACAGTCTTTCTTAAATTTAATTTAGTCGAAATAGTTCAACAACTTTCATATGAACCTAATTTATACCATATTTTTCAGGAAGGAATTACATATACTTTAATAGCAAAATCAAAAATGTAGATTTATGTTTACCTTTTTATTTAAACTTGAGCAGTGCTTTCTGTTCAGGTATGGTAATTAATTAATGAGAAAATTACAGAAATGGTCCCTGTTGTTTGATCAGATTGCATGATTGGTACCTAGACTTTAAAATTTGCAAAGTTAATCCAAACTTTTATGTAGTCATTGTAATTTTGGTCCTCAAATTTTACAAAAGTGCAAAGTTAGTCTAAACTTTTATGTGTGGTTGTACTTTTCGTCCCTAAAATCAAATTTTAAAGTTAATTTAAATTTTATAAAAAGCATAAAAAATGAATGAATTTAATGATAGGGACTAAACATGCAATGATTACACAAAAGTTTGAACTATCTTTGCAATTTTTAAAGTTTAAGGACCAAACATATAGTTTGTTTAAACCACACGGACTATTTATGTAATTTTCTCTTAATTAATTGTAATTACTGATTTTTAAAGTTTCTATTCTGATTGTATTGTGTTTCCGGTGTCATTTTGATGAATGTACGAACTACAGCCTTTGGTGCAGCCTCCCATTTGGTGTGGCAATTAATGTTGCAGTCATGGTTAAGGTCTGAACCTTGAGTTGGTTGATTCATATGGTTTCTAAACATGGCCGATGTTATGCTTGAAGGTTGTATTCAACAATCTGGTTATGTTCTTTTGTGGAACTCTTTGTTATATATTTAAGTTAATGGATACTATAATGTCGAATGCTAGAAGACAGTGACGACAAACAAATTTGTGTTGTTTGTTGTTTTGGTGTGCTAAACAACCATTTGCAGCCGTAATAGCTGTCATTTCTTAGCCTTCTAAACAAACTTTTAGCATTTAGTTGTGTCAAGAACGGTTCAGCCCCGCCGCGAAGCGCGGGAGGAACCCTACTAGTTAAATTAAATTCTGAACCTTTTAGTTATTGAAAGTTTGAACATTCAAAGAACAACATAAGCATATGTCGTGGCAAGAGGATCGCCTCATTTACAAAACCTTTGACTCTTTGAGTACAACAAATAATAAAACGCAAGGCATATCATGTTGTAATTACATGAGTCATGGAATTAGGGTAGAGGGGAAGCTCACATCGCAAACACCATGTCAAATTACATCATATACTTATCAATTATATAATATCAGATCATATCATGCCACACAATTTGAAATAAATACTTATGTCACTTCATGTCATGTCATAATTTCTTTTTCAATTAATTCATAAAATTTAAAAAATTACAAACTAAAATTAAAAACCCTACTTAAAAAAATAATCAGAACTAACCTTTGTCGTCTGAAATCATGATATTCATATTCTTCGCAACATGTTTTACGATATCAAATTTAAGTCTAAAATGTGTGTTCTTTTCATGCAACTTCGAAATTGTATTTTCGTTCTCAACTGAAGTGGTTGGTGGATCTCAAATATGCACGGGAGAAATAGCGTTACCGTCATTTCTTATAATAATATATTGTGGAGTATAATGCACATGTACATTTGATTTCTTTTTTTTTTTTTTTTTTATCATCATCGCTTTGGTTGGTCGAGCAAGTATTTGTCATTTTGCTTTTAAAACATTGAAAGCTCGTTTCACGTATTTCTTGCGAGCTCTTACATCTTTTTAAATTTCCCTTTTTTTTTGTACTCAACAGGATAAGAATATGATTTCACAAAAGTTGACCAAAAATAATATATATCATCGGCTAGATAGTAACCACGTTTATATTGATACCGGTTAACATGAAACATACGTATGATGGCAGTTTCATGCAATTGTGGTTTGAAGAGTGTAGATTGATGAAAAATATTAATGTCGTTGTTAGAACTGACTACACCATAATAAGCATTTCAAAACCACAAATATTGTGACGCCACAACTTCGAGAATAATGCTGAACCATCATAATGACCTTGATGATATTGACCTCACAAATGTGCAGGACAATTTCTCTATTCCCGATGAGTGCAATCAATGCTACCGAGAATTCCCAGAATGCAATGTCTATATTGATGTGTATCATACTTTAATGTAATTTCATGGCTAGTGAGCGTTCGTAAAAATTCAACACCATATTAAATAATAATAGCGTTGCAAAAATATTTAAGATACTCACGTGAAGTCCTTGCAGACAAGCTAAATATTCATCGTATGTGTCGGATGAATTACCTGTTACGAGTTGACACATTACTGAAGTGCATTTTTGTATTGTCATGAAACTTTCTTTCCACTAATGACTTGTCGTTTGGGTAATGCAAAAACCTAATTAACCTAGGTAGCTATGGCAAGTCAGATATCATATCCACGAGAAGTATGTGGTTAGTGTTACATGATTTGTTTGATTATTTAACTAAATTGCCTAACTAAAACTAAACTATTATATCTGAACTATGGATTAATATAAACAAGATTAACCTAAAAGCAATTACATTATGAAATTAACTTAAAAACGACTACTTTACGAATCAAACTAAAAATTTGAACTTTGATTGGAATTAATGAGATGGAAGAGATCACCACCGGATTTCAAAAACGTAATTAAATACACGGCTTATGTTTTACCTAATGTTATCGTTGATGATAGTAGAGTGACACTTTGCCTTCTATGCATATTATATACTTTAATCAAACTGAATAGTGTTGCGAGTACAAAGCTTTAAAGCAGGGAGTACAACCCTCATTGCATAAATGTTTTTTCTACCTCATGGCCTCATCTAATTTTCTCCGTGTGTTTTGGACCCAACTATTGGGCCATAGAACAGTTGTAGTGTACCAGGCTTTTTCGCGGGCTACTCCTAAACTACTTTTATTTCACGTATCTGTAAAATATATACATCATGAATAAATTTGAATTTTATGTTTTAAGTATACAAATAGTTTTTCTACAATAGATTAAAACATAATTATAAAAACCAATAAAATTATGTATTTGAATGATGACAATTCAATAGAGCGATTAATCTTTCTTTCTTTCTTTTTTTTTTTTTTTTTCTTTTTCGTTAGAACAGAAATAAAGTTTATGACATTCAACGTTTGTTCTGTTATGGCATCAAGTATAATTTTTGATTGTTTAAATTAATTTGTATCTATGTGACTATGTCTATTAAACTACTAAAAGTTAGAACCTTCAATAATACCCAACTTATTTATTTTAATAACTTGGTCGTGGGTTTGGTCCCCTTCCCATGCAGTTTGTTGTTTTAAAAAAAAAAAAAAATTTAATTAGCTTTTTATTTTTTATTTTAATCATTTCTTAATATTCTTGTATTAAAACATCAATAATGTTAAAACTCTTTTATGTATTGTGAACTTGTCAGGTGGAGTACAAAAATCCTCCCCCTTTTTTTGCAACTTCAGGAGGTAGTAAAAAAGTATATTTTAAAAAATTAAATCCGTTAGTTATACCAATAAATTATAAGTGTCTCACAAGCATCTTCTATTCATTTCTTGATTATGTCCATGCAGTTGGTCCTAATGGTCCTAATGTTAGTCATAAGGTTTAATTAAATGTTAGTGGTTAACAATCAAACAAGAATTAATGAAAAGTTAAAATGGTTGGAATTTACTTTTATATCGTAATGTCTTAATAATATACAATGAGATAAGTGAAAATAGTGCTAACACATACATAAGCTTAGATATGAAATACACATAATTATTATATATGAAACCTCTTAAAGCTAGGCCGACCTGATTAATTTACATTAAAATCACACGATTTGGTTAAAGTTCCTTATAAATTTTCCAGTCAAGAAATTTTATGAACTTGAAACAATTGACTTAGTTTGTAATGTTGATTCTTTTTCTCTAATAAAAAAATATGTGAAATTATTGACGCACGTGCATGATTTAAATTAATTCATGTAAATCAATTCTTGGAAAAAACGATTTTATAACCCAGTAACAAGATCTTGAAACACATACATGAAAATAATGTGCAAATCATCTCCTTGTTTAATAACCTTTATCTAAGTGGACATGAAAATAACATAATTGATGTAAATTTATTTGAAACGATATTAGTTTAGATGTGTAACAACACGATATCCACTTTCCCAACCTATAATAAACCTACAACAAGATTTAAGCAATTCTTTTGCTCATAAACCTCAAAGTTACACTAGATACTAAAAGAGAAATTCACTAATAAAAGGCAAGATACCAAGATCTATGGTAAACATTAAAAAAAAAAAAAAAAGAATTATTTGGTGGCCAAATTGCGAATAGATGAAAAATTAAGGGGCAACGTTGTGACTAATTTTATCAATCGAATCATCAATCAATTGCCACAGTGCTACAATTTCAATTCCATTTCGTCTACACTGATCCACTTCATCGTGTTTGCTGTGTACGGATCGCACCACTCTCTTTCGTCACCGGAACTTCAGATCGATCGATCGATTGATTGATCCTATATCTTCGTAGAGCAGATGTTTAAGTTTTTGAAAGATGTGGTCTCTGGATCTGGTGCGGGTGTCAAAGATCTGCCTTACAACATCGGCGAACCGTATGCATCCGCTTGGGGCTCTTGGACGCACTCTCGAGGCACCTCCAAAGTAACATCTTATATATCTTATTTTGATCTGTATTTGTGATTTTCCTTATGTATGTTTGTATGTTTATCTGTGGATGCATATATGAAAATTTGTATAACGTATTTAATTTTGGTGCTAAGATTTTTGAATTGCTTTTGTTTATATGTAGTGTAGTGTGTAGGTTTCAGGTTTGTGGAGTAAGATGTTAACAAAGTAGGACCAAGGGACTGTGATTTGTTAGGGCTAGGATTTTTCTTTTTATGATTTATGATGCTAGTTGAGAAAAGAAATTAGGGCAGCTGTTGTCGGAATTATGTGCTGGCTAGGATTAAAATTTGATGTAAATGAAGTATGTGATTAGAAAGTGTTTGTATAATAATGTTTTTAAGTAGCTTAACAGAGATCTTAAGATAGTAGGATCAAGGAATCACGATAGGATAAGATTATACTATTTATCTAGATCTTCTACTTATGCAATTGGATCTCCTCTCAAGCATGCGGCTGACGCAGAAGTTTTTATAGGAATAGCACATTCTGGACTGGATTAGAATTCTGCGAACATATATACGTGAGATGTGAAAGTTCCTTAGGGATTTGGTGTTGGTAATTGATATAAACTAAAGTATTCTAATGCTGTTTAGGACACGATATGTAGGTTAGTGGATTAAAATAAGTATTAAGTTTACGTAAGTAATATGTGCAAATATAAAGTAAAAGAAAGCTAGCATTCTTATGTTGTTTAGCAGAAAATAAATTACTTATTTTTCTTCAGATAAGTCTTGTCCTATTAATTGTTATGTAACTTTACTAAATATCAACTGAAAGAACATTCTACTCATTTGGCCACCCTACTTATAACTAATATGTTTTAAGGAGCAAATAGTAAACACTACACGAAATAACATAATTTTCATATAAACAACAGAAACTAAATTAAATTTGTCAGACATATTTGTTGTCTGGAACTCTGATACGAAGGAGATTAGAAGATATGGTACGTATGCATGGATTCTAATGTTTGATTTTCGTTTCTCAGGATGATGGATCACCGGTATCAATATTTTCTATCACGGGAAGCAATGCCAATGATGGACATTTAGCTGCTGCACGCAATGGAGTCAAGCGGCTTCGAACAGTAAGTTACCCGTCACAGGTTAATTTTTATGAAATTTGTGCTAGCCCATGGTTGATCTTGACATGACACAGTTGGGTGTGGTCAATTTTTGGAGTGTCATCTGTAGTCATTTACTGTATGATACAGTTTCAGTGTCAACCCTATCAGTAATTTTATAATATTGAGCTGGTAATTGATGATGATCTTAATTAACTATTTTATCCTGTGAGTTCTTTTATGTTTTAACTTGACAACCATGGTTCAATTAATTAGATTTTTATCATGTACTTTTGAGCTTGAGATATATATTCGAGGTTTGCTAGTTATCCGATGAGTTATTATGTTTTAGCTCCAACATAGAAGTTCGATACCAAGTGCATTATATTTTCATTGCAACTATGGCGTGTATGTACTTGGCATCCATATGCATTTCCACTCATTTCAACTGCGTTAATTTTTTCATGTATAATTATTTGAATTTGCTATTCATCTGGAGTGTTTGGTTTGCTTGTTTGGGCCAAATTATCAGACTTTTGGAATCCTTAGTCGAGCTGTGTTCTTGTAATTGTCAGGTCAGGCATCCAAATATATTGTCATTTCTCCATAGTACTGAGGCCGAGATATCTGATGGATCATCCACAAAGGTTGTTATTTATATTGTGACTGAGCCTGTTATGCCACTGGCGGAAAAGATTAAGGAACTAGGTTTACAAGGCGTACAAAGGTACATAATCTCATTTCAATCTTACTATTGTTCTCAAGTCCTAGATTGGGTGACCTAAATTCTATTATTGATGGGTCTCTTCTTTAAGCTTACATTTCTTGTCTTTTTTTTTTTTTCCTTTCTAAATCTTAATTTGTAAGGTGAAGTGTGGATTACTGTATGATAGTGCTGTTGATGCTCTGGTGTTACTTTATTTTGGTTAACATAGAATATAAGAGCTTTGTAATTATATAGCCTTGAGGGGAAGATTGGAACATTAACATTTGAGACTTCATAACCTGTGCGAACACCAGATAAAATGTGTATAGTTATCATGTCTAGATGCAACTTTAATAACCAACTTGCTCTAGTGTTGGTTAAGTGGGTCCTTTCTTCTCAGGAGTTTAGTAATTAAGCTAATCAATTAGCTACAAGTAAGACTCAAACTATGATGCAAATGCGATTAACTTGCACTACAGTTGGTGTTTAGAAATTCTTATTGCAAAATCTGCTTTTAAGCAAGTACTATGACTTAATACAGATCAAAGTATACAAGTGCACTTGTATGATACTAGTTACTGATGCAAGTGAAACATGGCATGACAGTAGAGCATTCTATCTAACCTATTTATTTTTAGGTCTATCATTAATACAGTAATAAAGCCATTAATTCTGTATGACATGCATTGTTGCAATTGCTCTCACTTTGTCCTTTTCATTTACATATATGACTGTTCTGAAATCTTTTGACTAGTTAGGTTTAATGATTTTAATCTACTTTAATCATGGTCCATCACTCAAACTAATCACATGAAACCTGCTCAATTGTGCTACTCAAAGCAGGTTTCCGTCTTAAGTGAGATCCTTTTACATCTTCTTAATCATCTTCATGCCTTTCTGTGACTCTGCTTTTGTTGTGCATTCAGCTGCCTCTAATTTTACCCTTTTTTTTTTTACAACAGGAATGAGTATTTTGCTTGGGGCTTGTACCGCATAGCAAAAGCTGTGAGCTTTCTTAATAATGATTGCAAACTTGTAAGTAGAGCCACCTTCATCATAGATCTATACCTTGCTGTGTGACATTATTGTAGGTGCCAAACTATTTACTTAGAGGCTGTTTGGTAGCCTCTTAATGGTCATTAAGAGGTAACCCTAATGCTGAATGGTTAAGAGGACCATTATCTCTTAACCATTCAGCATTAGGGTTACCTCTTAACCATTAAGAGGTTACGAACCATTAAGAGGTAGCCTCTTAATGGTCACCATTAAGAGGTAGCCTCTTAATGACCATTAAGAGGCTACCAAACAGCCCCTTAGTGTTTAGTTGTAAATGTGCTGCTCAAATCTCAAAATTAATAAAATGATATGCTATTACTAGTGTATATATATTTTCTCATATCCGGTAGGGCGGTAGTAAATTACATTTCTGAAATCCATCATTCAGTTTGCTAGAGTTGTTTTCTTTTACTTCTGTTATTTAGCAACTGTTCATCCTTCCGAAGTTATTTTCAATGCTGTTTTAAGCAGATTGAAGCTTTGTGTTGTCAGTTTAGTTGGATATGCATGGTTTCCCTGTTCATTGTGAGGATGGCATGCCTTTTTTTGTTCAACATAATAGAAGTCCCTGTATTTTAATCGTTAATCAAGATAAAGACATAATATAAGTTGATTGAAATTTTACGCTTCCTCACAAAAGATGTTGTTTAAGATGCTTGAAGAATTGACTTCCCTCCTCTCTTTACTGTTTCACGCAGGTGCATGGTAATGTTTGTTTGGAAAGTGTGGTGGTTACTCCAACTTTGGACTGGAAGTTGCATGCGTTTGATGCTCTTTCTGAGTTTGATGGGAATAATGAAGTCTCTACAGGACCTATGCTGGTATGCCTTGACATGCATATATTCATCTTCCACATTGGTTATGCATTGCTTTAAGTGGTGGAATCCTTGTAGTGTAATAGAACATTGAACATTGCAAAATGCCTAAATACCTTTTAGAAGCATCCTGCTTTAAGTTGAAGTAGGTTTCTTTTTTCTCTTATTTGGGTGAACTTATTTGCTCTTGTTTTTTTGGTAAATAGAACATAGCAACACACATACTTTGTGTTCTGATTACTGAATCACATATGAACTTTACCTTTCCAAATGTTCATTGTCTCAGTCTTGTACAACCCTTATTCTGAATGCTTAATAGAACCTTAGCAAACTTAGTCAGATGGCTTTTGCATCTTAATTCTTAAATGTAATTTCTAAATTCAGCAATATGAATGGATTGTTGGCTCACAATACAAACCGATGGAGTTGGCAAAATCAGACTGGGCAACAATCAGGAAATCTCCACCGTGGGCAATTGATTCCTGGGGTTTAGGTAAGCTTTTATCGTCTCATTTATTTGTAAAATGACTTTCTTTTTTTGAATGTATTCCACTGCTTAGCTCATATTATGACAGCTTGATATATTATTGGAAATTGATTTGCTCAAATATTTTACTAGTGAAGTGGGATTTTGTTACCAGGCTGTCTTATATATGAGATTTTTACCGGTTTGAAACTGAGCAAGACTGAAGAGCTGAGGAATACAGCTTCAATACCAAAGGTCAGTTTGTCGTAAATGACAATGCTTAAGTAGATGGTAACTTTTAGATGATCTTTTTATCCTGTGAAATGTCATTTTTGTTTCTAATTATGTTGAATGAATATGGAGTGTGAAACTTTGTGTGTGTTTTCGCTTATTCTTGTGCATTGGTTATTTTAAGATTTTGGCAATTTGAATATTCATTTTCATCTGCGTCTGTGTATTTCCTGTCTCACAGTCTCTACTTCCAGATTATCAGCGACTCTTGAGTTCTATGCCTTCTCGCAGGTTGAATTCATCAAAGCTTGCTGAGAACTGTGGTTTGTTCTATTACTTGTCAAGAATTTCTACTTGTGTTCTTCTGTAGAAATGCTTGTTATTTCATTTACCATGTCCGTGCTTATTATATTTGATAATTTTTATTCAGACCTATAGATTGTAATGTCCAAACTTGTTATGGCAGAGTATTTTCAGAACAAGTTGGTGGATACCATTCATTTTATGGAAATACTTAATTTAAAGGACAGTGTTGAGAAGGATACATTCTTCCGCAAACTTCCAACTCTAGCAGAACAGCTGCCTCGTGAAATTGTTCTAAAGAAGGTATTTATATACTATTTAAATTTAAATTATATGAGGTTTTGCCACAGTGCTGCAATTATATCGCTCAAAATGGTGTTTCGCTTTTGTGTTTGCAGTTACTTCCTTTGCTAGCTTCTGCCCTGGAATTTGGTTCTGCTGCTGCACCTGCTTTGACTGCATTTTTGAAAATGGGTGCTTGGCTTTCGTCAGAGGAATTCACCAAAAAGGTTAATCTCTGTTGCATCTGGTGATTGAAATTATGACTTGTTTCTGTGATTGGTTTTCATATATTGGTCCTCTTAGATTTTGGTTATTCATGTAGGTACTACCAACAATTGTGAAACTTTTCGCTTCCAATGACCGTGCTATTCGAGTTGGTCTTCTGCAGCATATTGATCAATATGGGGAGTCATTTTCAGCCCAAGTTGTTGATGAGCAAGTAAGAAATAAATGTTCTAGTTGTACATATTCACTGGCAGAAAGCTGATTGGTCTCACCTTTTCTTTATTTAAGCATATTTGTTAATGCTTGTGATTAGGTCTACCCACACGTTGCTACTGGTTTTTCAGATACATCTGCTTTTCTGCGTGAGTTGACTCTGAAATCCATGCTTGTTCTTGCTCCAAAGGTACTTTCATCTCTCTCTCTCTCTCTCTCTCTATATATATATATATATATATATATATATGTGTGTGTGTGTGTGTGTGTGTGTGTGTGTGTGTGTGTGTGTGCTCTGGAGCCGCAATAAAGGTTATAATTTTATAATGCTCTAGGATATCAATGATCTTTACATTAATAGATATTTCATTACCATGACTGAACTACTATGGAGTATTGACTCTTGATTTCATCATTATGTAGTAAAGTCTAAAGATATTATTTGTAGCTAAATATATCCATCTGTCCAAAGACTAGTTGGATTTGTGATTGGAATTAATATCTATTATATGGTTTATTGTGTTATTGGCTTATTCAATCTATTTGTTTACTATTGACTTGCAGTTGTCCCAACGCACTTTATCTGGGTCACTCTTGAAATATCTTTCAAAACTCCAGGTAGTATTCTTATTTTGGGAATATTGTCACAATCATCATAATAATAATAATAGCATTCCTGTTAGAATCAATGTTCATCTATTCAACATGTAACTTCACACTGTTTTATATGGTTTTACTTCATGATTATAGTTTATAATCTTTTTTTTGACTCGACACTTATTTATATCATTGCTAAAGGTGGACGAGGAACCAGCAATCAGAACAAATACAACAATACTACTTGGGAATATTGCTAGCCACCTTAATGAAGGGGTTAGTAAACCTTTTGCATTCTTTTCTGGATTTTTTGAGCAGACTTGCTAAGTAAAATACTCAAGCACTGTTTATGATGAAATACACTTCAAAGTGGTTTTATCTAGAAACAAGTAGCAACTCTTTACTACAAAAGCCAATCTCATAATTGGATGTGAATGCTTTTGTGGTTTACTGCAGACACGGAAGAGAGTTCTGATTAATGCGTTCACTGTTCGTGCTTTGCGTGATACATTTCCTGCAGCCCGGGGAGCAGGTGAAGACATTTACCTTCAGTTTCTGATTCTTCTGCTAAAACGTTTGATAGTCTCTGTTTTCTAGAAGCTATTTATGCTTTCATCTTTGCCCGCATGGTGATAACTGACCATAAGTTTTGACGTGACAGGTATAATGGCTCTTTCTGCTACCAGTTCTTATTATGATGCCCAAGAGATAGCAGCTCGTATACTGCCAAATGTTGTTGTGCTTACTATTGATCCTGACAGGTGATTATCCTTACTTTAGTTTAGGGGCTTTTTGTTTGCCTGCTGAGTACGTGTGCAAGCAGTTCTTATTAACGTACTTGATTTGCTGACAAGGGTGTCTTCGTTCGTCCACATGTGCAATATCTCATGATCATGTCTTGTATTATGACAGTTGCAGTTTTGGTCCTTACCTAAATTTTTAGCTATTTGTCTGCCTTTTTAGAAAGAAAAAACATCCATTGTAGTGTAAACATATATTTGGGATCACCCAATTGTTTTGCCTTTTCACTGCAGTGATGTTCGATCAAAGGCCTTTCAAGCAGTTGAACAGTTTTTGCAGATAGTGAAGCAGTACCATGAAAAGGTTCGTATGCATGCTTTGAACATTGGAACATGTGCATTATATCTCTTATATTGTGCAAATCTATGAGACTGTTTTATCATGTTTAAGTTTCTTTTGTTCTTTACTTGATTTTGTGATCAACGCTTTGAAATCATGTGGACTTGCTTAAATTTTTGTGGCATTTAAGGATACCTTTTATTAGTTTGGTACTTATTTTGCTTAAACTAAGTACTTGCGTATATCATTAAGTGATGTGTCAAATATGTTGTAGACATATGCCGGGGATGGCACAGAAGTTACAGATTCAGGAAATACATCACTTCCAGGAAATGCAAGTATACTTGGGTATGCCTGTTTTGAATTTTTATCTCATTTCTACAACTGTATTGCATTATTTTACATGCATAGGAGATGGTAAGAAACATTCCTTGTGGTAAAAACAGCGGAAAAGCTTGTTTGGTTTCGAGATGGATTCGACATAAATCACATAATTCAGGATTATATATTTACTTTCCAAAATTTTTAGCATCATACTACTGTAAGATTCAACATGTGACTTTGACGCAGATGGGCCATGAGCTCTTTGACGATGAAAGGCAAACCGTCAGAGCAAACTGCACAAGCACCTCCAAAATCAACCTCGCCTCTTGTTTCTGCCGCCTCTAATGCCAGATCAGGTAGCATATTGTGGCAAGCTTTGTGTAATTACTCTTTTTGTATCATATTTGTCGAATATCTGATTACTGGTTTGTTTCTTTGATGTTGATGATATCTGTATCAGATATCCAAAGTACAACACTAGTCAGAAGTGCAAGTTCAGGTGTTAATGTTGCTGATCAAGACATGGATGATCAACCTGCACCTGTGTCACCTACATCAACTGATGGTTGGGGTGAACTCGAGAATGGTATTCATGAAGATCATGAAAGTGAAAAAGATGGGTGGGATGATATGTTGCCACTGGAAGACGAAAAGCCCTCACCCGCCCTTGCTAACATTCAAGCTGCTCAAAAACGGCCTGTCATACAGACAAAACCACAAGGTAACGCTAAAATCATCAAAACAATAATGGTCCCTGCTAGTTATAAACAAAAACCACACTTATTATCCATTCTAGATGCTTTTGACTTGATATGATTTTTAAATTATCATCCATCTTAGCATTTATGGTGTCTCATCTGTCCGGGTTGATGACACAAGTTTAACCAACTTATATACCAAAAAAAAACTGAAGTTTCCAATTTTTTTTCAAAGGCAGCCAATTTAATTTTAAAGTTATCTGACGTGTGATATGGCAGCTGACCTGTTTGTGAACTCTGACAAGGTTTGACTTTTTCCAATGTGCTGACATGGCAACAGTTAGCTTAGAAGATTTAAATTAAATAGAAAGTTTTTGAAATTTGTTTTTTGGCTAGCATAGTTGGTTTTTCCAGAATAGTTGGTTTAAATTTATATGGTATTTTTTTTCCTTTTCTTTGCTACAGTTTCAAAACCGCGGCCAAAGTCTACGTCAAATGTGGATGACGACTTATGGGGCTCAATTGCGGCCCCACCCCCGAAAGTGGATGCAAAGCCTCTAAATGGGAACCCTAGTGCCACCCTTGATGATGATGATCCATGGGCCGCTATTGCAGCACCTCCACCAACCACCAGAGCCAAGCCTTTATCAGCTGGCCGAGGCCGGGGTTCCAAACCTACCGGTCTGAAATTGGGTGCTCAGAGGATAAACCGGGCGTCTTCGTCTCAGAAGTTCTGAAACAGAAAAGTGATACTTTTATCTATAGTCGAAATTCATTTGACGTTTTGGGTTGAATAGTTGTATATTTGTGGAATATAATCTGTGTATTCCTGCATTAATTGTTCTTTTAACTTCCCAATTTGAAAATCTAAAGTATTTTATGCGAGCAATGAAAAAATGTTTTAACTTTTACTTCTATATGCACAAACCTCTACCTGGTGAAGCCAACAAATAAAAGTTGAATGGATTGAAAAACCACATTTTCAATGGTATCACATATTCACATGTTAAGGCAATTTTATCTGCAAACTCGCTGTGTGGAGGCAAAATTTACAGCGAGATTACGAGTGTCGAGCACTCTTTTGAAAATTGGACTTGCTGCAATTAAAGCAATATTAAATGCAAACCTGCTACATTCTCTTAAATGTAAAGGTGCCAACGGGCCTGTCTTTGTCTAATAAAAAAGATAATTTGGTGGAAAGTTTTAGAAAAATGACATTTTTAAAGATATTTTTTTTATTTTAATAAAAAGATAACTAGATAGAACAACTGGTAACATCATATTTCACCTCAATAAGTTTTTTTTTCTGCTTTTATTTTCTATTCGATAATTAATTAATTACGTTAATTATTAATAATATTATTTAATTATTTTAGATTAAAATAGTTTTTAATAAATTAAGAAAGAGATTTTAATGTTATTTTTAAAGAAATAATTTTTTAAACAAGTGGTAACAATCTTTAATGTTTGTTTTTCTGCTTCTCTTTCTTAACAATATTAAGAAAGAGATCTTTTTAACACTAACATCTTTTCTTACTTTCAACTTTATTCCAATTTATTTTAATTCTTTTATATTTTTTTTTACATCTGTGTCTAAACTTTTCGAGTTAATATGTTGCAACATGTGTATGCTGTTCAACATTTTTACATCGATTTGTTCATGTTTAACTGTCCCGTTGTATTACGTTTCGTTCAAATTTATACACATTAACACATCTTAAATTACGCGCATAGTTTAACATTTTTACATCTATTTTTATTCGGTTCTTTTTTCTTTTGTATTACGAGTTTTTCTAGTGTTGGTGGTCGCTAGTAACATTGTGGCATTGATCCTACTTAGTATGGTTTTACGACCCCACCTCAACACGTGAGGCTTGAACACTACTATAATACTAATTATCAATTTATTTGTGGTATGGGTTGTATCTAAGCTTTAGTGGGTTGTACCTATTTTTGTTTTTTTATTAGTTTTCTTAGTTTTAACCCTAATACATTTACATCTTTACAATTTAACCTCTACAATTTTTCACTTACAAGGTTCCCTATACTTTTCATTTTGTACATAATTTTTGTTTTACGTTTCGGCTTAAGATTTACGAGTTAACACACCATAACGTGCGCGTGGTTCAACATTATTATGCCTATCCCCCCCCCCCCCCCCCCCCCCGTTTGATGAGCATGTCACAATGCGCTTTAGATCGACTTTGTTATTGTTTTTAGTGTTTTACGTTTCACGTGCAGGGTTTAACGTTTTTACGTTTATTTTCCATTCGGTTTTATTTTTTCAGTTTTTATTTCTTTTCAAATGTGTGTTTTTGGGTGTTGGTGGTCATCGATGGTGGTGTGAAATCAATGCCATTTGACACGATTTTATGTCTCCCCCGCTACGCAAAGACTTAATACTAGTTAATAAACTAAGCATAACACTTTAAGAACCACAAAATACAACAAAAAGGCCACACCAAAGAAGGCCCATACTTCATAATACAACGAAATGAAGGAGACACCCTTGAGATTGAGCCCACATAATATCAAAAAGTCCACTAAAAAGTTAAGCCCACAAGCAAAAAGATGTCAACTTGGTCAGGCCCAGTAAGAAGCCCAATATCTGCTTCCTAAATCGAAAGTCAAAGAGGTGGTAGGTGCAAAAGTTTCGATCTAACCTTTCTACAACACCAACACGTATGAGACCGCATGACTCATGAGGGAGCATCTGACGGCTGATATCGTGCCACGTATGAATCAAGATCCCTTTCTAGACGGTGGTGCTGATCATCTTATTAACTTCACCCCCAACATTTACTTCACCTTTAAGTTTACCAATCCATTTCATTCATTCATCTCATCACTCAGATTCAAGCAACCCCAATATCTGCCGATCCGTCATCACTCATCAGTAAGTTCATCGTTATATTTTTGCTTAAATATATCTGTAACAGCTTTTATACACCAGCAAGTAGCTGTTGATTATTTTTGTTATTAAAGTATATATGCATTTCAGCTTTCTAATCTTTAAATTACAGGAAAAATGTGAGAAATCATATACTTTTAACACTCATATCAGATATCACATCCTTATCTTCACCCTCTATCAATTATAAAAGAAATATGAAAAGTATGTACTTTTACAACCTAATCTTTAGCCTTATATTTTTAGAGGAAATAATCACTTACGGATCACTATTTATTTCTATATTCAGTTTTTTAATTTTTTTGTTGGGAGTTTGTAAATGAAAGAAAGATTAAAAACATTAAAAAGAAAAATATAAAAGTATTATTAATTGAAATAGGAATAAATATGAATAATAAAATTCGGGAATTGTTTAATAAATGATAAATATAGAGAATAATTTTATTTAGTTAAATTACAGTAATATGGATAATAACTTAACTTACTGTAAATCTTTTTTAAGTGGTCAGAGGATGATCTACTATGTTAATTTTGGGTGTTTTTGGTTCGGAGAAGATGATAAATTTCGAATAAGAATTACTATCAATTTCACGATGGTTTTAATTTGGATAAATTGGGGGTAATTTCTGTTTTCCAACTTGTTCTTATTGCAATTCAAACTTGTGTCTTTAGGTAATTGACTATTAGAATCGGATCAAGAGTAGCAAGAATTGAAGATGCACAGCCATGGTGGACCTCCTCCTCCGCCACCACAGTACCATCGTCACCATCATCATGAAGGTCCACATGATAATGTATGTATGTCACTCTGCTGTTGGCCTTGCATGCTGGTGACTTCAATATTAGGGGGTTGTGTCTCTTGTCTTTGTTACCCTGTGCTTCGGTGTTTTGGATTGGATCGTCATTATCCTCCTCCTCCTCCGCGTTATCATCGTTACTAATATGGTGGTTTCGTTGTTTATTTACCACAAGTTAAGGCTTGTTTTCTTTGCTTTGGGAATGGATGTAATCGAATATTTCAACCATGATGCTTCTTCTGTTTGAATATATTTTTATGTATTAAAAATTTTGACCCTCTTGTCTTCTCCATCGTTACTTTCTTGACATAAGAAAATTTAATGATAACTCGATTTGATTGTTTAGTGGTCCAATTTGAAAAAAATATACATGAGTGACTAAATTAAAACACTTTTAAACTTGATTACTATTTATGACATTTTCTCTTTTTCTTACCATGTAGCCTACACTATTCGAACCCCAACAAGTTTATCATCTGGATATTAGAGTACTTGATTTCAAAAGACGATTTTTAGGATATATGCGAGTTTAGCGAAGAAAATACACCATCTATCATCACGATATCATTATATAGTTGAATTCAAAACAGGATTTTTATGTATATGGTAGATTTATAGTTGTGTAATGATCGCGTCAAACAATGTAATCTTCCGTAATCATATCTACTTGTTTTATATGCATTTACGTAATCGTGTTTTATTTTGAATCAAAACATGTCTTTTTAAAAATATATATGATCTTGTCATTTTCAGAATTTGAGTTATTCTTCTAAAGATATATGGTCGAGAGTTAAAGTGACGGAAATATACTAAAGTTGTAGTATGCTACGCTATGTATTGTTAAAAAAGGAATCTGAAAACATATACAACGCCATACCTAATTATAAAATCTAAGGACATGATAATTATGCTCAAGTAATTAACCATCTAGTTAATGCTATTCCTGTTTATCAACAATTTAAAACGGTCAATATTTGTCAAGAGAAACATTTTAATTATACAAAATGCCAGACAAGATTCAACAAAAGAAAAATGACATAAAAGAATACCAATTGAACATAAGGCAAAAAGTATTTACACCCAAATCATCAACCTTTGTAAAGTTGATCATTTCGTTAATTCTTTTTTGTCTTAGAACAATTTCCAATCTACTCTACTAAACACCTACACTTGCGCATCGCAAAACATAAACTTTTGATCTTTAGGATAGAAAAAAGACATCTTAACATCAGGATGTCTCGTTGGGAGCTTCATTTCGTCAATTGACCTCTCAACTTCTTCACATCCGCCAACTTCAACGGCTTCAAAATGAACCTTTCTGCTCCTTTCTCTAAGCATCTGATTCATTCACAAACATATCCATCAGTTTTATTAATCATCACTAATATTAATAATACTATCAATAGATTAAATTAAACACGAACACAAGAAACCTACTCGTTTATCCGATTCGGGATATTCTCCGACGACATTATTACCACCGGAACGTCCTTCAATACCGATGATTCCTGTTCACAATCGCCAAATGAATCCATTCAAATTTCAATATATATACATTTTTCATAAACTTTAGAAAAAAAAAAATTATATTCACAATAACAAAATTTCACCTTGATTTTTTGAAGAAGCTCATACCCAGTCATTCCAGGCATACAGTAATCTGTAATTATCATATTTACTTTTGCACCCTGTCACAATTCAACAATTTCAGTTTTTACCCTCCTAGTTTACCTTTACTTGCAAAACAAACAAAGTAGTTGCTAATAGTTTGATGCTTACATTGCCATTGAAATGATTCTGTTGATGATTTTCTTTCAACCCTAAATACTCCATTGCTCTCATCGCGTTTTCTGCTGTAGTAACTGAAATCAAAATCAACAACAACATCAAGCAGATGCAGATCTATTCAATTATCAACATAAGTTGCATGATTCAGAGACTTAACGAGCAAAAAACGAAATTAACACATGAATGTGAGTCGATTTACCTCTGCAGGAGGACGTTTTGAGCAGTTTCTCAACGAGTTTACGATCAATGAGGTTATCATCAACCGCTAGAACATGAGGTACGTCTTCTTCATTACACTCCATCGACATGATGAAAATAAAGCAGTTATTGATCGATTTACAGATTCAATTGAATGATGAAATATGATGCGAGCATGAGCACAATTGATGAATGTACACACACACACACACACATATATATATATATACATATATTGATTGATGCATACAAACTGAGGAATTATAAAGATGAGAGAGAGGGGAAATCAAATGCAGAGTCACAGATTTTTCGTGATCTTCTTTTGGTTTATCTCGATTCGATGCAGTCCCCCACATATCCGATTCATATTATTATTCTTTCTCTCTCTAGAATTGATAGCTTTCTCTCTCTAGAATATCAAATTGGAATCAATATATTCATCTCTATCGGTATATCAGTATCAACTGAGGTGCCTACTGCTGCAAAAGATATTCTCCGAATTGTATTGAATCTGTTTCGTTTTCGATGAGATATCGGTTCATTTCAAATTGCAGTAAATCTACTTCCAACAACTCTAGATTCAGATTCATATCCACTTTTATGTTAATTGATGATTTTTAATAGCTGAAATCAGTTCAAATCCTGTACGTTGTCATTGTTACTTTGTCAGTAGCTGCAAAATCTTCATCCAATCCACTTCTTTTTTATAACTTTTTTACTGTCAATTATAAATTTATAATGAATGAATTGTTTGGACATGTTTAATACAGAGCCAGTTTTTAATAAATAGCTACAATAATTGTATATTTATAGTTGATACATAAAGAATAATCATATCTTACGAGAAAAAAAAAAAGATTAGTTAAAAACTATCTTATATCACATTATAGAATAAAGTAGTTATAGGTTCTCCCTTAAAATAAGTTTTCTATTTAAAATCCCTCTTGATACACACTATTATTAATGTCATAATATGTAATTTTATTAGTGTTCTATTTCTTTTTTTCTTTTTATGTTAAATGAGAGGACACATGAGTGATGAGTCATATTATTTTCTTTCTCATATTGTTTTTTTCATTTTATCATTTGTCACAATTAAATAGTTATTTGGATAACCAGAATTTATAACATTTTCTGATAAATGAAGACCGAAGCATAGACAGACCAAGATAAAGGATATAGCTTCATGCATTTATAATCTGACACGTCCATATTATGCAAAGAGCACAAATTTGAATTTGTATGTGCTACTACATCTTTATTATTATTGTATTTATACTACAAGTTAGACTTCACTTCTACTTATTACAAATGTTTTTAGATGTTTTTAGCTTTTAACACCGGTGGGAACCAATGTTCTTTCTTAAGTATGAGTATTTTTCTAATATAACAATCGAGCACACATGTATCATGTCCTTAAAACTATAAATACACCAAAGGTCTTTAGCCTAGAGGTATCAATTTACATGATAAAAATACTCCTTTTCAGTTAGAAATGGAAGGTTTTTGGATTCAAGTCTCACTCTGAGCAAAAAATGCTCAGAGTTGAGTCAGGAGGTACTTCTAGTTGTGGGTTTCCCCTTAAAGGGGGTTGGGGTACGGTTTCAACTGAAAAACGTATAATCAAGCCCGATTAATATAACATTTATCCTTTCGAAACAGAGTCGTACATTTACCATTCAAAAAAAGAGAGAGTAAAAGTCACATGTGGATAAAAAATATAGATTTAAAAATAGGTTTAAAAAGTATGTAAGTTGATAGTAAATAAAAAATGTGCTCTGGACAATATGTAACTATATATTAGAATGGCCCTTCTCTTTGATAGTAGGGAACGAATCTGACCAGCTATAAACATATATGACACAGAATCTACAATACAAAATAGGGGCAAAATCTTTAGATCTTTTAAAAGAATGGGAAAATATTTTTGCACTCATGGGTGGATTTGGAAACAAAATCTTTTGGATGGGGAATTGAAGATCAGATGAAATGATTGACAAAGTGGTGGGCTTTCATGGAACATGGGGATGGGGGGTTCTCATATTTCTTTAAACATTACATTGGAGCTTGGAAAATACATATTATCTATTTCCCACATGGGTGTTGTCTCCACCTCAGCCCTCAAGTGTGGTTCCAGGTACAACCCCAACCAACCACTAGTCACCACCGAAAGTGTACAAACACTTGATGCATTCTTCTAGTTTGTGCTATTCTTAAGAGTGTTAATTAATAATTATAGTTTATACATTCTTAAGGGTAGGGTTGCACATACCAGATCAGACTGAAAGGAATGCAAACGAACCGACATAAGCCGGTTCAATCCAGAACTACAGTGTATAGGCATGAACCGAATATGTAATTGGGTTGGTTATAGAGCTGTAAAAACAAACCTTAGCTAAAACATCAATGTTACAAGCTTAAAGAAAGGGTTTAAAAGTTTAAAACCATATCAAACCAAACTGGAAACTAGTATTGGTCTAGTTCTATTTCTAGTCCAGTTGGTCTAGACAGAGTTTTGCACACGTATTAAAGATGCATATTGTTTGTACAAACAACTGTAGGAAAGCTAAGTAAATTTTTTGGTGCTTGATATAACGACCACCGATAATCATCCTAGTCATCATCTTACCATTTAATGTTAGGCATTGTTATGTAGATGTGCATCACTATGACCATCATCATTATTATCCTCATTTGATAATGGCATTGCATATGGTAGATGTGTATGGTCCAGCAGATGTCATAAATGGAACTCCCTTGCATATGGCCACACCTTTGCATCTGTGAAAAAAGTCTGCACCCATGAATAAATCAAACTATTTTATGGCATAAGATGACATTAACACATAACTGACTACAATAAAACAAAAACACGGGATAACATGGTATGGCAATTTCAACAGTCAGATGCAACCTTGAATGGTTTGAAAACTAAAGTAAACATTGGACCTTTAAGGTCAAACTAATGAGTTCAAGTTCATACTCAATATATGGTTCTACATGTGTTATCCCAATCACTTCTAATAATTTTGGTAAAAGAATGTTGGAAAACCCAATAAATTGATATTTATATATTCTAGAGTTTTGACTTCAAAGTCAAACATGACAATTTAAGACCTTGAGCTTCTTCTTTTAGGAGAGCTTTGCAATTCATTAAAAATAATTACCGGCGTTATCTTGTCAAATTGTTTCTTTTTCAGGTTTAAAACATCTTCTGGCTTTCCTTCATGCCTGTATAGAGACATGCAGATAAGTAAGTGATTTAGTCCTTCAGCTGCAGGGTAACACTTACGATAAAACAGTGAAACTACAAGAACACATAAAACAAGTAAAAAAATGAACAATACCATGTGTTTTGAGTAAAATTTGTATAGATTATACTCACTGGAAGATCGAAAGAAGGGGCCTTCTCTTACACAATCCTTTCAAATAGCTGTCCAAAGTCATGGATACTCAACAAGACGAATCAGGATAAATTAGAGAAAGAAAGGAAAGAAATCGAGTGTCTCCATTGCAGGGATACGGAAGAAGCAAACGAACTAAGAGGATGATGAAGCCCTAAACTTTTACAATCAAACTTATCGTTAGCAACGAAAAATGTGATAAAGAACAAGAGATCTCCGGCTAGTCAATTTAGAAAGTATATAAGTTTTTTTTTTTTTTTTTTTTTGGTTTGGTATCTAGTAATATAATGGTAAGCAAACCCAATAAAGTGTTTACAATAGAACAAGAGATCTCCAGCTAGTCAATTTAGAAAGTACCAGACCAGTGCTAATTTAAATCATTTTATTAAATCGGTTTCTTAATTTCATAAGGCTAGAAATTACATGTTAATATGGCATCTCAAGGATATTACTAGAATGTAAACGATTCATCTCATCAGATGTGGCAGTTCATGCCTGTCTGTGTTTTGAAGACTAATCTGCCATCAGCAAACATCCAATATTCAGTATGATACAAATAAAGCTTAACAAAAGAAAACATTACAAACTTCATGTGAAAAAGACAATAAAAACTATGTGCTGGTATAAACAAACCAAAGATAACAAAGGTATTCATGACAAAACTATCTTAACTAGGAATAAGTGTTAATACATATGCACAAACAAAAATTCACTCAAACTTATTTTGTACTTTATGCCAAAAATTAACAAAATACCCCCACTAGATAACATGAAGGATACATTACATGTAGTGATATACAATAAGTCAATGACTATGGTGGCATAGCGAAAACTGAACTATCACAGAAAATGAATATTGCATACCACATAAGGACAAACAGTTGAGGAAACGGTTATATCAGCAGCAGAAGGTCTGTATCCACCACCCATGAGAACAGAATAGTCAGGCAAGTGTTCGTTCAAATGGCTTACTGTTATGGACTGAAATCATTGTAAGGTATGGGACTTGTCCCACATCGGTTGTATGGGCAATTGATGTGGGGTTTATAGGCCAAATGGGTTCCCTCACCCATCAGACTAGTCTTTTGGGTTGAGTTCTTCCGTTTGGTCTGTAACACTTACACCCTTTAAGCATGCCTCGGAATTTGATGGGAAGTTCTCTGCATACGCCACCCACTTGTTGAACTGCCAAAAAGAGAGTATTAAGCATAGATGTTGTTTTATTTCACCATGCAGATTACAGCGAAGGCAGCCATACATGCTTCCCAAAATAGCAAGACACCGCCCACATTTGCTCTTGCTTTTAGCTTATGAATGCAATATCATCACTCTGAAAATTGATATTCACTCGCCTCCTCTTTGTTCTCATAAGCTGTCATCAAGATGTTAATACTCAAGCTTTTGATGTGTCATGATGTTAATACTCAAGCTTTTGATGTCATTTCCCCCATCATTCAAGAACTTTGTCTGCGCAGAATACTTGGAACAAGGGTTCAGGATAAACTTGATATATCACAAATCAGGAGGGAACAGTTCATGAGCCATTTTTTATGCAAGGGACACAAAAGTCCAATAGACCAAATATGCATAAGCTATAGAACTTCAACACAGTTCGCATTATGTATTGATTATAAAACATAAAGGAAAATCAAATTAAAAGACTCTAAATTCATATTATGACATAAAACAAGGTTATGAAGAAGCTAAAGTAATAACAGAATAACATATAGATATTGCAATTCATATCATAAAGATGCAACTCACAAGCAAAATTGCTGTGATGATTACTGGCACATGCCAAAGCAGTTACTTGTCATAGAAAAAAAATAGTAGGTAATAAATTTAATGCAGACAGTAAACATCTATAAGTAATCTCAAGTTCAGGAACCACATACATCGTACAAGTTACCATTTAAACACTTAAACATACACCAGAACTAATAGCAATCTCAAGCAGCAAAAACTTTATTTAGATATTATGTGACTGATCTGAATGCATGTAGAAGATTAAATTACAGGTTGTATAAAAACAAAATATATCAGATAGAACATAGAACTGATGATGCCTCTGGTCATGGCGGGAATGCAATTTATACTGCTGAAAATCTGGAAATACTACAGTAAACATTTGATTATACAAGAGTATGTGAAGATATTATTAGACCATATTATTAGGGTTTAGTAATGATTTCTAATAGATATGAGTTGATAAGCAAATCGCACTGAACAAGTAATCAATTAAGCGAATACTTAGAACAATAACTATCAGGATCCATAATCAAGTTTTAACAGCAAAAAAGTGAAATCAGATATGATTTAACTGAGTTGAAATGCACTAAGATGATTGAATTGAAACTTACAGCCTTAAGAGATCGGGATTTACAGAGAGCCTATACGATTGTTCATTTGTTCGTTTTCTTTCCAAATCAACGCCTCAATTAACAGACACCGACTTGATATTACTAGCGCACTTGTGTTTCATCTTTATTTGATAACTTCTTCGCGAGTCAGCTTCTTTGAGACATAGGGCTCAATTTTATTTCTTGGGCCTTGGCCCATTGGGCCTCTTACACCGACCTAGTCTGGATCCGGTCCATCCGGATATAAGCTTAATTGCCAGATCTCAATAGATGAAAAAACAACTAACTGAAAAGAACCCAAAATCTAGAAACCAATACCCGACCCAACCAAGTTGCCAACCCGGTATCACTCCAACCCTGTTCCGACTTGTAGGTCTAAGATTGGTTCTTAACTCAATTCAATGAAATTGGTTTCTACCTATTAAGGCTCGAACCAGACAGGTTTCAAACTCGTTTAAACATGATTCAACTGATTTAAACAAGGTCATTTCCCTCACTCAAATCGGTTTCTACCTAAACTGATTTTAAAAAATTGGTCTTGACTTTTTTTGACCTGCCCCAAATTAGTTTCACAACCGGTTTCCAACCCGGATTATACGCCACTAAATACACCCGATCTATTTTGAGCCCAAACTTAACCAGATTTTAAAACCAATTTGACAAAACCTAGTTTGAACATCAGCGGAAGTACTGAATTGTAGGGTTGAAACCATTTTGTAAAACTATACTTTTAAAATGGTCAAACTTGAACAAAACCAGTTAAACTTGGTTTTGTGTTGGTTCTTTCCTCAAAAACTAGTTTAACACAAATTGGTATTGACAAAACACCGATTGGACTATCTTTGACTCAATCAGAAACTGTTTTAAACTTGAATCAGTTTGGGCCTAAAGCCGGATTGTAATGTAACTACTTACTAGTATGAAATTAGAGAACTCGAACTCATTAGTTTGATCTTAAAGGCAAAGTTTAATTCTATAGTTTCAAACCATTCTAAGGTTGCATCTGACTAGTGAAGTTGCCATGCTATGTTATTTTATGTTTTTGTTTTATTTTATTTAAGATTTAGTTGTTATTAATATGTAATCAAAGACGATACAGTTAATAAAAATATATTACAAGCAAGACACCCTACTTACAATAAACTCAGATTCAAATGTTATCTGAATAAACATCGTGAATAGTGATAGATATCGTGTGGTCAGTAAAAAACAGTAATAAAATAGTGCCTAATTAGTTTTAATAGCAAATGATAATAAGCGTGTCGAATCCATAGGGAATCACTGGAAACTGATAGTAACAATTAAACTAAAAATATTAAACATTAAAAAAAACTTATTTGATCAATTGATTTGAGAAATAGTTAAATTAACAAAATAAAAGTTTAGATTTTTAACAATCTTAGCAACAAAGCAACCCACTTTGGGATTTCGGTTTGGCAACTTGTGTCTTTTTAGTTAAATATATTGAGAGGTCATTAATTCTAACCTATGCGTGACAAAATATAAGTGATAATTATGGATAAAAGCTTAAAGTAAATAATTCATACAATTACCAATTTGAATTATGTAAACCTAATTCTAAGAATCAAATACACGATTATTAACGGAAATCAAAGATATTTGAAATCAAAATTAAGTTTAAACACAATCAAATTGTATAACTAATCAAATCACAAATTGAATCTTTAAAACCTTAAAATTTTCAAGATCCAATCCCATCCGATCAAATAGTCACTGCAGTTTTAAAAAAAAAAGTTGTTTAGAATGGAAGTACACTAGTTATGCACCCGAAAATAGACTTACCAAGTTTATTCATTCGCAGGAATGAACGTACCCACCTCGAGACTGTTTTGACAGATGAATAGACCTAACGGCACACTTGTTTTTTTTGTTTTCATGCGTTTGGTCGTTCTACCTCTTTTTCCGTTTGACTCCGTCAATTGTGGCGTTTTCTCGTTAGAACTATCTATGACCCTGGAATATTTAATTAAACTGCTTACATTTAGTTACAAAAATTGTCCATATAAATCGTTTTCATTTAGTGAAATAAAAAATTACACTTTAATTTACATCTCGAGGTTATTATCATATAATTCTTTTGTTTTGCTTTTCATCAACATACAATTTTATCAGAAAATGAATTCATTATTCGTTACGTTTATTATTAAATATATTCATAAATGATCAAGATATAAAATCCACCAATGAGATAATTCAACTTCTCCGGGTGATGCCTAATTTTCATAATAAAATTTAGGGAGGGCTTTCATATGTTATATTTATAAGGCAAATTGGATTTTAATAAACCATACTATTAATTTGGCCGGTAACAATCTCAACTTTCACTTTTATAACCAACAACAGTCCCAGTAACATAATTTTAATTTGAACTCTATTCGGTTCGCAACAATAATTATGAATGAAATGAAAAAACAAACAAGCTAAATTGAGATTAAAATAGATACAAATTAAGCGTAAAAAATTAAAAATTATGTCACTGAGACTGTTGTTGGTTATAAAAGTGAAAGTTGGGATTGTTAACGGCCAAATTAATAGTATGGATTATTATCGGCCAATAGGTAATAGTTTGGATTATTAAAATCCAATTTGCTTATTTATAATAATGAAATATCATATTTCATTAAAACTTATACATTGATAAAACATGAAGTTTTAGAAGTTTAAAGGGACGTGTAAAATTGCCAGTAAAATTTATATTATGTTGGTTTGAGAAGATATGAATGCATGGAATTATGAATGCAAGGATAGTAGTATGCATTTAATATTCAAATTCAGGGTAAAACACAAAAATGGTTTAACGGTAGGGACCACTGACTGCAAATGTTGAGGAAAAATAAAGGGTCAAAAGGCAAAATAACAAAAAGTCTCTGTCGCTCTGAACGCCGATCACATATCTTTTCTTAAATTATCACCTACCCCTCCATCTTCCCATCTTACCTTATTTAATGATCTTCTTTCATTCACCATTCATCAAAAATCATACGAAAAGAACAAATCATAAATAGTATATTATAATTTTATAATTAGTTAATTTATATGAATACCCTTGTTATGTCAATTAATTTATTTATAAAATTATTGGGTGAAAACTGTATATTTATATTCATGAGTTTTTTTATATAAGTTCTCAAGCTATATTTATATAAAGTTCGACAAATATGTATGATAAATATATTTAACAAAATGCAAACTTGATTCGAGCTTGAACCAGATATTTTAGAATATTAACTAGGCTAAAAAAACTTTATAAATTTTCCCGTAGTGGAATATCAACTTGAAATTTATCTTTTTTTTTTTTCTAAGTTTAGTTTAAAGTCAAATTTAATAAGGTTAAATAGACCGAGGTAAAGTTTGAATGCAAGTACTTTAATATAAGTTTCATTAATATAGTTGACGCATGTCCGAACGGATTTTTTATTTTTTTCAATAAATGATTTTTTAGGTTTGAGAATTTCAACATTACACTAATGTATATTCTTAATTTTCACTAATAACGAGTTGATTTAAGGAGGGATGAGAGCTTACAGAACATAATAAAATAAGAACTTAAAGTTGATTCAAAAAAGGTTGATGGATTTATAAAAAGGAAAAGGAAAAAATTGATTTGATAAGAAGAAAGAAGGTAAGGTGATAAAAGAGCAAATACAACAACAACTGATTTAATAGGAGGGATATATACGTGATCAAGTTTCTCGATCTACTTCAGACTCATCACTCTAATGTCTCGTCCAGGTCGGCTGCTCTCTCTGTTTTTTCCCTCGAGCGGGATTTGAACCCACGTCCTTTTGAAAAAAGGTGTGGTTATTGGGACTCCTCCAATTGTATATCAACACACCGGATTTCTATACGGGTCGTATAGTATCATACGCATCATATATCCCTATACGGGACGTATAACCCCTCTGACAGCCCACTGAATATTTTCTCGCAGTCAATGCCGAAATTTGCTATATGCGTTGTATAGTCTTATATGTGTCATACATGGGGTCGTATAGGGTTATATGAGGCATATAACCCTATAACAACCCCTTTTAACTTTTCTCGTTTTTAGTGTTTTAATCCTATATGCCGCTTATGGTGCTACACGAGTCGTATAATAAATATCGATTTATAATATGATTATGTCTGTATATTATGAAATTGGAAAATTAAGTAAACTACAGCATTTAATGACAAATTTTTTCTTCTCTTTAGCCACTTGTTTACATGGGTAAACTATATTAGAAATAAACACATCATTGACCAAATTAAGATGATTGATAGATGATGATAGTCGAGAGACAAAAATATCCTTAAAATATATCATGTTCTATGCACATATTATTTTTAAAAATAATAATAGTACTAATGATCATAATAATAATATAAATTATAAAATAAATAATATTAGAAGTGTATTAATTGTTTGTTAACTATACAGCAATCAAATTATAACTTTCAATGAAGCATATTGATTCTTTCAAATCTACCTTTTATTATTTTTTTTTTTGCAAATTTATCTCTTCAATTATGATCAATAAGTACAGTTTTTTATGAAGGGATTTTTGACTATAAACGTAACTATGCTATTTTTGTGACAACAGTAGCATAACTAAATGTAGAAAATAATGTGTACCACAAAATCTTAACTTGTCAATGTCTACCTATAAAACAAGTATAACATGGCATATTGAAAAATAATTTTCCCAAGTCAAATATTAAAACTAAACAAGAAATCTGGACAAGTTAAAAGTTTAACAAAACAAAGAGACTTTTTACAAGATAGATTCACACATCTATTTACTCTTAAACCAAAACTACAACAATTCTTAATCTACCCTATATTAAAATTCGAACACTAGTTTTTTCGAGACAAAACAAACAATAAACCAAAAAAAAACATGTAAGTTTTAGGTATTTAACAGATGAAACCCTTAACTTTGCTAAGTTTACCAAACACACCCTCAAAAGTTGATAACACAAACACCGTCTACTCCAACGTGTACGACAACTCACCTTCACCCACTAACCTACCGACACGTGTCCATCCTAAACATGTGGGGACCACACCCCCTCTTCTTCCTTAATCTCTTTGCCTAAATAAAGTCTATGTATTATCTGTCGGAGAGAGACTACCAGTGTTAAAGTTAAAGCAAAGAGTGTGAAAGAGAAAAAAAACCTCCACAATAAAGAGACTACCGCTGCCGCACGGCGGCCGGAATCCCTACATCCTCCGTCGCCGTTCACTTCTCCGGTGACCAAAACCACCTGCAATTGTTTCTTCACACTTACTCCGGCGACTTCGCCGGCGGTTTGGTAAAACGTTTACTTTTGTTCGTAACCTAAATCCTCCTTACATTCATCTTATTCCGCTGTCTTCGTTTGCAATTTACTGTAAAATTGTTAACGGAACTCAGACATAACGTCTGCTAATTTGATATTATCAGTGCCTTCGGGTCACTAATAATGTGGTGAGTGTGTTAGGGTTTGTGAGCAATTGTTGGTCTAATTGGGGCTAGGGTTTTGTCGAAATGAGAAAGGTGGTTGGTATTTGTTTAATTTCGCTAATTGTTCATGTTGTTATCGTGAAATCGTTGAATCCGACTCTGGATGATGATGTTCTGGGCTTGATTGTGTTCAAGGCAGACCTTCGAGATCCAGATGGAAGATTAGCTTCATGGAATGAAGATGATGATAGTCCTTGTAAATGGGATGGTGTTAGGTGTAACCCTAGATCTAACAGGGTGTCTGCACTTGTGCTTGATGGATTTGGGCTCTCTGGGAAGATGGGGAGAGGGCTGATGCAGTTGAAGTTTCTTAATAAGTTGTCATTGGCTAGAAACAATCTTACTGGTAGCATTGGAGTTAATATTGCTCAACTTACTAACCTTAGGGTGATTGATTTAAGTGAAAACAGTTTTTCTGGACCGATTCCTTCTAATTTCTTTGAGCAATGTGGATCTTTAAGGTCTATATCTTTAGCCAATAACAAGTTTTCTGGTCAAATTCCTGATAGTGTGGTGTCATGTTCAGCTCTTGGTGTTCTTAACTTTTCATCCAATCAGTTTTCAGGCATGTTACCTTCAGGTATTTGGTCCTTGAATGCACTTAGAACACTTGATGTTTCTGATAATCTGTTGGAGGGTGAGATCCCGAAGGAAATCCAAGGTTTGTATAATCTGAGGGAGATTAAGTTGAGAAAGAACCAGTTTACTGGTTCAGTTCCAGATGAAATCGGAGCTTGTGCGCTGTTGAGATCGATTGATTTGAGTGAGAACTCGTTTTCTGGGAGTTTACCAAGCACATTGCAGAAACTTTCATTGTGTAGTGATCTAAATTTTCACAGCAATTTGTTCACTGGTGAGATCAGTGAATGGATAGGGGAACTGGGAAGGCTTCAAACCATTGATCTCTCGAAGAATATGTTCTCTGGTGCGGTACCAGACGCCATTGGTAATATTCAGTCGCTGCAATTACTTAATATTTCCGACAATGGGTTCTCTGGGAGCTTGCCAGCATCGATGGTCAATTGCAAAAGCATTCAGATCTTGGATGTGAGTCGGAATTCGTTAACAGGGTTTCTTCCTACCTGGGTATTCCAATTAGGGCTACAAGCTGTTTTGCTTTCAGGAAATAAGCTGACTGGAAGCATTGATGGTGCTGTTACTTCTTCCATTGATGTATCACACCAGAATCTTCAAGTTCTTGATGTATCACACAATGAATTATCCGGCAAAATCCCATCCGATATTGCGAAATTCAGCAGTTTGAGATTCTTAAACATGTCTAAGAACTCACTAACCGGTGAAATCCCTGAAACTGTTGGAAAGCTGAAGGCTTTAGATAGTCTTGATTTGAGTGAAAACCAATTGAATGGAAGCATTCCTTCAGATATAGGAGGTGCAACTTCACTGAAACATCTGATATTATCACAAAACTCCCTTTCTGGCAACATTCCAAGTTCAATCGAAGCCTGCTCGTCCCTAATTTCTCTGTAAGACTCTCTTAATTTTACGAGTTTCGGTTTACCTATACTTTTTTGTTATTTCTTGATCTAATCTAGGCTTTTTGCAGGATATTATCAGTAAACAATCTATCGGGTCAAGTTCCTGTCGCAATGGCAAAACTTGCTGATCTCAAGTATGTAGATTTGTCTTTCAACAAACTCACTGGTACCCTACCCAAGCCATTAGAAAACCTTGCCCATCTTGTCACATTCAATGTTTCACACAATCAACTACAAGGTGAACTACCAGGTGGTGCTTTCTTTAACACCATCCCCCCATCCTCTGTAGCCGGCAATCCGACTCTTTGTGGTGCTGCAGTTAAGAAAAGCTGTCCTGCCGTCCTCCCTAAACCGATTGTACTGAACCCTAACTCCACCGGTTCAGACCCTGACTCAATCCCTCAAACTATTGCCCACAAGAAGATACTTCTTAGCATTTCAGCTCTTATTGCCATAGGTGCAGCTGCTGTGATTGTCGTTGGAATAATATTCATCACAGTTCTGAATCTTCGAGTCCGTTCCACCATGTCTAGATCACCAGTAGCAGTGCCATTATCAGGAGGTGATTTCAGCAGCTCCCACACTACAGACACCAACTCCGGCAAGCTGGTTATGTTTTCTGGCGAACCAGACTTCAGCACAGGAGCACATGCCTTACTAAACAAGGATTGTGAGCTCGGTCGTGGTGGGTTTGGCGCGGTATACCGAACTGTTCTCGGAGATGGTCGGTCTGTAGCCATTAAAAAGCTCACAGTCTCAAGTCTTGTGAAATCTCAAGAAGATTTCGAGAGGGAGGTTAAGAAATTGGGGAAGATTCATCACCCAAATCTTGTAGCTCTTGAAGGGTATTACTGGACTCCATCACTGCAACTTCTGATATATGAATATGTTTCCGGTGGGAATCTTTACAAGCATCTGCACGAAGATGAAGACGGAAACAGAAGCTCACTCACATGGAACGAAAGATTCAACATCATCCTCGGAATCGCTAAAAGTTTAGCTCACTTACATCACCTCAACATCATACATTACAATCTGAAATCCAGCAACATCTTGATCGACGGTTTGGGGGAGCCCAAGATCGCCGACTTCGGGCTAGCGAGACTGTTACCAATGCTGGATCGTTACGTTCTCAGCAGCAAGATCCAAAGCGCCCTGGGGTACATGGCGCCCGAATTCGCCTGCAAGACAGTGAAGATCACGGAGAAATGCGATGTATATGGGTTCGGAGTGTTGGTTCTTGAGATCGTGACGGGAAGAAGGCCTGTGGAGTACATGGAGGACGATGTGGTGATACTGTGTGACATGGTTCGAGGGGCATTAGAAGAAGGAAGAGTGGATGAATGCATTGATGAGAGGCTTCAGGGGAAGTTTCCGGCGGAGGAGGCGATTCCGGTGATGAAATTGGGGCTGATTTGCACATCACAGGTGCCGTCGAACCGGCCTGAGATGGCTGAGGTGATTAACATATTGGGGCTGATCAAATGCCCATCAGAAAGCCAGGGGGAATCGGATAATAATTAGGTATGTATGATGTATGTTTTGAAGTTCCGGCGAAGATGAATCCGATTAGTGTTTTGTTTTGTTTTGTTTTCAGGCGGGAGAATATTGATATTCTTTTGGTCATGTTTGTTGCTTTTCGATTGTTAAGTTACCGGATTCGTTTTCACCGGCTCCAATTTGGATCGGAGATGACCTATTAACTGAAAAAACCTATATTTCTCCCTTTGTTGTTATGTTTGTGTTTCTTGTTTAATTTTATATGAAGGCGTATATTGGGATCATGGGAGGGGGTGTGATTACATTCACGCCATCGCCCCTTCCACCGACTGGCACGTTGTTGCAACGCCCTTTATCGGAGTCGCATCAGACCTATGTCGGAAAAACTCATGTTCTCTTATGAACCCGCTACATATGCTAGTGTTTTAAAAAACTTAATGAGGGACAATATAGAAGATTTAATTAACTATATTTGTTTTTGGAATGGTAAATAAATGTTGAAGAATAGATTAAAATAATGAGGTGAACAATGATTTTGCTAATAAAAATATTAGTAAGGGCAGTCGATTTATGTTATTTTAAGATTAGAAGTCAAAAAGTGAAATTGATAGATGCTAAGGTTGGGGGGTCTAAGATTCTTGGCACCTACTTTGAGGCAAATATAATCCAAGTGGTGAATAAAGTAGTAAAGTGAAACAAGACATGATAAACAAAGTGGGAACTCGAGTATATAAAAAGGTTATTTCTTTTTTCAGAGTCTATGTTTTAAAATTCAATTTTAACCTTTTATATATCATATTTCAAATTTTATAAATTATCCTTGGCAAAAGTTTAAAATTTTTAGAAAATAGTGTATGACAAAGTTACCATCTTGACACCAGTATTTTTCGGGGGGGCCAAAAGTAAAAGCGGGTCAATATTGGTTACTAGAATTTATTGAAACAACATCACTTGAATCCGTTAGTTATAATTAGTTACCTTCGACTTGAGCTGAGAAGCTCTAGTTCTATTGTGATATTTAGATAAATATATGAAATGCAAATTGTGTTATTTGAATTATTTTTTTAATTAAAACCATGTGCAGAAGATAGTTAAAATGAGTTGTCCTTCACTCGAAATCCACTAAGGCCATATGAATATACACATACTAAAAGATGAAGAGAGCCTGTGTTGTCATTTTCATCATCAACTACCACATGTGTTACCCATAAATTTTATTATCTTTCTGGTGACCAGATATGAGCCACCCTAAAGTTGCACTAACATATCATTAGACACCCCACCAGGCACCATCTATGCATAAACCCTGACCCAAAGTTACAAATTAAATATGTTTATATTTTTTATTACAATAATACTATAAGTTTATCAAACTCATTCGGAAAGATTTGAGTTACAATTACTACTCATATCCTTTATTCATCATATAAAGCATCATTTATATTATTTTGAATGTAAAAAAATTCATTTATTTTAGTCATGTTGACAACATGTTATATGAGCGAATAATACAACGAATGAATTATATGTCTGTTTTATCAACCTTTTACAAGGTATTAATCAAAATGTATATTTTGTTGATGTGAGTGGAGGAAGATTTCAGTGAACCTGACAGATTCAAATAAAATACATCTCAGTTTAATGATTGTAACTTTATTTTATCATATGCAATTCGTATAAGTTTATAACCATTAACCACACACACAACACACACACCAATAAAAACTTGCATAAAGATAACGTTGTAGAAAGTTATTAAGAATTTTCATCAATTAAAGTTACATTAAAATGACAAAGTTTCAGAAAATAAAATAATATAACAAAATTTTAAACTTTTATTGACAGTAAAGAAATCACCCAAGCCAGCAATCTTAAATTCTTCATTTAAACCATCTGGTTTCTGTGAAAGGCACCAAACAACCAGATTTTCAACACAAGAACATCAAACATTCAAAAGATTATACCGTTCTTTGAATAAAATTATGCGATCACCATTGTTTTGAAGTTGCAATCTTGGTGTAACTTAAATTTTAAGTGTGTGCACAACTGTTATCCTTATAATATTGTTATAAAATGCATCTTGCTACTAATAATACGATCTCCGTTGTTTCAAAAAAAAAATGTAACAAACATTATATACAACACTAATAAGTGGTAGGTCCCATTAAATAACGTATCATCATTTATGGTTGGAAGGCGCATGGATGCAGTGTCACATCATCAGCTTTTTATGCCCATCATATCCCAGTGAAATTACCACCACCAATTCTCTTATCAAATAGTTTTGGGGTCGAGTACAATGATATATTCATTTATTTATAGTTAGATTATAAACTTATTTTAAAGTCACATGTTTAAGCTACACATATAACAAGCTAATATAAATTAATTGTGAAGTAGTAATA
Source organism: Flaveria robusta (assembly GCA_025506415.1). NCBI lineage: Eukaryota > Viridiplantae > Streptophyta > Magnoliopsida > Asterales > Asteraceae > Flaveria > Flaveria robusta. The sequence goes on along the minus strand of CM046473.1, from coordinate 37,119,724 downwards.
AATGGTCGTATGAATCACCATTCTAAAAAGATTAAGAGTAACATATGAGCCGTTCTAAGATGATTTTTATAATGCTAGAGTATAAATATATATGGTTGTGAATATTTGAATATTAAATTGAGTAAAATGCATATTTCTGCCATTAAGAACGTGGAGTCAACAGTCAAATGCTCGAATCCATGGTCATGGACATGAATGGGTTAAGCAGCTTTTTTAAAGTTCGTGGCTAGTTTTGCCCATGCAAATATGTCTCGGCTATGCTAATGGCTATGCTAATCATCCACTCAAAAGCTAACACATACCCCTACGTTCATTTTGGTTAGTAAAATATAAAATCATGTGTGTATGTTTGGTTGTTATGTGACTAGAATTTACGTCAACAATGATTATATGTTTTAAAGTTAATATCATTATCTATATCGAATTTTCTTTAAAAATCTTTATAACGTGTAAAAGATGATAACATGATTGATGCAAGAGCGTCGTTACGAAAATAACGGTTGATGATTGTGTTCATGGCCCAAAGACATCAAGATTGTTAGTCTTTTGAACCCCTCGTGTGATGTTCTCGTATCGATGTATTTAAAATTAAGTTGTAACAAATCTTACTTATAAGTTTATAAAAGATATATCTTTAACTTGAATCAAAATCTACATGTTATATAAAAAGAAACAAAAGCTGGATTTTATGGAATATATATAAAAGGTGAAAGGAAAGAATATAAAAATATGATGTAATGAAGAGAAAGGGTGCAAAGAAACATGATCCCTTCATGCTAGCTTTTACTTTTGTTGAAAGACAATTATGGACACCACCATTTTCTTTATTTTTTATTTCACTTTTTGTAGTGGAATCTGGATTGCTTTGTTCTTGGAAGGACAATTTTTATTTCATTACATGATTAATATTATGCATATCAACCCTGCATGCAACCAATGACAGGGTATCCAAGGGCAATTATGGTATTCTCTATCCTCCAACCATTTCTGTCTTTAACGGAAACCATTGCTTTCTGAAGTTGCTTCGGTTACTAGCCAGAATTGTAATTATTTAGTAGTTGAGGGGGTCATACGTACAAAAGATTGTAGCTGATTTTTACATCATCAATTTAAAAAGTGGGTCCAATTACTTAGACTATTAAATTATCAAATACATTTTTTAGGTGATCTAATCTATGAAAACTGAGTGAATTAGTAATAGAAAATAATTAATCGAAATATTTCAACTTATAACATAAATAGATACTAGATTCAACACTTAGAAAAATGATTCATACACAAAATCTTTGAAGGGGGTCTCGATTTCTTACCTAATCAGTGTGACATCTAGTATACATCTTTGACATCTGGTACAAATCTTTCTTCCATTTTTAAAAGTTTAAAAAACTTGAAAAGAAATTTAATCATCATTATAAACATACTGAAAAATCGACAAACGAGATCGAATGAAACCATGGGCAGGACCTACCTTTTGGGTAGGGTGCTCACTAGCATCCTGTGAGTTTTTTTTCTGTGATAGTTTTTTCCTAACCGACTTCTATAAAATTATAACATCAACTCCCGTAATTTTGACACAGACTCAAATAAAATTTTAACATTGACCCCAAGAAAATTTGATATAGAATTTTAAAATTTTACTAATATATACCTATTATAAACATATTAACAAACAAAAAATAATTAAATTAGATAATTTAAGCCCATTTTAAATAAACAAATTTAACTAATTCAAGTTCAAGCTAAACAATTAAGAATTGTACATTTAACTATTAATTTATAAAGCCCAATCAAATTAACCCAATTGATTTATATTAATTATGTATTTCTAATAACGGTAAAAGTACTTTTATTATATACTTTTATATTTAACTTGGTTTTTATCATTTTATTGTATGTCCGACCCAACCCAAGATATAAAAAAAATTATACTTGACAATAGTTAACAAGCCACAAAGTTTTCCGACCCTGTGAAAAAATCACCACCGACTTAAACTATAATTTTGTATCATTATTTTAAATAGCTTTAAGCCTTTAAGTACACTGTTTAGATAAGTTTACTTTATCACCCTTTGGGTCTTAGTGTCTTACAATGGTGCTTAAGTGGGCTTGACCCATAACAATTAAAGTTCAAACTTGGGCTCTAATCTGTAATGAAACCTATATCTAAACCTAGCCCATTTCAGCACACAGCATAGTAGCTGAGTAGCATACCATATACGAAACAAACAAATTGTATAGGGTTTATGTAAATACCTCTCAAAGGAAAACGTTCATCTCTTTTGTGCATCACCCATTTTCTTGAAGATATGGTCGTATATTGTAATGTTGTCCCCAAATGAAGTTCAGAAAGCATGGGTGCATGAGGTCTAATCTAAGTGTGACACATGTGATTATAAAAAAAGGTTCGGAATAAAACCGATCAAAAAACGGGTCCCGTTTGGAAAAAAAAACGGCTTTAGCCAAATCAGTTCTTGTCCGATTCGAACCGGTGGTTTGTATACCGGTTTGTCAGCCCGACTTCCAGAGCCAGTTTAAATATAAAAAAAAAACGATTAAACCTGTAAAAAAACCGGTTTAAAAAAATCGGTTTCAAAACCGGTTTAAGGGGTTTGAGTGTTCTGCTAGAAAAACTAGTTTATAAACCGAACCGGTTTGAAATAAAAAACCGGTTTGATTAATAGTCCAGTTTATAAATCGAACCAGTTTGAAGAAAAAAAAACTGGTTTGTGCACCTTATAATAAACCGTCTCTATTATTTTGTTAGAGTGGTAACATAAATATTATTTATCTGTATTTTAAGGTAATTATTACAGTAGATACACCAAACTACCAAATTAATTGTAAATGCTGAAAACTGTTAGTTTCGACAATACCAAATCATGGAAAATGGTTATTAACTGACGTGAAACTTTTTTTTAATCTATCATTTTATAAATAAAAGATGACGGGCTCGGAAATGATGCTTTAGGAATTACTCAAACACAACATTGCATAAAATGAACCCTTTCTTATAAATATATAAGAAAGATTATTAGAAAAGAATATTTGAAATTATCAATCAGGCAATTACACTTTAAGAACAAAAGGAAAAGAATATAATATTTATACATATGCACACGCGACCAATATATGCCACATTGTGATCAAATAAAATATATTTTTTTAAAGAAAATTCAAAGTGCATTACATATTTTCCTATGGTTTAACTAAGGGTTTGGTCATAAGTCGTTATCTATATAGGTTCAATATTTTTTTTGTCTTATCTTTAATAGCGTATAATAAATCAGAATTTGAAACCATAGAATGCTCAAAAGGACAGAAATTTTATTAGTCAAGAGTCAAGACAGAGATAAAAACCCTGAGATGTCAAAAACCGCAAGATAAAAAATGTAATATCTTACATTAGTTGGTCTACAAAGCCCTATAATGAAGCCCAGAAAATGGCCCATTTTTATCAGTATATGTTCACTCGTGAAAGCCCAATTACATTATTCCAGCCCGACCCGGTTTATGGTACCAAGCCCAAGTATACTAACCGGGTAATAACGCGTGACCCGAATAACAAAACAAGATCCAGATGCACCCCTTCTGGCTTCTTCATCATCACACTATCAAACATGATTCTGTAGAGACAAAGTGAAGACTACAAACGACAGATTCAAAATGCAGCATCCATCAAATCAAAATTCTAATGCGTTTCCGTTGAGGCCTTCGCATCACCGGCGAGCTCACTCCGAGATGAACTTCCGGCTGCCGGAGGATCTAGATCTGGCGTCAGATCCATACGATGCACCATCTGAAAGCTTCGAAGAGTTAGGATCTGAGGAAGATAATCTATTCTGCACTTATATGGACATTGAGAAGCTCGGATCCAGCTTCAACGATGGCGGCATTTTGGATAACGGTCGGATCAGCAATGCCGGTGGCGGTGGTGGAGGTGGACCTTCGGAGGATGATAACGGTGGATGTGGTGATGTAGAAAAGAGTGGTGGTAGACCTCGGCATCGGCATAGTAATTCGGTGGATAATTCGAGTTTGTTGAGCGAAAGTATTGAAGCAAAGAAGGCGATGGCTCCTGAGAAGCTTGCTGAATTGTGGACTCTTGATCCTAAGCGAGCTAAGAGGTAATACTACGTATGAATTTGTTTTACAACTTATGGTAAAGGTTTTGCGATCAGTAATTTGATGAACTGCTTTGAGATATGGATGAATAGGTCAACTGTATTATAATAATTTGTAAAGTAGGAGGCTAATTTGATGTGGATCTTCTTAAATCTGATGGTTTGGTTCAGTTACATGATTGTTAGAGATTTTTACTTTAATTCTGTCTCTAAAGATTGGAATTGCATTTCTGATTGTTGTTTTGCTTGACTGCCAGAAGAACATGTTATCATCAACATGAACACTTTAGTAATGGATCACTTACTAATGCATTAGTCCAAATGTAAGCAAAGACTTTGTGGTGACTGGTGATTATCATGGTTAATTGTTGTGCGTACTTAAGCTTTTAGGAGTCTCATTATGGGTTGAATAACAACATAGTAGTCATCTTATATGCCAGAATGATGGTAATCTTCAACAAAGTCCATGTTTATCAGTCATCTCCATGACTCTTACTGAGAGATTTTCTATTCAAATGTTTTACGCCAGGCCCTACTTTCATATACATATCCATCATCAGCAATATCCCCTTTACTCTTGGAAGCCATAGGCAAAAAGCTTACATGCTATTTCTATAGGTAAGAACATTAATTCAATTAGTATGCCTTCTTGTTCTTAAGCATAGGATGCTAGAGAGTCCGAGTGTGTTGTGTAATATCTTAGTGGTTTAGTACCCCTCCATGTAGTGTGTTATCAGTTAACCATCCCTTGAGAAATTTTATACCAGTAAATCTTATGCTTTGTGATACAGGATTTTAGCTAATCGACAATCTGCAGCTCGTTCTAAGGAGAGGAAGGCTCGTTATATGTCTGAGCTTGAGAGAAAAGTTCAGAGCTTGCAAACAGAAGCAACCACCCTTTCAGCACAATTAACACTTTTTCAGGTGATTGTATCTTAATTCTAAATCCATGTTTTTCAGTCATAATTTCAGCATATAGGAATTACAGTTCTATATAAAAAGGACAATGAGATCTATCAAGTTAAGCATGTGTTTCAACATACTTACTAGTGTAGATTTTAATTAGCATATGATGTTTTTCTAATACAGAGAGATACAACTGGCTTGTCTTCTGAAAACACAGAACTTAAGCTTCGATTACAAGCTATGGAACAACAAGCTCACTTACGTGATGGTTAGATTCATTATCACGCTTATAATATATTTCATTTGTAACATATTTTTAAAATTATCTGACTATCGTTTCAAATACAGCTCTAAATGAGGCACTGAAGCAAGAAGTCGAAAGACTCAGAATGGCTACTGGAGAAATCGCAAGCTGTTCAGATGGTTACAATTTGGGGATGCACCAAGTTCCCTACAACCAATCAAACTTCTTCACAAACCATCAACAGTCAGAGCCTCCACAATACCACCACCTCCACCAGTCCAACATGTCAAACCACCACCATCACAGCAATCTACTTGCAGCCGCCCACGTTCAGTCTTTTTCTGAAACACTACAACAGGATCCACTTGGCCACTTTCAGGGGCTCGGTATCAGCACCGGAGGCAATCCTCATATCATCAAGTCTGAAGTCTCTTCAATCTCCACGGGTAAAAACAGCAGTAAATTTTGAATTACATTATTTTTCTTCATATTGTGTTTCACCAAATTCCTTATAATTGTTCATAGACTAACACCTTGTTAGTAACCAAAATTATTTATTTTTATTGTCCCCGTGTCTGGGATCAACATTTATCCTTATTGTCATGATGGTAACTCTTAGATTTACTAGCTTCTGTTAATAGTAATAATAATAATAGGTAAATGTTCTAATCTGATGATGGCCAAAATAGTTTTACTTAAGTCACAGAATATGGTCCATATCATATGGGGTGAGCCAACAGACCATTTAAATGCACATGGCACACAAGGGCACCACCTCCATCAGTGATGTGAAGGGTGCACCTTCATGGAAAGGTCATGTGGGCTGTTTGTGTCTGGGGTTTGTGGCTAATATACAACAAAGACCATGTTAATAACTACCCTACCCCTTGATGGCTATTGCTTCTTAAAAGTTTCCCCACAATATGTTGCAATTTTATTTTTTCAACTCTTTGGACCATTTTTGAACTTCATTTTAATATAGTGAAAACCGAAATATTTTTTATATTATTTATTTTGTTTGAAATTTCTTGGTCTGACAATTTATTGGGATTGGTTATTTTGGATAAGTTGTGAAGGTGTTTATTCTCTTTGTATTTGCACAACAATTGGTTGGTGCAGTATCATCCTCGAAATGAGTATTTTGGATAAGTTGATTTTTCACAAACGTAGCAAAAGCAAAAGAATTGATCGTTTGTTGCATTAAAAGTTAAGTGGGATAATTTGGGAAATTGCGTGAAAATGTTACAAAGAGACAAAATGGGTGGTTTGAACTTGAATATTGAGAAATGAGTAATTTTCCGGTTCGTGTAATAAAATTCAAGTTGGGTTGATTTCTTATTATTTATTTTTGTTAGTATTATTAATCTATATATGTCCCTGATATGGTTAACAATCATAATCAAACATATTATGATTCGTCTATCTCACAAAATATATCCAATGATTTGAGGATTGTCATAAAATCTTTAAGGTTTTACAGTCATATTTTTAGAATTAGTATCTTATTAATGAAGTTTTCATTGAAATATATATAGCTTTACTCTTAATCTATTCGTATCTATATTAAAATACAAATTTTCATATCATTTTAGTGTTTTCAAAATTTGTGGGATTCTCATATTTCACCTCATTCAGTCATTTGCTGATTTGCATGTCTTCCTTCAGTTTGCCTTTCAAATTGATTTGAAGTGTCAAAAACTTGTTAATTTCATTTTGATATCGGTAGCTTAAAATACAAATCTTTCTACTCTAATAAAAGGATAAATGAGGGGGATACATGACAACATCACATTCCTCCTCATTAAAATTTTCCTGCTTCTCTCTCTTATTTAATAATTATTATAATTACTAATAATATTATTTAATTTCTTTATAAACTAAAGAGATTTTTACATATATCCCCTTCTTAAAACCACTAATTACATATTTACTCAAGTCACAAAATCAATTACATATTTCCCCTTCCTAAAATATATATATTACATATATATCCATTTCATAAAAATAAAACCACTTAATGATAATTTTACCCTTATTTTTACTATGAAATTTCCATATAATTTTTTAGTATTGTAATTGTTTAAAATTTTGATAATAATTTTGTGTATACAAAGATGTAACTTTGATTATTGATAATTGTTGTTTTAAAATAAAGTTTTAAACTTTTGAATTTGGAGATGTAATTTTAATGTTTTTATTTACACAGAGGGCTCGTAATATGTAATTCATGGTTGTAGAAAATGAAATACCTAAAAATATTATATTAAAAATAAAAATAAATAGTCTTTCAATAAATTAATTTTAGTAAATTGATAAATATGTAAGATATATGTTTTAAAAAGGGGAAATATGTAATTAAAATTTTAAATTGGGGAAATACGTAATTAATAATCTTATGAGGGGGAAATATGTAAATGCCCCAAAACTAAAAATACTTTTTAATAAATTATAAAAATTTCTTTTCATTAATGTTATTTATAAAGAAATAAATTTTTATAAAATAATAATTTTTTTAAAACATCAAACATTTTAAAATTAATGCTTTTAAAAAGTAAAATTTATATAAATAAAAAATAATTAAAATTGGAGTTATAATAAAAAATTATTTTAAAACGGTTTGTTTTGGAATAAAATGTTTAGTTTTTCTAATAAAAATTTTAAAAATTTAATATCTGTTTTATTACTTATAACCTTACTAATACGTAATTTCAATTATATATTATTTTAAAATATCGTTTTATAATTAATAAAATTTTATTTTATTCCATTTAATATTTTATTTATTCAACCCGTGTAATACATTGGTTACTAAAACTAGTAGTACTATATTAGCAAAGACTTTTGACGTTGTAAACACATAACTAACATCTACCAACTTAACTATAGGTAAGGTCTACACAAATAATACATGTTCACAAAACACATATTTTGCAAACACTTCATGAAATTAAACTCATATAACTAACTAGATTTAATAAATCTGTGTATTACATGGGTTAAATAAATAAAATATTAAATATAATAAAATTTTATCAAGTATAACATAAAATTTTAAGATAAGATATGATTGAAATTATGTATAAGTATTAATTATAAGTAATAAAGCAATGATACAAATTTTTTAAACTTATTTTTGATAAAAAAATTAAACATTTTGTTTCAAAACAAACCGTATTAAAAATGTTATGTTTAAAATTTTCCTTATTATAACTTCTAATTTTAATTATTTTTGGTTTATAAATAATTTTCTTTTTAAAAGCACCAATTTTGAAATAATTTTTATTTTTAAAAAAGTGAAAAAATAGTTTATAAAAGTTTGATTTAAAAAAAAAATAAGATTAATATAAAAAGATCTTTTTTTAATTTATTAAAAAATTATTTCAATCTAAAAAGAGTTAAAGAATATTATTAGTAATTAAGAAAATTATTTAATAGAAAAGAGATGCGGAAAAATTTTGATAAGTATGAATATGGTGTTGCCACTTGTTCTCCTAACTATTTTTTTTATTAAAGTAGAAAAATTTTTCAATGAGGATATAAGACAAAGGGAAGAATTTCGTAACACTATCATCAATCATCATTAATTTTAAAAACGTATCAAGTGATAGGTTTAGCTCACATTTTATGCAGGGTCCGACGAATAGCTAGATTGCTCTACGATCTTACGTACACAAAATGAGGTGATATACATTGTAATCAAAATTTCAAGGGGTCCATTATAATATTTATTCCTGCTTTCTTTTTGGTGCAATATATATGAAAAGGGAAAAGAAAAACGAGCTTTTTTCAAATGGATGCAATATTCCAAAATCAGACAAGAGATTGTGAGCAGGGCTTTCATTGGACCCCGATACAACATGCACAATTTGGATACTCTCTTTTTCCTTTTCCCTTTGCTTTGTGGCTGCAATTTTTCTCAATTGCCTCCAATAAATATTTTATTTGTCACAATAAAGATTCGGATAATACTTATCATCCATACATGAAAATGGTTCCAATAACAATATGTTAAAGGAACATGTAATTTACAAATTATTATTACATATATTTGATTTTTTTTAGTTTGACAAAGAGTTAAATGCATTTTTATTCCCTAGTTTATATCAATTTTATCATTTCAGTACTTGTGTTTCATTTTATGATGTTTTATTACCTGTGTTAAAATAACAAAACTGATATAAAACCAGAGACTAAAAAAACGTTTAACTCTTGATCACAAACTTTGAATTACTTATTGTTTATCGTAGTCCTCTGATGACTGATGTTTAAATCATTTGGATGCATGTTATGAAGTATTTAACCTAAAAATTCTAGGAATTACTTTCAAAAAAGTTATTGTTTTTGTAAAGGTCAAAAATTGGTTATCTACTCTGATGACATCTTCTTCTACTAGACTATTTTCTCCAATCACCCTCTGTGTGTAAGGACAATTTCTCAATACCAAACCAAGAGACCATCTTAACACGAGAACATCTCCTAAGTTCCAAACCTGCAAGAAATTCTATGAAACCATTTTTCTTGAAATATTTTAAAGATCACAATAATTTAGTTACCTAGTGTAAGATTACTGTTCATAATAAACGGTAGCAAAACTAAACTTTTCTTTTAATTAAAAGTTAGGCTTAAACGTTTAATACATACGACTAGTATAAAATCCTTTTACCTTCTATTTAATGTATTCCTAATATAATTAGGTTTAACACATATATTAAAACACTATATTACACCAAAATGACTGATGTTCACAAACAAGTTTATATTTAAAATAAACATCTGCATTTGTTTATAATAAAATAAAAAGGTTTATGCAAGGATCACCATAAAACTAATCTATAAATAATAGTCAAAGAATTATTAAATTTTATTTAAGAAATACGGCCGCAAAATCAGGAAGTTGCATGTGCAACTAACGTGGTAGGACATTTTATATTTGACAATTACTCCCACACAAATTTCATTATCTTAATTCCTAATCATTGAATTTTATAAATTAATAATAACGTTAACAAAATTGTTTAATAATATAATCCACACACATAACCTCAATATCCGCATCATATTTTATTTGCTAAACGATGTTAGATATGAGCTAAACGACAATAGTTTCATATGTAAATTGTAGAGGAACAAAAGTTTATTGTTCTAACGTCTAAGGAAGATCCAAGTGTGTTAACGATGGTTTCTTATGATTTATATAATTTAAATATCTTTTTAGAGTGGTGAATTTATATTTATAAAAACTAGCAATATGCTAGATTACGTGAAATTACAATGAAAAAAATAAAAAAAGCACTACGAGTCTAGTCCAATCCAACAGTTGTATAATCGTCCTATGTTTGATCCATAAAAAGGTATCATCTTGATCACATCTAAAATCATGAGTTATACCATTGAATGTCTTCTAAAACTATGTTATGGCTTATACTTAAACGCTACTCTTTGTATTTGAAATAATTAGACCGATTAACAACTCTGTTGTTTTCTTGTTTAAGAACCGACAAATGATAAAAGAATCATTATCTCCTAACTATTCCATTTGTGTACCAACGACCTTTTTTTTAATTAGAACTTGCAAACCCATGTTCAGATTTATGTAAACAACACATTAAATAACTTTTATAAAATTTAAATACTCACAACTTATCGTATGAATTGTCTTTTTCAAGAAAATAAAGCTTCATGTGCTAATTATGGTGAAATTTGTATGGATGTTCACAAGATTTTCCTTAATTTGAGTTTTGTTTTTAAAACTCATGGCTTGAAGCTTACCCGGAACTTATTTGGTAAAAGCTGAAATAAGCTCGCTTGAAATTGACTTGTTTGTAAACGAGCCAACCCAAGCTCACTCGTCTGGTTTGCTCGTCAAACTCATGTAAATTAAACCCAGTTATTTTTGTTTATAATGGTATAATACAATTAGTTGTCCAATCTTAATCTTTCTAGGCCTAAGTTTACACAATTCTAAGCTCGTTGGCTCATTCGTTTGACTCATATTAAACATGTTCATAAACTTGACATTTACGTAAAAAAAATCTTGTGTTTTACTAGAATTTAAAAAGTATGTCAGTCAGCTTGACGAAGCTTGACGAAACATGAGCTGGCTTTTACAAGCTGTGCTTGAGCTCATATTCAGCTCGTTAAGCATAAACGATATGAGCTGAGCTGGCTCGTTTAAGCTCCAACTCAAATTCGAGCTGAAGCTGGCTCAACTTAGTCCGTTCATTAAGCAGCCCAAAATTTGAGGAGTATTGTTGTCTACTCGAAAGAGCTTCTTTTTAAACTGTGAAGTTACCTTACTTTTAACCTACATAAGTTAATTTCTAGTCTACCCCATGTTAGTAGTTAAACTTTAATCTTCTTTCAAGAGACAGTGGCCTCTACCACCCGGTCATAACTGGATTGATACCATATAATATAAATGTCAAGTATAGAGGGATATTAGGAGAAAATTTAGGGTTAAACGGATCTCAATATTTATAAGTAATAGTTGTGGGTGAAGAATATAGAAAAAATATTACTTTTTATCTGTATATTTGGTAATACATTATATCCCTATTAAAATTTGTTATTATTTTTGAAAATGGTTGTGAGTGAATAAGAGAGAATGTAATTATAGATGCATAAAAATATTATTTAATTAAAAATTAATAATTTTTAGTGTAATTATAAGAATGTAAATAAAAAATAAGATGTGAATGCTCTTATGGGGTTATATATGGGAGATGTTACATATATTGAGATATATTTTTAATTAAGAGTTTTGATATCAACATATATTAAAGGCTGTTGTTAAGACTTAAGAGTAACAACTAACAAGCATGCAACATTTTAATTTCTATTTCACAACTTATATATAATAAATAATTACTCTAACGTGGAAAGCAGTGTCCGATGTAGAACTTTTTTACAAGGTGATAAAATTTGGATTGAGTTTAAATGGAAAGAATAAAACTTTTTATAAGCTGATAAAAAAATTTATAAGGTGATAAAAGTTTGTTTAGAGATAAGACTCTTCTTATAAAATTTCTAGCTCCAATAGAAAGAATATTTACATACCAATGCATAAATAAACAATTTAAAAAAATAAACTAAATCTAGAAATAAAAGAAAATAGCGTTCAAATAAAATAAATATTATGAAGATTGTAAAAATAAAAATTAGTTTGTAATTCTTATGTGCAACCCTGCTAGAGCGTCTCCAATGTTAAGCATAACAATTGTGTCACGTTAACTATGATATAATATGTGTCTTCATACTTAAAACACATCATTTCCTCCAACATTATATTGTTTTTTAAACATTAATTTTTTTAAAATAACAAGAAAATCAATGTATATAATTGTTTGAGACTTGAGAGAGGGATCCACCCAAACTTGTTTGTGCACATCCGGATCTTCAGATAAAACCAAACAAACGTGAAGCAAATGACCTCAAACAACGTTAACTTTTTTGGCACATAGGTGTTTTTTTTTTCCATCCGTATGCATCGTTGAAGCTGTTCTTATGTTTCGAATTTCCAAATTTTCAGCCTAAAGAATTACTTATATCAAAAATTACTTACATCCCTATCAACATATTTTAAATAGTTTTAAAAACTTTAATGTAACGAAATGAGTTAAAAAATAGTCACTAATGATAACAAAACTTCTTAATAATAGGAATTTATAAGATTTTCTTCTTTACAAACTACAAAAGAATATAAGTCGTATTTTTCTTTAAAAAAACCCTGACAAATTATTGTTATCAATGGATTAATCGACCCTCTCATGGTTCTGCATCTAAGGAGGCTATTTTCAATCCTGCAATATACGATTTATAAGAATAGGTTAAGATCAGTTTTAAAGATAGTTTTAATAAAAAATAGTATACTAGTGTATGTTCAATGAAATTAACTATTAATAATCTTTATCTTTATATTATAATAAAAGAGTAACTAATGGGGACACGTGGCAGCACCACATTCATCCTCACCATAATTTTCCCGTCTCTCTCTCCTACTTAATAGTTACTATAATTACTAATAATATTATTTAATTTATTTATAGACTAAAAATATTTTTTGATAAATTAAGAAAGAAATCTTTTAATCAATACTATTTATAAAGAAATAAAATTTTATAAAATAATCTTCTTTTCAAAAGCATCAAACTTTTTTAAAAATATAAAATATTTTAAAAATCAATATTTTTAAAAAGTAAAATTTTTATGAATAAAAAATAATTATAAATAAATTTTATAAAACCTTTTGTTTTGAAACAAAATATTTAGTTTTTTTAAACAAAAAAAGTTTAAAAACTTGATATCATTATTTTATTACCTATAGTCCTTACACATAATTTTAACCTTATTTTATCTTAAAATATCATTTTATAATTAACAAAATTTTATTTTATTTAATATTTTATATATTTAACCCGTGTAATACACGGGTTATTAAGCTAGTTAAGAATAAAGTGTGAACAAAACTCGTGCTTATGAATAGATGCTCACTGTTTCCCGCCACCTCTTTTACCATTCCCCGCACGTTGATTTTCTTGTACTTTTTAGGCTTTTCAATATCCGGAAGTTTCGTTTAACCCGAAATAAACGGATCCATATTTTTTTATATATATTTTTCCGCAGCATATAAAGTTTATTGTTTAATTGTGGGGTTAAACTTAACAGAGTTTAATTTAATATGTTTTAAATAAAAAAATTTCTTTCATATCAATTATATATTTTAGAAATATTTATTTAAGTCTATGTTTATGTTTATAAATGCATTTTTAAATATGAATGAAAATTTTAATTAGTTAGCTTAGAATTGTCTTTAAACCGCAAAAGAAACAACTTTGCCTTCAAGGTAACGTAGGACTTCCATTTGTTCGACAAACATAGTTTCGCTTTATTGCAATCATTTTTAGATGACACCGCTATAATAACATGAAAATTAATATATTTAAACTTGTAGGGTATAATATTGGAAACTTTCTACCCAGTCTTCTAAATGTTACATGTGATTATATGATCTCTGAAAAAAAGGTGATTTATATTGTTTGCATAAAGAATACATTTGGTGTAATCTTTAAAAAGTTTGCACATGTCTATCTCATCTAACTCCTTTCTATCTTATAGTTATTTACTTATTAAACTCTTAAGCTCATGATCTTGTAGGATAGTTGGCATTTGATTTTCGTCATAAATATATAGTATAAGTCTAACTTAAAAAAAATGTAAGATTAAGTGGCATTACAACTTTACAAGTGTAATCGTGAATTCCTACATTAGGAGCAGAAAGACTCTTGATTACGTGGTATATATATAAAAGTAAAAGAATTGTTTATTATTATTTTTATTAAATCACGTCGACAAATGGAAGTGATTGCCATTTTAACATCCTGCCTCTTATTTGATGTTCATGAATTTAATTTTATATATCTAAGTGGAAATCTTATAAAGATTTAATCTGATTAAATATATTACTCGAACCGAATCATGCTAAGCTGAGGTGCACATGACATGTAAATATTGAGAGGTCATGGGTTCAAGTCTCACTCTGAACAAAAATTCTAAGGGTTGAGCCAGTGGGTTTTCTCAGAGTTGAGCCAGTGGGTTTTCTCAACAATAGGTTTCCTTCTGGGGGGGTTAGGGGTGCGGTGTTGGCTGGAAAACGACTAGATGAGCCCGATTAAGATAACACCTATTCTCCGAAACAGGGTCACACATTTGTCGTAAAATAAAAAATTCACTATCAATTCTATAATTATCATGTAAGGTTTTGTTTATTATTGGTTTTATTAAAATCTGAAATAATCTTTTCCAATCTTTCAATCTATGGCATCCAATCTTCAACCGCCACACCAAATATTCAAACACCAGGTCGACAGATTGCACATTTTTTCTTGATAAAATGGAATTAATACGGCGCAATTTCAGTAATATATCGCAAATAGTTTAACATTTATATTTTATGTTTATAATTAATATTATATAGAATAAGTTTAAGATACAACGTGATAAATTCATGTGAAGGGCAGGAAGTTATAATAGTCATTAATCTAAAAGATAAATAAAATAATCACGTAATAGATGTGGCTGAAGGATAGATTTGGAATTAGATTACAATTGTTGACTTTTTTTTAATTTTTTTTTATTTTTTTAAACCCCATATAACTTTTACATATGATATTATTTTTAAAAAAAAAGTGCACCACGAAATTAAGACTTTTATCTTTTTTAATATGAGTATAATATTGTTATATTTTAAAAAAAATAACTTTTTTTTTAAAACGTCTATTTGTTGTGCCTATAACTTGTGTGCTTATTACATACGTAATTATGAACATAACTTATGTAATTATCATATAACTTGCGTAATTATATATATAATTTGTAAATTATTTTTTTACAAACGTGAATATTAATTTTACTTTGCGTAATTATAAATATAACTTGCGTAATAATAGATATAAACTTGTGTAAATATGAATATAACTTGAATTATAAATATAACTTGTATTATTATACACCTTAATGCGCGGACGAAACTTCCCATCCGTCAAAAAACACATGTCACACACTGTTGACTTTATATGTTTCGTATAAAAATTACACTTTGTATAATAACCGGTCTCATATTATATAATAATTTTTGGTAAATCAAACTCCGTTAGTGGATAAAAAAGGATGTCCAATTTATGCTAAGTAATAAAGGGAAAATCTATGTATCCAATACCGTATTGCATGATACTGCTAAGTTTTATAAAGTTATACCGATCCCCCTTGAATAGTAACACTAGTAAAAATAGATATTCAAAAATATGGTTTTACCGGTTATTATATATTATATTTTTATATTGTTAATAAAATTGTTGAAGAAAATTTGTGAAAACATTGACTATTTTTTTATAAGATTTTGTCAAAGTTAAAAATTACCTCAACCGAAAGAAAAACCTAAATAATTGTAGTATAATATTACTTTTTTCCAAACAAAAATATGTAATTAAAATTTTGAAGTTAGTATTTTATTATACATACTCATACAGATTAATAACGAATAAAAATAAACGAAAAAGGGGACTGAAAGATACAGTTGAAGAATCGCATGTGCTAATGGGGTCCATCAATTTGGTAGTTCAATAGGAACAATCGCATGTGTTCAACTTGGATTCATATCTCCTACAAAAGTCATAAAATATTAAATACACTCACCAATGCGACCTCAAAAATCAAAATTGGTGTAATAAACTACGATGTATTTTATATTTATATGCTGTTGTTTAATATTTTATGTGTGAGTTTATATATTCTTAAAACATGATATTATATTTTAACGAACTAAATTTATTTATTATACACTAATATATTATGTATTTAAAATAAAAAGTAATGATTACATTTGTTTTTATACTCAAGTCCTGTGGATATTGTTTCTTCAACGTACGCTAAAATTGTCACTTTCTAGTGCAAATGGTCCCAGTGTCTTTTGCAACTTCCCTATAAATATAAGGTAGTTAAGCCCTTTCCATCCACCACATCCTTATTCACTTTCTTACAATGGCTCTTTCAACACTTATTACTGTCTCTCTACTTGTTTGCTCCTTCAATGTTGTCTATGGAGGTTGGGAAAGTGCCCATGCCACTTTCTATGGCGGCGGTGATGCCTCTGGGACAATGGGTATGTAGAATAAATTCAAAAGATAAAATCGTTACTCTGATACTGTGAAAGATGTTTATATAAGATACATATAGAATATAGCTAAAGATATTTGGATGCTAATTGTGTTTTTGGTGTTTTAGGTGGTGCTTGTGGTTATGGAAATTTATATAGCCAGGGATATGGTACAAACACGGCTGCATTGAGTACGGCTCTTTTCAACAATGGATTGAGTTGTGGGTCGTGTTATGAGATGAGATGCAATGACGACCCTAAATGGTGCTTGCCCGGCTCCATAATCGTGACCGCGACCAACTTTTGTCCACCCAACCCTGGCTTGTCTAACGACAATGGTGGGTGGTGCAACCCTCCTCTCCAGCATTTTGATCTTGCTGAGCCCGCTTTCTTGCAAATTGCAAAGTATCGTGCAGGAATTGTACCCGTTTCTTTCCAAAGGTAGTGTACAAAACTTTTTGATAGATTAGTGTGATTAAAAATGAAATTGTATGATATCTTAACTTATGGTTTTAACTATAACAATGAATTTGTTTCTATATAGGGTGCCTTGTGTTAAGAAAGGAGGAGTGAGGTTTACAATAAATGGTCATTCATACTTCAACTTGGTTTTGATCACAAACGTCGGAGGTGCAGGGGATGTCCGCTCTGTTTCTATCAAAGGATCAAAAACCGGATGGCAACCTATGTCAAGAAACTGGGGGCAAAACTGGCAGAGCAATTCTTACCTTAACGGTCAAAGTCTATCTTTTCAAGTCAAGACCAGTGACGGGAGAACCATAACCAGCTACAACGTGGCGCCATCTAATTGGCAATTTGGTCAGACGTATCAAGGGGGACAATTTTAATTTCTCCTTTTTTATTTATATAAAAACAAAAAGAACTCGAATTAAATTTTAAAAATTTAAAGTGAAGTTTAAAAAGAAAATTTTAAAGGAATTGTTTGTATATGGTTTTTATTGGCTGTTTGGGGTGGTGGAGAGAGCACTCGCTCTATTGCTGAGGTGGTTAGTTAGCACCCGCTTAGATTTGTATTTGAAGACAGTGTTATTACCCTTTCTTCCTTATAAAAAGGAAAGCATGCCTTATTTAGTTATTTGGATTAAAACTTATAAGGCATCTCATAATGTACGTGTTATAAAGTTTGTAATTTCATCTTTAAATTATTAAAATGCAAGTTGTCATTTATTTGCTAGTTGTTCTGTTATTTTCTTTGATGTGATATAATACGGTTACATAATTGTACAATTTTTCTTTTTCTATCTTTATCATATCTGGTTAACGGCACGTATATGCCACTTTTATCATTAAAAATACTATGCTAAATGCAGTGACTCACACAAAGTTGAAATGTGCTAACACATGCTCATGAATATCTTTTTGGTATAGTTTTTTGTACATATATATGCTCTAAAATATATTTTAATAATTTGCTACTAAAAACATTAAAGGTATTGAATTATTGTGAAACTTATTTCAAGTAAAGATGTAGTTGGCAGGTTAGTAAGTGGTAGTAGCATGGTTGGTAAGTAAAAGAAAGCACCGCCTATATTTAGTTAGTTTTGGTAATTTATTACTTTTAATAAACGGACGTCACGTCAAATATCAATAAAACATATTAGTCTTAAAGGTGTTCGTAGATAGATAAAGTATCTAACTTATTCAAATGCAAACCATGCTTTTTTGTCTTTAAAGTTTATGCACGCATCAAACTAAACACTAAAGTTAAAAGGTATGAACCTAATGTAATACATATAAGGTCGCTTATGCATGAACTTTAAATTTTGTTAAATTTGTTCACACGTCTTATGCTAATCATTGTTACCTACCACAGAGAAGAGTATGTGGATCATCATGTTCTCTGTGACGATGGTAATTACTATAAGGATGTTTGTGGTATGGGTATGTAGTCCTTGATGAAAATATGGAAAACACTACTTAATATGGTTTTCGGGAATGACAAACCAAACTAGCCGGGTTGATCAAGTCTGCCAGAACAAACAAGCAATTTTATCGTCTTGACAGAGATTAACTGTTTGGTTTTGACAGTCCATACCACGTTTATTTCAAAATCTTTAGTTTGTATTAAAACAACTGAAAATATAAATATGATTTATAATTTTAGACACACACCACATATTGTAAAAGTAATAATATATACAAATAAAAAAGTCAAAATGGTTGGTTCGATTTAAACGGCATGTTTCAAATTCCAATTGAACAAGATAGTTAAACCTTGAACCACGCCATTGGAATCTCAACCGGCTGACTTGGTTCAATTTGAGTTGGTTTAGACGGTTTCAATGGTTATGAACTCATAAATAACACTAATTAACATATCGAAGATCTAAACATGTGACCTATTGGTCTAGCTAGTGGTATGGTGATTATCACTATAAAAGTATTGTGGGTTTAAATACTTACAAGTGTATGATAAGTTATACTTAGATGTAAAAAAATTATTGTTTAAAACTATATGATTTTGAATTCATTCTATTGAAGCATAATTTCCTATTGTATTTCTTTGGTTTGGAAGTTCCAGTATGTTTTCTGTGGATTTCTAGAAACAATGTAAAGGTCACATAAGAAAGTATATGAGTATATCTATCTCCAAAAGGTTTCTCACTAAATAAAAGAGTCTAACAAAGATATAATACGAAAACAAAAGGTTTGAGGTTATATTACGCTATCTTAAAACTTAATATTTAAAATGAATATCACCTACGTTCATTGTCCAATAGTACATGCCAAAAATCTTTGAAAACCACCTACGTTTAAATCTAATTAGAAGTAATTAAAAAGACTTAAAATAAAGTATTGTTGTTAAAACAATATTTAAAATCAACAGTCATGATATCAAAACTATGCAACGCAGTAGGTTTAAGCATCTAGTGTATTAAAAAATGAAAGGTTTTTATGACACTACACCATAAATAAATTATATCATTTATACCATATATGTGTTACACAACTCCTATAAATTATCCCATGATGATACGGTTAAAAAAGGACCCTAAACTACTCATGTTGTTATGAATGATATCAGACATTAACACATTAATAACATGTATATGATACCTTGAAAAAGAATAAACACAAAGTGCTTTCTAAAAAGATTGTAATCTTGTATCACACAAAAAATCTGAAAAGTAAAATATAGACATAAAATCAGCCGTTCATTTTCACTTGTTCTTTTCTTGTAAAGTGGGTGGTTCATATTTGATATGAAACCATTTTTTGACAAGCAGACACCTTCTAATAAATGTAATGTAACAAGACATGTGCACATGGGTGTTGGTCATACCTAAATATCAATCACTTTCAGACTCTAAATTTTTTACACATGTTAAAAAAGTTTTTTGGCCAAAATAAATAAAATTTCAACATTTTAAACGCGTTATATTACAATGTTTATTTTGATTATTACTGAAAATTTTAAAGAATATAATATAAAAAATGCAGATATGATTTATATTAATTTCTTTGTTTGCTGAAAATATGTGTTTTCTATTCAAACTACAAGTCGATCTATTGTTTTTCTAATTCACTTGACCGATATACATCAGGCACTTCAGTTAAAAATTGTAACTCTTTTCACATTTATATTTTTAAAAAAATTATTATGTGTCATCAATATAATCTAAAACATCAAATATCAAAATATAATATGTTAATCAAAGCCTAAACACTTATTTTGTTTTTTCTTCAACATGCCGTTCTGTACTTGTTTGAAAAATGTTGAAGCATGTTGGTTATGGTTGTTGTATGTCTTGGAAAAATCATTCATTAAGTCATGACTTTAAGTGCATTAAGTTATCAAACATTTATTTGATACAAAGGTACTCTGTTTTATTTATATATATAAAAAAAGAAAGACAATTCGTAATATGCACACTATTTTAAGTGCAGAAAGTTGTTTAGAGAATAAATTTACCAATTTGAGCCCTTTAGACTTGGTATTGGTTATATGAAAAAAATTAAAATGATATGGATTGTATACCAATGGTAAAACTAACACCTCGTTTAACACTGAAGTAACTAGCTATGGATCAATCTAGGATAAAATTCAGAATTCATGACAATGCACTGGTGTATGCAACTTTCACCATCTCATGTGAGTAATATAGAGAATGAGCTTTTTCTTTAACTAACAAACTTTTTTCTCCAACCTGATTATGAATTTGTACTCGTAAAGATTTTAACTCATATTATTTTTGTGAGAACAAACACAATATCATTAGACTACAATACCAAATACATATATATAAAAGTAGTTATCTATATATGTATTTAATTTGTTTTTTATATATATGCGTATATTCAACTCTATCAGTATGTACTACCAGTAACTTATCGATTCTTAATCCTTCAAACAATAAATCTATCAAATATTGTAGAAGGTATACTAGCTAGAGTTTATTAGAATAATTTTTGTCATATTTAGAAACTATGATCTGAATAGGTTTCTTTTATAATTATTCTTATTGTTTTCTTATGAATAGTTAATTGATAATGGTTGTTATCTTGTTTTCTCTCCCTTCCAATCTTTCTACGTAGCTTTTGCTATTGATTTTCCCTCTCTCCTTTACCTATGGCCACCGAGTGTAAAGGCGTACAGATGTAACTATAGGTTTCTATGTGGCCACATTTCTCACATACCCTTGAGTACGACTGGTAATGGTGGAACTAGGGCTTTACGAATGTGCTCGAGAAATGAAACGAGGTTGATTCAACTGGATCCTTCAACTCCATTTTTATCGATGAGTTGCTTGGGTTTGGATTATGGCATCCTATAACGGAGAGTATAAAGTTTGAATCGTCGAAGATGATACACAAGTATATATTCATGGTATAGTTGGGTATGGATAATGGCATTCTATAACGGAGAGGATCTAAAATCTAACTTATCCATGGATCTTAGTCATGATTGGAAATTAGCTCAGAGGACTAGTTCATCCAGGTGTACTATCGAATCAAACATTCGATGCTTCAGTAATCTATTAACCAATACTCTTTGATTCTTGTAAACTATATACGAAATGTGTATGGATCCGCATGCAGTATGAGTATGCTAGATTCGTTATAGAAATTTAATATTATCAATCTCCAATAAAGCTACAAGCAAGCTAGGAACACTTTCCTGAAATCATTCTGATCATGTTCCATTGTTAGGTGTAAATCCCCAAAATGGATGATCATCCGCTTCATTTTTCTTTTTCTTTTTATTTTTAAGTATGACAAATATACACACTCATCTAATCATACTTTTAAAATTTATAGTGGTTTGTTCATGGGACTTGAATCATCATCGTGTATGCACTCGGATGCCATTATATTACAAACCTTTTGATACAATTCATTTTTCATGAATATTTCTAAGTTACTTAAAAGAGAAAATGATGATTAGAAAGGAGTGTGGTTGCACGTTTGCTTGATCCCACACCACATGAGAAGTCACATGGACTTAAAAGGTAGAATTGATTAGAAAAATGTGGTAAATATCACATACAACTGCTTTATGATATGAAATACTTTATTAATACTTTATTATATGAAATGGCTTGTAGTCTTACGGTATCAATGATGTAGAAGAAATATTCCTTTCAAATGGTCAGGGTTCAAATTCAATGATATACAAATATGTAAATTTAATAGTATAATTAAAGGGTTTGTGACTTAGCTGCTCTTATTTAAAAAAAAAAAAAAAATTGATAGACTCATCAACCTTTTTCCCATTTGCTTTACCATCAAGTTTGCTAATGACTGAACATGAGTCTCATCACACTTTTTTTTTTATGAACAGCAAGGAAAATTATATATAATCTAACTGGTTAGAAGAAACTAACCAATCAAACTTATCATGTGGTCATATCACAAATGTTTAATTTTATACATTATTTCATGAGATCATTTGATTATCAATCAAAATGTTTAATATGGTTATGATCTTGCACCATATTTATCCCTTTAACCCTTCAGACAAAAAGATAACTAAAAAACGTAACAGGTGAAAAGGATCAAACGGGTTGAAAATCAAAATCACAATCTTCTAAACTGTTTGTTTTTAAATATTATCCAGAACCATGGTTCAAAGATGAAGGTGGATGCCAGTTCCACCCATGACATATTTAGGATGAAATTTAGTAAGATACATACAGTATTGCTTACAAGTTTACAGTGGTTTGTCCTTGGGTACAACATTGCGGGGGATTCTGCTCATAACATTCTCATCAACTATCTTGTAATGTCTTGAAAAGCTTCTGTGGATTGTACCTGCAACGCGATCTACTTGTTCTTCGTATTTATTGTACAGTGCAGGTAGTGTCACCGACAGAATCGTTCCTGACATCACATTGTAAATCCAATGAAATAATGGAGTTTTGGTAATCATATTTGACACGCTAAATATTTGTTGAAAGAACTTTTTTTAAGACAAAAGTTGTTTCGGGTCAACCATTTTGAACGGGTTAACATAGAATTCTGATAGGACAAATTCAAAGCAATTATCCGAACATCAACACTAAATGGCATTCAGGTTAACAAAGACCTTAAGTATAGATGAAATTTGTATCTTGCAAAATTTTTCATTAAAGACGCACTCCATCTTTATTACTATATAGGCGTTTGCTATATATACGAAATCTTAATAATTTTGGAAGGAGTACTAGTGTGTCATACAGTATTGTAACTTCAACTCCTAATTGACAAAATCTCATCTTTCAAGGTTTCCATTTCCCCAATATATTAATCTTACACCTAAAACCATTTAAATCTTTGCTCTCATACTAGAGTTTATCGATCTATTGGGCAAAATTTGACGAAATAATTGTTGAGCGCTTTCTGCTATAAGATTATTTTCATATCAAATAATTCTTATGAATTGAGAGAGAGTGAGTGAGGATGGAGTAGAGTTGTGCATTTAAGAGTTAATATACAATGCATTTATTGAAGCTTTGACGCCTGTAAGAGGTCAATGCTACTAGAAACAGGCACACAACACACGAAAATATACATCAAGACTTATCATAGAATGACCTAAACAATGAAATCAAAACAAAATATCAAATAACTAAAATTTAGGTTCATACCTATATATGCAAGCGTGAAGAAAGAGATTAAACTACCAAGGACAGATAACAGCCACAGAAATCCCACTACCTGCGTGTTTAATAAAAGAAGTAAAAAGCATGTAGTCATATTCTCTTTCAAGCCAACGAGGGAAAGTCAAATCACAAAAACACTCAAAGGGTGTTTGGGTTTGTGTTCTGGAAATGAATATCAGATTGTTGTGACTTGAAGTCACAGTGATCTGTTTGATGTTTGGGTAAATAGATGCTGCTTATGATTATCTGATCTTTTAGAGGTCAAATAATCAGTTTCATATGTAGTTTCAATAAAATTGATCATCTAATGCTAGAATAATATTACCTACATCCAATTTTCTAAACCTAATTCAGGAGACTTCATCTCATTTCGCAAGACATCTCTTTTTTCATAGCACTGTCCCTTTTCGTTGTTTTATTATTGATATCTTAAGTAATTATATTTGCCAAACACTCAAACATTTGATTATATGATTATTACAGCAATTAATGTTACTACAATTAGATAATAAGTCTCTTATTAAGTTGTGATCACAAACCATGAAAAATAGCCTGAAATCCTTGCCAAGGGTGATATCATGCGCCATAAGTAACAAATAGTTTACTTTGATACGAAAAGATGCAGCAGCATAATTGACCATCTCCTCAGACAAGACCAGTTCAGGCAATGTTTGAATCTGTCTGTGCAATTTTGGAACAGCTATAGTAAGCAGACGGCAGACAAGAAGAATGCTAAACTAGTATTTAATCATATTACATATAAAAAGGTAAAAGCATGCATACTTATCCCTTAAAGAAGCATAATTGGCATGTAGAAAACGAAGTACGATCAAGAACAGCAGAACATCAGAACAAATTGTTAAAAATGACAATCCGGATCGCTCAAATATCAGCCAAGCTACAGTTGCAACAACAATGATGCCCAATGATATACGTCTCCTCTTCCACAACAGAACATCAGCAGCTACGAAACAAGACATAAGCATATCAATATGAATTAAATCATAACTTAACTAAACACACATCACTAATCAGCAATCAAAACTCAATTGCAGAATGATAAAGAATCCCCAAAATCAGATTTAATACACCATACAGTATCATCCATCAATTCCACTACCAAATAAAACTACTCTATGTTCTAAATTTGCAGCCATTTACATAAAACTGAATATGCCAGCATTAATTCAAAGAAAATTACAAAGAATTTATCAATACACCCTCATAGAAACACTACAATGCTATCAAATTTTGTGTTTTTTGGTCAAAATACTAGTTTCCTACTTCAAAATCTGAAATGAAATACGCTCATGTTTGATCCGAAAATTTCATAACTAAAATCCCACTTAGATGCATATAGAATCAGTTGTCTCTAACATATACGATTAAAGATTCAGTTAATATGAAAATTAGAGTAGTGGGTCTTGTAACAAAAGGGATTGCAGTATTATACCCTTTCCGCCGCCCATCAACTGATGAATGGTGGTCTGCCGATCAAATAACCGGTAACCGGAACTTGTGGATGTTGAACAGGTGCTGTTATCCCTTTCAACGTGATCGGAGACTGCTTGTGAATCGTCCATTGAAATGGGTCAAGATTTCACTGCGAAAACCAAAATCAGTTGGGGAAAAGATGAGAGATTTGACAATACTGGAGCGAATGTTCAAGAGGTTCGAATGTATCGAGAACTGAAAGGGGAATTCAAGAGCCTTGAAACCTGATGGTTTGGTTAGGTTAGGTTTTCTCTGTGCGTTGAATTGATGATGCCTTCGGCCGGCTTGTTCATTGTGATTTTGGAAGAACATGTATACTTTTCCTTTGTTTTATTGCACGATAAGACCTGAAGATTGAATCTTTTTGCAGTTACTACCTGTTAGTTATTTGTTTTGCGCTATAAATCCCAACATTTTGTTTTACTTCTTTCTTTTTAACTCGCATATACTTTTTAATTTATATTTTTTAAAATCACTATACTTATAGTTGAATTTTATTTTTCAATCTGCGATCTATGATTGATGAGTAAATTATTTAGCACTAAGCTCATTAAACATTATTAATTAACTATTTTAAAGGCAAAGATATTTTCATTATAACAAATACCAAAGCTATACTAACAAGGAACTAGAATAGCAAGTACAAATACCAAAATTTTGCGAACAATCGGAATGGGGTAGAATGTGACTTTTCTTACTAATTGGTAAATCTTGGTGCTGAGCCACTTAACATCATGGGACTTAAAAAATATCGAGTTAATTTCATTTTTACTTACTAAGGTTTAACTAAAGTAATAATTTTCCTTCAAAAGATTAAAAGCATTAATTTACCTTCAAAAGTTTCATATGTTGTTTCACTTTCACTCCAAAAGTTTCATTATTTTGGATAAAATTAAGACAACTAATGAAACTTTTGGATTAAAATTGAAACAATTTATAAAACTTTTGAAGATAAATTGATATTTTTAATTTTTTGAAGTAAAATAGTTATTTTTAACAAATCTCAAGTAGTAAAGTTGAACTTAACTCAAAAATATATTAAGGATGAGTTTGTTGACAATATGTTGACGCGTTTGTCTTGTTAAATGACAATAGTATAAAGAACAAATCGATATCCGTTTTCAAGATAATAAAGGATATCAAAGTGAATGAAAATAAAAAATAAAGAGGGTCAAAACATGAAAGTCTAAGAAGTATTGTGGCTGTTTGTAACAAAGCACACAGGGATACCTAGATTATACTAGGTTGTACAAACTCAAGTGGTGCACACAGATCCCTTTACACATCTCTCGATTTCTGTCAATCGACTCACAGAACGATCAAATGGCACTTCGAGCTCTCGCCAACGGCAAAACCCTAGGTCGTTTATACCACCAACAGATTCGTGGATTCCAGACCTTCACGCTTCCTGATCTCGCCTACGATTATGGCGCTCTGGAGCCTGCCATTAGCGGAGAGATTATGCAGCTCCATCATCAAAAGCACCACCAGACTTACATCACCAACTACAATAAAGCTCTCGAGCAGCTCCATGACGCCATCGCTAAGGGTGATGCCTCCACTGCTGTCAAGTTGCAGAGCGCCATTAAGTTCAACGGCGGAGGTTCCATTTTTTTATTTTTACTTCAATCTCTATACGATTGTGTTGTTTAATTGCATATGTTTCTGTCTTTTGTCTGTAATTTGGGGATTGGTACTCCATTGTATGTGAATAGGAATTGCAAGTTGGATTTCAACAAAAGAAGGCTTGCTTTGCAATTTCAATTTGATTTGGTTTTTTTGGGTTTCTAAAAGTTGCTACACCAAATAGAATTTCATGTTGTTAATTTTGCAATATTATCCATATTATGGTCAATGGAATTGACATTAGAAACATGGACTTTGCTGATAAAAAGGAATGAATGTAATTGATTCATGTGTTTTGAATCCATTAATGAAATTAACAAATTAACACTCATCATCAGAAATGATGACTTGTAGGATAGTTAGTTAATATGCTTTTATATTAAAAGCTGATACTAGTCTTGTAGTTTCAAAGAAGTTCATTCATAATGGCATGCTAATCATCCATCTGAGAATCGGTCATGTTCTTATATGTGGATGAGTCAAGAGTTTCACTTGATTGTTGCAAGCTCGTAAAAAATAAACAAGTGTGAAAAGTTTATATAAACATCTTGATATTTGTTGTGAACCTGCCACATCTCATAGTTTATGTATTAAGTTACTGTAATGATGGTGCAATACATGTTCTATTCACCGGTTGTCCAAATTTGTAACTGGATATATAGTCCATTACTTTTTTGCTAGTAGCTGGCTGGATATATATCATTTTTAAAATCTTTTTCTTGTATCAGGTCATGTGAATCACTCGATTTTCTGGAAGAATCTTGCCCCTACTCATGTAAGTCTGTCTCCTGATAACCCATTGATGATTTTGAGCATAGCCCTTGACTAAAAGCTGATACTTTTTTGTGCAGGAAGGGGGTGGTGAGCCACCACATGGTTCTCTGGGCTGGGCCATTGACCAACACTTTGGTTCGATGGAAAAACTGATTGCCAGGATGAATGCTGAAGGTGCTGCTGTCCAAGGCTCTGGCTGGGTGGTATGTTATGTCATCTTGTCTATTCTTTGCATCATTCATGCTTTTCAGTTCATATTATTCATTCATCTATGTTCTGTTCTTGGATTCTTGATTAACATGTATATGTGTGTGATATATTCTCAGTGGCTGGCAGTGGACAAAGAGCTGAAAAGGCTTGTGGTTGAAACGACTGCAAACCAGGTATGCATGGCTAGTCTTTTAATTTAACTTACAAGTAATCAATAATTTTTTAAGGTTTGCACTGAATAAAAGTCTCGAGATTTTTTCATGCGTTTACAAGATGCTTGGCATGTTATTTCATATCTTAATCTGTTGTAGGACCCATTGGTTACGAAAGGTGCAAGTTTGGTTCCACTAGTTGGCATAGATGTTTGGGAGCATGCATACTACTTACAGGTGATTATATAAACTTTCATGGCCTGTACGTCCGAGCATTGGATTTAGTTTTTGCATCAGCTTTTATATATGCTGATAGCAGGTTTACAATCCACAAATGCAGAAAGTTTTAGAACCCAACCGAATGTTGATGTATTTATGTCTGATTGTTTTTTCTACTCTCAATGCAGTATAAGAATGTTAGACCGGATTATCTAAATAACATTTGGAAAGTGATCAACTGGAAGTATGCCAGTGAAGTGTATGAGAAAGAATGCCCTTAAAAGGAGGGATATTGACACCTACCCAACAACAGTCACTGTTGTGGCTCTTCAAATGTTTGGACATGATGTAATAAGGAAATCCCCATCTGCCCCATGTGTATGCAAAAACTTTACATGTCGTTTTGCTTTCGTTGATTCACTGTTTTAATTCCCAACTTTTGATGCTTGATATTTCATAATGACGTTTGTGTCGGTTAATCCCAGTTTTTTCTACACTTTATTGTAACTTTAGAAATATGGTTTTGCCGTTGATCACTAACACCTTGAGAATAGGACATCTCAGGGTGCTGAGGCTAATGATAGTATTATATAAACATGCTTAGAGGGAAAGAGGGAATACTTTCATAACAAAGGTTTCAACATGCTTACATGTTCTACAAACATAATGCCTAGACGTTAGGAACGTAATAATAAATTATTTAGAAAGAAATGGGTGATTAGAAAGGGTAAGGCTGAATTTGAGCAGAGGCCATTTGCCAAATCTTAAGAGACGCCTTCACAGTTGTACGAGTCGCGTTGTTGAACAAAAAGAGCTTCGCGTCATTGTATATTGCTCTTGTTGGATACACCCTTGATGTTATTACCGTCCTTCCACCTTGTGCAAACGCCTCCACTATCGAATGATCCACCTTATATTTTACATAAACATATATCGTCACAATATATATAACTTTAAATTTAATGAATAATAAAATTAAATGTACATATGTTTATAAATTTACTTACCAATAATCTCATCGTGAGTTCTTCACCATCGATCACAGGGACAGTGCTCCCGTACACTACTCTCTCACCATCATAATCCAGTGATGACCTGTACTTTTTTTTTTTTAGTTTTTATTTTGTAATTTAGAAACATAATTAATTTCATTCAGTCAATTTTGATCTTCTAGCTTTTTGTTGGATTAATGAAATCTATTATCTGCTGTTAAAAAAGATTAATTCAATTCGATATCAAATAACTTCTACTCCATTCCTCCTAAAGTAAAGTGGATACTTCTTTTAATATAAGATGTATATATGATTTTTTTTATTTTTGTTACCTTAGCTTATCGGTACAAAAATGTGTCATCACACCTCCATCAGTTGTTTTTGCAATGTAGAAATAAACCGGTGTTAGCTCCGAAAGGATTCCATCAGCAAGAACCGCAACACCAAATGGTCCTAAACTTCCCCTTTCGGCTGCACCCGAGCTCGAAGTGCAACCATATTTGTCATTAGTTTCACTTGTCACTTTTAATGCATTTTGATCCACCTCAAATGTAGCAACTATATCCAACTACACTCGCCACAAGTTATGTAATTATTCTCTTAACATAATATTTGAACAGAGAAACTATCGGATTACATGTTATAAAAACATAAATAGAGGTAAAACAATGTATGCCATTCTCTTGTAAAAACATAAATAGAGGTAAAACAATGTATGCCATTCTCTTGTACCTGTGTCGATGTGCCTATGTCTAGTGGAATGATCGAACCCGGCTCTAGCTCAAGCTTTTCAAATTCTCGACCGTCGTATCTCAAACTCTCGACTTCCTCAACTGGCCAATGAAGTAAATGGTTCCCGGTCTTTCTATCTAGTACAACGGTTCTTCCAATATTCTATTACAAAAATTAACATCAGAACGTGTGTTTTATTTACATAGTTATATTATTTCAATAAAAAGTTTGATTACGAGATAAACATACATATATAGTAGCCCATCCTCTAGAGATGTCTTCATCAGCTTTATCCGATTCTGCAACATAACCCCATGTGACCCGTCTTTTCTTCAACGGGTCGTAAAGACTCTTGGATGCAAAGAACCTTCCGTAATCACACCGATACCCGATACCCACGTCTAATTCTGGGTTATCGGGTGTCCATTTATCGTTTATTGCATCATAGGTCCCAATTGAATACCAATCTTTACCATGTCCCTCCCAACTTTCTTTAATCACGTGTTTGATACCCGACCCATAGGCGCTCATATCAAGGGCGCTATCATTGGTTAATGAAACCGGGTAAAAGTCAACACATTCCCACATATCAGTATTGGGAACCGAGTGTAACGGCTCATCCAACAACTCATAGGTCGCGTAATCAGTTGTATGGTAAACAAGTACAAGTCCTGTGCTATGTCGTTTAGATCCCATGATCATCCTGTGTTTTCCATCAGGACCCGTCCAAACTGTTGAGGGGTCCCGATGGTCTTTTAACCCAATCCCTTGTGGAGGGTGAAGGATTGGATTGTCACTGTACTTCACCCATTCAACAAGAAGGGGGTCAGATATGTTAACAGGCATAGCTTTGCACTGTAATTGGGAAAAATCATTAGCGTTCCCCGTGTACAATGCAAAGATTTGTCCGTTGGGAAGGACCGTGGTGGACCCTGATAAAACACCCTCGATATCATACCATTCGCTTGGGACCAAGGCGACCGGAAGCTCGAACCAGTGAATCATGTCTTTGGACACCGAGTGACCCCATGACATATTGCCCCAAACTGGTGCATACGGGTTGTATTGGTAAAATAAATGGTACCAACCCATGTGAAACAATGGCCCTGAAATGGAACAATCCAACCCATTGTCAAATGAAGAAAATGGGTAATTTAGTATGTAGAGGAACATTAAAAAAAACATTTAAATTGAGTACAAGTTAAGATTATTCTATGACATAAATAGCTCTTGAAAATAATTAGAATAATAATATCACAATGAAACAGCAAAGTAAACACCCAAGGTTGTTTAAAAATCTCGAGACGCGGCTCGAAATCACTATCATGTAGCTAAGTGAAACAACTCAATGAGCCGAGCCGAACCGAACCAAGTCGAGTCGAACCGAAGGAGGTTGATTCTCTCGTCAACCTGCTTAAACTAAATCCTAGATTTTAATATATAGAAACTATAACCTATATATTATACTTATACTTATTTTCAAAGGTCGGTGACCAATGAGTAATAACCACATGTTTTAGTTTTACTATATAGCATAAATAGTTTGAAAAGTAACCAAAGTGCTGGTCTAGATCAAGCGGTTGGTCTCTTTTTTTTCTAAACTTTTGGTCGTCGGTTCGAAACATGTAGCGCTTTATTTTTTTATCTTTTGTTCTCAATCTTCTGTTTCATGTTCACCACAATTATGAAGGAGTTGATCATATCTTCATTTTCATTTCATTTTCATAAATTTACTAATCTTCATTTATACTATTTGATTATACTGTTATTTAAATTATTTCGACGTAGATTTTGTTCGGAAACACGTCGGGTCAAATACAACACAGTTTCATTTACTCTACGTTTTGACGTAAATTCAGTTTAGGAACGAGTCGGAGCAATTGTAAGTCTAAGTTTTGACATAAATTTTGTTTGAAAAAAAGTCAGATCAGATATAATAAGTTTTCATTCAACGGTATAAATTCGAGTTACTCTATCTTTCGATGTAAATTAGTTTGAAAACGAGTTGAGTGGATTATAACCTACACTTTTTATCACGCTGTGTATGATGACGCCGCAACGCGCGACGAGTAAAAAAACTAGGTTTGACTTTCCGCAACGTCACATGTTAATAACGTATGGGTTTTGGTTGTACCGCCCCGCCGCATCGCGCGTCGGGTAATTTTGCTCGTTAATCGTATTTTCTAATATATATTAAAATAATATATGTATTATCCCCAATTTTAATAATATATTTAGTTTAAAATTTAGAGGTTAATATTATTTTTTGATTTTTTATACGTGGATATGTGTAAAATGCATACAAATTGAAATTAACAAGCTGGCTCGATTAGTCACAAGCTAGCTTAAGCCTAAGCTGAACTTGGCTTGACATTTCAACTCTTCAAGATAAACAAGTCAGGCCAAACTGGCTCGTCTAACTTTGAGCCACCTGGCTGATTGGCTCAGATCGACTTGTTTACATCCCTAAAATAGTATAACATTGGAGAGATGAAGCAAGATACATACCATTAGGATCTGAAGCGGAGAATCCAACCAGCAACATTATCAACAACCATGAAACAAATCAAGGAAAAAAAACCCAATTAACACCAAAGAAATCAACAATCTGAAAATTGCAACAGTCTATCACAAATCCACCATGAATAATTAATCTGATCGTACCGTAAATGAAATTTTTCGCCGGTTGAAAATGAAAGGCTGTTCTTTGCCACTTCAGGCGATCAGATCGCGAGTGATGCAGGGAAGAATTCTCTAGTCGTGCTGAATTGATAGCGTTGTAAGTAAAAATTTGTTGGTTTAGGATGATGAGTGCGATGGCTGTAATGGAAAATAAAGAGAACAATGTGATACGTGATGGAACTCTGACGGACAACCGCTTTCTTATGACGGTTGGTGGTGGTGATGGTGGTGGTGGTTCGGGGTGGTTTAGTAATGGGTTGTGGCTGTGTGCATGCTCAAGGTCACTAAAGGGTTCGGTGGTCTTCATGGTTAAGGCCATATGGGAAATGGGCTAAGTGAGGGTGGTGAGTGGTAAGAGTGTTACCTATGGTTATTTGTTATTTGTGTTACTATTAATTTAATATTGCAAAGTAGATTATTATAGTGTATTATGTTATATCGTATTGTATCATATTATATTATATTATGTTATATACATCTCTTTGCAAGCTAAGAATACATTAGACACTAGTAACTTTACACTCAAATATACGTTTAGTTTTAATTTTATTAATTTTAGAGCTTTGTATAATTTAATTGCAACATGTTTTCAAGGACTAAATGAAAACTAATTTTATACCCGTCCGGTGGCCGGGTATTTTAATATGATAATGACATAACTACTTTTTTGCAATCCAAACAAAAATAATATTTGAACTTTCAGCATGAAATGGAACATAATACACCTGAAAACAAAATTCAAATAAACAAATAAATCCTTATTAAGAATTCAGATAATGAAAGTGATTAAAAACAAAAAATGTGTCACTGAAATGCATCGGTAGGGTATGGTTGGGGGAAACAACTGTAGTTCAAGTAAACGCGGTTTCTTAGTTATCAATCAGTCGAATTTGGTAATAAGATACACTTTCGTAAGTGTTTTTTCATGAATGGTCCATGTAAGTGCAGACTTAAACGTTGTAACAACTATATTTATTAAGTTTATAAACTTAAACGTTGTTACAACTATATTTATTAAATTTATGTAATTATTTGTTTATGAAATCAATGTGATGAATATGGTAAACTTACCCTAAAATGACATCTTTTGCTACAAGAGAATTAAGAAGTATGGGGTTAGCTTAAGGGATCATGTATAACGGTAGATAAGTAGATCAAATAGCCACTTAGTTAACATTTTTAAATCAAATGCCATCACTTATTACTTCTGTAATAACTCAAATATATTGGTTCCATAATATGACAGAAACTTCAATGTTTTTTCACACATCATAATTTATACCAGATTAACACACAAATAGTAATAGCCAAAAAGTAAGGTCACTAATCTTTTAGTTTGTCTTTGACAATTCAAGCCTATATGAAATTAGCGAGTGCACCAAAAACTTTCAAGTCGGTTGGGCAACTTCATCTACATTTAAAAAAAACTTACAGTTACAATAGTTGAGATAACATATAAGTAAAAAAGGTTCAATTGAGAACAAATCAACATACTTCATCATAATCACTTTCTTCAAAGCTACTATCGTCGGAACTGTTTACTTTCTTTACAAGAGTGGCAGCAAGACCATTTTCGGCCCCTACAATTGAGGGCTTGTTTTTTCACCACAGGTTCTTCCTATACAAAAGCACAAATAGATTTTAAAACCCACCGGATTTATGCTTAATACCTTAAACAAAATACAAATCTTACTTACTTCACCTGAGTTGTCACTATCATCTGACCCATCACTTGATTCTTCTATCTTTTTTGTTGCAAACCATTCTTGGACAGAGATAATGGCTTCTTGTTCCTCCTACACAAATGCAAACATACTTATAGAACACACTATGGTCGAGTTAATTTGGCTCACACATAAATAATAAATAAATTAAAACAATTTACATATCATAGATGCGATGATTAAAAGACACTTGTTCATTAGCAATTAGAGACAGTCCACCAACATAAACCCGCATTGCATGTCTAGTATCATGATTAGCATTATTTGTAAGTATTTCATTCATAGCAAAAGTAAAAATGATATAATGTGTAAAAATAAGTATGGCATACAACCTGCACTCATTGCTAATATTGTCATATCCACCCACATAAACCTGTTTTGCACGTTTAATAGCATGATTAGCAGTATTTGTGAGTATTGCGCTCGTACCAAAAGTAAAAAAGGAATATAATGTGTGAAAATAAGTATGGCATACAACCTATACTCAGTCATTGCTTTGTCATAACTTGAAGAGCTTCAAACTGCAAAAAGGCACAAGGATAGAAAATAAAATATCATATACAAAACAAAATTACTGTGTGAGTAAGCCCTACCACCCCTCATATCTACAAGCTTATATAACATAATATATTATATTACAAACATAACCTCAGAGGAACACATGGTTTCGTTTTTCAAAAAAGAAAAGGAAAGAATAAAATCATAGATTTTTGTGTTTGAGGAATTTGTTTTCCTTTGTTAAATACTCTATGCAGTTTACCATTGTAGTCAACATAATATGCATACGAATTTCACATTTTTGTAGAATTCGAAATTAGAGAGTGATATGGGTTACTTTAAAACCTTTACAAGACGAAGCTCTCCATGTAGAAGTTGAATTGTCGTTATATCCTTGTCGATCATAATAACCACCACCACCGATCGGCCTAGTATTGATACTCTCGACATCTAAAGTCGAATCAACTTTGATTTTCTATATCTTCATCCTTCATGTGTCCCCATACATAAGAATCATGAGTTCCTCCACTCTCTTAAAAGCTGGTTTATGTATTTGAGTGCATCTCTTACCACCGATGCTCGATTCACCTTTTGTTCATGATCAAACTGAATTCGCAATCAGATGAAATCAAAATTCAACACAAGGATTTTGTGAAAGAAATGTCATACCTTTGGTGGGATTAGAAGCCAAATTCGCAATTAGATGAAATCAAAATTCAACAAAAGGGTTTTGTGAAGAAATGTTCGTACCTTTGTTGGGATTAGAGACCGCATTCTTCAAAGCTTGAAAATTTTAGATCGCTTCGAATTGTAGTGTTTTCTCTCGATGCTTTTGCTTTCTTCGCAGGGAACGGGGAATCGAAGAACCATGATGAAATGCCACCGCTAGATTCGAGAGAAATGAGGGAGTGAGGGTTGGGAGAAAGGATTAAATGGTGTGGGGAAACAAAAACTGCTGGAGCATACGTGTCGGCCACCACCCTTTTAAAACGGATGAGTTAGCAACCGCTCGTAACTTTCGATTCTAGAGGTAACCGCTGACTTTAAACGGTTCAGATTTCATCTTAGATTGATCCAATGGTTGATATTTTATATGCCGACGGTTGCACTTTCCGCTGGCAATAAAATATATAATTATAGCTTTTTATATAAAAATTGAAACAACTAATAAAACTTTTGGATTAAAACTGAAACAATTTATGAAATTTTTGAAGGTAAATTGATTTTTTTAATCTTTTGGAGGAAATAATTATTTTTAACAAACCTCAAGGAGTAAAATTAAACTTAACTCTATTATTTAATTATTTTTTTGATTAAAAATAGTTTTTAATAAATTAAGAAATAGATCTTTTTATAAATGTTATTTCTAGAAAAACAAATTTTTAAAAAAAGAATTTTTCTAAAACATCAAACCTTTTTTTAAAATACGAAATACTTTAAAATTTGTTTTTCTAAAAAATAAAATTTTATAAAAATAATTAAAATTGAGAGTTATAGTAAGGAAATTTTTAAAAATAACATATTAAATAAAATAATTTCTTTTGAAACAAATGTTTAATTTATTTTATGAAAAATATAAAAAAAGTTTAAAAAGTTGATATTATTATTTTAATATTTATAGTTCATACTCATATGTAATTTTAATCATATTTTATTTAAAATATATTTTTAATTAATAATTTCTATTATATTTAATATTTTATTTATTCAACCCGTACAATACACGGGTTTACTAAAATTAGTAATATTATATTTTTGTATACATTTATATTAAATTTTAAGTTTAGCAACTATAAATAACTTAAATAGACAACAAAGACGTGTCGAATTTAAGGACAAGAGGCCCAAAACACAATAAAAACGAAAAACAAATATGAGCCCTTGCTTACTTAGCTCCAGTTGTCAATTATCTACCCTTTTCCTCGTATGGCAATTATTTGTGTCATAATTTGTTTCTTTTATAAAATTACAACTATTTATGGTAATTTAAAAGATAATAAAGTCGAGTATTTATACTTATTTTATCAAACTACATACATAACATTATTTAAACAACTAATCACACATGTTTGGTCTAATAATGTAAAAGATATTTCAATTGTTATAGGTTATGAGGTGGGGGTTGGGTCCAATAGCAAATGTATGATCTGTTCGGTTTCGAGTATGATGTGTAATCGGATTTGATTTTTTCAGGTTATGCCTTAATCGGGTTCGGGTAGAGTTTAATCGTGATAGGTATCGGGTTCGGGTAACAATGACATCCGTAGACAAGTTACTCTTGGTTATAGTCCTGAAGCTACATGTTTAGAACATTTAAAAATGTCAATCTGTGATTTTTTTATTAAAATAATTTAAGTTATAGGTTATATAAGACTTTTCTTTGAACTAAAAAGTGATTATGATTTGTTTCCTTCAATAAGAAAATCATTTATTTAGTTATTTTTTAGATTAAATTCTATTTACCACTTTTAGTATATTATGTTAAAATTAATAAATTGACGTTTCGTTTATTTCAAAGACAAATAGCATGTGCTAATTAAAAAATGTTATGTTAAAAGGCACACACCAAAAGTCCAAAACACAACAAATTGCTTTGAATATGAATGAAACAATTATTGGCCAGTCAATAAAATTTCATCTATCGACGACTATTCTCTATCCCTTCATATTTAAAACTTTCAAATCTATAAAATATAATAAAACTAGGTTTTCTTTATCACTTGTCATACTTTTAAACAACCTTTTTGACACATGTCATTCATTTAGACATCATGAATTCATTTTCCCTCCAAAAGGGTATTATAGTAATTTAAACACTCAAACTAATATCTCTCTCTTAATAAAAATTAATTTTATTAATTGATACATTTTTCTCTCTCATCTAAATTTTTTAAAATCAAGCTATGTTTTAAAAATAAACTTTATTAAGAAAATTAAAATTCATATCTTTTTATTAAAATAGAAATAAAAAAAACAAAATTTTTATATAATATAAAATTTTCTAAAATAGTAAACCTTTTTGAAACGTAATATTTTAAATCGCTTCTTTTTAAAAAAATATATAAAAAAATAAAATTTTCTAAAAGTAGTTTTTATTAAAACATAGATAATAATTAGTAAACCAAGTTTTTAATATACAAGATTTTTATAAACAATAAATTTTTTATAAATAAATATTAAAACAAATGTTTAAAAATGAAACTATTAATATAAGAGAGTTAAAAAATAGTATAATTGTTTTATTTCTTGAACTATTACGCATATATAATTTTAATCATATCTTATATTAAAATATCAGAGAGTAACTATTCGTGTTTATTACTAACTATAATACGTTTAATAAATGGGTTTTTAGCCTATCTATTTATCTATATATCTATCTATCTATATCA
Source organism: Flaveria robusta (assembly GCA_025506415.1). Lineage (NCBI taxonomy): Eukaryota > Viridiplantae > Streptophyta > Magnoliopsida > Asterales > Asteraceae > Flaveria > Flaveria robusta. The sequence continues at coordinate 37,081,205 of CM046473.1, read as the reverse complement.
AAGAAAAATCTAAAATAAGACTTGATACAATTGTAAATTATATCATACTAACTTTTTTATTTCTTTTTATCACTACTAATAATATTGAATACTAATAATATTAATCATACCATTTTCATATTAAAAATTATATAATTTAATAAATTAAAACCTATTTTTTTATTAAAAATACACTTTTTAAAAATAAAAGTTTTATAAAATACAGAATACAATAAACTTTTTTAAAAATAAATTCATTTTGTTAAAACAACATATTTGAAACCCACATTTTTTATAAAATAAAAGTTTAAAAAAATATATTATTATTTATTACTTAAAGTAGCTATTCATATGCAATTATAATCATATTTTATCTTCAAACATAATTTTAATTCATAAATTTTTATTACTAATAATTTAGTATTTTATTTATTCAACCCGTGTAATACACGGGATACTAACCTAGTATTCAAATATGCACCTCTTTTTTCTTTTTTTTTTTCTTTTTTTTTTTGCTAATCTAGCCCAGAAGGTATTGAGCGGACTTTCCAAAATAAAATAGTATCTTTCTATAGATTAAGAAGCACCATCTAGACATCATATTAAAATTTTTTGTCTAATTCATTACCGCTCTAATTGAGATGTTGATCAACTTACTTCTAAACGAACATACAACTTATACTTGCAAACTTCAACTTTAAAATAAAATCAAACCAACTAGTGAATGAGTTATTTCATCATAAGATAGTTTGGTTCTAGTGAAATCATATTCTGATCAAGAAATGAGTTATTTCAAACTATGAACAAGGCATGGTGTCCAGGACGCCAATAATACGAACGCGTACTAATTCGACTCAGTTAAGGCCGAAAATCTAAATGATTGAATGCAAAACGATTTACTTTTAAAGACTATATTGACTGAATCGGATATTGACAAATTATGAAGGGACTAGTTTTGACATTCGATCTAAGTAATCTATATCTATATTTATATATCTAATAAAAGAAGTTTTTTTTGTCACTTGTCACTCTCTTAAACTAATATTTTGACACTTGTCATTGTTTTAAACAATCTCATTTTATTTTCCCTCCAAAAAGGTATTATAATAATTTAAACACTCAAACTAATTTATCTCTTTTCATAAAAATCAATTTTATTAATTGATACATTTCTCTCTTATCTAGATTTTTTAAAATCAAGCTATGTTTTTTAAAATTAAACTTTATTATGAAAATTAAAAATCACATCTTTTTATTAACATAGAAACCATAAAAGAAAACAAAATTTTTATATGATATTAAATTTTCTAAAACACTAAACCTTTTTGAAACAAAATATTTTAAATCGATTCTTCTTTTAAAATTTATAAAAAATATTAAATTTTCTAAAAGCAATTTTATTAAAATAACCAGAATAATTAGAAAACCGAGTTTTTAATAAACAAGTTTTTTAGAAACAATACATTTTTTATAAAAAAATCTTAACATGAATATTTAAAAATAAAACTATTTAGATAAGAGAGTTAAAAAAATAATATAATTGTTTTATTTATCGAACTATTACGTATATATAATTTTAATCATATCTTATATTAAATATCGTAATATAACTCTTCATGTTTATTACTAACAATAATCCGTTTAATAAATGGGTTTCTATTCTATCTATTTATCTGTTATATCTATCAATCTATAACTAAAAAAATCTAAAACAAGACTTGACATAATTATAAGTTTTATCATACTAACTTTTTTATTTCTCTTAATTATTATTAATAATATTGAATACTAATAATATTACTCATACCATTTTAAAATTAAAAATTATATAACTTAATAAATTAAAACCTATTTTTTATTAAAAACACACTTTTTAAAAACAAAAATTTTATAAAATACAGACTACAACAATTTTTTTAAAATAAATTCATTTTTCTTAAAACAAAATATTTAAAACTCATATTTTTTATAAAATAAGCGTTTAAGAAAAATACATTATTGTTTATTTACTTAAAGTAGCTAAATGCAATTATAATCATATTTTATCTTCAAATATAATTTTATTTTTTATAAATTTTTATTACTAATTATTTTATAATTTATTTAATTAACTTATTTAATACACGAGATAATAATCTAATATATAATAAACTGAGTACTAACCTAGTATATAATAAATTGATAATGAAGTTAGGTAGAGGATGGTAATGAATCAGAATCCGTCTGACCGGTTTACAAATTAAATATTGAGCATGACCACAAAAACGCGGCTAAGTTGCACTTAAACGCCTCTACTATCATATATTTACACTTGAGACTACCAACTTTGTACTTTTACATATACCATCCTCTAAATCCACTAACAATCATCATGTGATCTATTCAAATAAAAGGTGTTAATTTCTAACACGAATAGAAGCACAACAAAGCTCAACATGAAAGTATAACTAATAAATTAATTGTGTTTGGGATAAAATGTTTAACCATTTGATTAAATGGGTCGTGTTTAGGTTTATATGTTTATCACATTTAACTAAACATGTAGGCTTGTCATTCACTTAAAAGTAAAACTAAACCTTATATTTTATAATATCAAACCATTCGTCAATTCGCTTAACTCGTTTATAACTCATATACGTCCTACCACCATTAGTATTAATTCCTCTTACGTAATGATAACTAAATGAAGCATCTGGTAAGTATAGTTTGGATAAAAGTGTCATGTTATGCGGAGAAATCTAATCTTTTATCTCGTATGTAAATGAAATTTCATACTTATAAAGATTTTATAAAGTACTTTCCAACATAACAAGATTATAGGTGTTCCACAACTTAGATGATGTAAGAGTCATGTTAATTTTTAATGTCTTTCTGATCTCTTTGTATGTTCTAATTTTTTGTTGGTTGGTTGGAGATTTTTTTCCATCTATTTGTTCGCTTGATTAATGATATAATTTTATTGTTGTTGTTGAAAAACAAATCATGTTAAACTATTGCATTCAGACTCGTCTTGATTTAGAATGAGTCAATTTCATCATTAAAATATGCACTGGTTAGAAAGGTGCACACATGGGACTCAATTTCTCTCCAACTTTGTTATAAGGTCTAGGGAAGGTTTAGATTGTTTCATGAGCTTATGTACGTAATTATTGAAATAACTTTTCTTCAAATTAAAGCTGAAATCACTCATAGTAATAGAATGCCAAATGGCGTTTGTATGTTTATTGTGATTATAATTGGGCAATCACTACAATTTGTGCTTATAAAGGATGATGGCCTAATAAAGTTGATGGGCTCATGGATCAAGCTAATATAGGTGGATCAGGTGTGCGGTTTGATTCTGTTATAAAGCCTTGCCCCATGTTTAACCCACTTACGCACTAGAGAACACGTAGATCATTGGATCTCCTTGGATTTTTGTTTTGTATATAGGTTCTATATATTAGATTAGATGCTCCTTTGATACTTACACTCTTATTTTCAATATTCCTATCTCTTTGGATCTCTCTCTCATCTATGCGAGCTCTTGTGTAGGGTTTTGAGTCTCATTCTTAGAGTTTATCGATCTGTTGTTCTAAGGCTGTTTGTTTTTGATCAAATCATTGCTTTGGTTATCCAAGTGTCTTGTATTTGATTCTATAATTTTGTGTTTTTAGAAGTTAATCTTTTAAGATTTCATTAGTTGTTTCCAAAGATTATTCTTTTGTTCTTAATTGCTTGGTATACCAATCCTCATTTTGACAGTAGTGTTACCCGCACTTTGTACAGTAAGCCATGCTTCATGACCTCAATATCGTAAAACAAAAACCTTACAAGTGGCTCCAAAAATCGACATAAAAAATACGCATCGATCACAGTGAGGGACCAGCCACTACAAATGAGAAAAAAGCAAGGCGTTAAATTGACAAAAATGAAGGGTACGTTATGCAGAAAGCATAATGAACATGTACGGAGACTGTAACTTTAAGAAATAAAATAATAAATGCTGATGGCCAACAAACCTAGACTTGGACTCATCATGATGGTAGCCCCAACCTCAGAGAGAGAAAGTAGAGAGAGATCTGAGAATGGTGAGGGCACCTTGCATCGACAAAAATGGCCTCAAAAAGGGCGCTTGGAGTGAAGAAGAAGATAACAAGCTACGAGATTACATCCACCGCTATGGCCACTGGAATTGGCGTGAACTCCCCAAATACGCCGGTATCATTCATTCATTCATTCATTCACTCATTCCCGAAGTTTCATTGCAATGATTTCTGCTCGTTTGATTTGGATCTACATCTGTAGATTTGTTTGATTTGTCTCAATTGAATCAGAAATTAGCAGTTCGATTTCGGTATGATGCTTTGTTTGATCCAATCGAAGTAGAAACCTAGAATTATCGATCGTTTTGCGCTAATTTTGACAAGTGAAAGGAGATTTTGACGTTCTGATTTGATTTACGTACGCTATAGAATCATGATTTGTTTTCATTCACCTACTTTAGGAGAAATCTACTCTTACCAATTATGGATCTGCAGAGGTAGTGGACTCGATTTGAGGAATCTGATGTTATTATTTGTGTAATTAGGTTTGGCGAGGTGCGGTAAGAGTTGCAGGTTGCGATGGATGAATTATCTTCGACCAAGTGTAAAACGAGGGAATTTTAGCAAGGAAGAAGAAGATATCATCATCAAATTGCATCAGAAAATTGGAAACAAGTAGGTGCTACAATCATATTCAGATTGCTTAAATTAACATATTATATTTGAACTCCAATCAGCTTTAATTTCACAAATGAATATTAAAATTTAACATCAATTCGCAGATGGTCAGCGATTGCTGCACAATTACCAGGAAGAAGTGACAACGAAATCAAGAACCACTGGCACACGCATCTGAAGAAACGAAGCATGAAACAAGATCATGAGGTTGTTCATGATGAGCAAAAGATTAACATTGAACGGATTATAAACTTTTCAGGTGTGTCAACATCGAGTGACAACATAATCTCCCATGAATCTGCAACATCTCAGAGAGTTTATGATGATTCTAGCTCGGATCGCTGTGAACAGCATCAGTTGTTATTTGATTTGAATCAAGAATATGTAGAATCATGGGAAGAAGATTCAAGTTTGAAGGAGGAATTGTAGTGTTGATAGTCTTAGGAAGAAACAAAGATAGAAATTATTATTGTTTTTAATTAAGATAGGTTAAATCTTTCTTTCCTTAATTAGGGGATTGAATACTATTGAAATGTTGTTTTAATTTTTATAGACGAACTGATATTTCTCAAGTTTTGATATAAATTTGTTATTACTTTTTTTGGTATTATTTTTTGGTTTTGATTGACGTGCAACATGAATTGTACTGTACAAACACTAAAAATGTTGTTGGTATGTTTTAATCAACGTGTTTGGTTCACCAACCCGTAACGACAAAGGATCGGCAGCAGTACGACACTATGACTACCAAACATTTTTTTGGTGTTTATCAGGTGGTTTACCAAATGATTATTTTAGTTTAAAGCATGTGGTAAAACTTATTATGACTTGTTAGTTTAAAAAATTGCTTAGGGTTAAAATATATTTATTATTATGTTATTGGCTTTTGGTCTTTGGATGAGTGCACTAAAAATAATTTATATGATTTGCATCTTTCTTAAAACATAATTAAAATTCATAATTCTAAATAAAATTTTATGAGGACTTAAGATTAAGGTTAAGTATGTTTATGGATTTAAAGTGCCAATTAGTTAGTTTTTGAAGGATTTAAATATTATTGTGTTAAACTGTTGGCATAAACACAAATAAAACTAGTGGTTTTTTGTCGAGACGGTTTTCAACCAACATCAATGCTGGTTTATGTGAACACCGCTTAACTCATTCGTATCCTCAAAAGTGCCACAACTATCATAGACATATTCTTCAAAAAAAAAAAAAAAGGTTTAGAAGCGGCTGCTCGTTGTAACTGCAAACAACAAGTTTATCACGCCGGAACATCGAACATCAGTCGTTTATTAAGCATCGACTACCCACTATATAGCATGTACGCACATTAAGTAGCAGCAACATTCCACCATTTTTTCATTCAAAAGTCAAGAGTCAAAAGATGTTACTCAAATGTTCATACAAAAACAGTCAAGAGTATAAAAGGGCAAGCAGGGCCGGCTCACTCAACTATTATTTTAGTGGCATAAGGCGTTGTTAATTTTGGATACCTTTTTCTTAAGTCTTTAATAAAAACCCTCCTCCTTTATCCGGGCTTGATACCGGCAAAAATAAACTAAATAACTTATATTTGGCGGAGTTAAAAAATTTTTTTTATCTACTTTTTATATATTTAAAAAACATGCGAAACATTTATATAAAGCTTATTTTTCTACCTTTTTTTAAAGCAAACTCTTTAATCAAATCTTTATACTCAATCTCATAAGATAAATCTTTTTCATTTGACAAAATAGCTAGCCCATTTAATCTTTTTCTAACAGGCCCAAGTTTTAAAAACTAAAATTAATACCAAACCTAGTCTGGCCCAAAACATAACAGTTAGCCCAAAACATAATAGCTAACCCAATTTTGTAATTACCATAACCCAAACACTGAAAAAAACTTGAGGCCCTCAACATGTGGAGGCCTTAGGCCACCGCCTGGCCCAATAACCTTATTGGGTCGGCCCTGAGGGCAAAAACGTGTTAAACCAGGTTATACATCTAGCTTAAACACATGCATCTACATCAAGGAGTAATACACAATACAAGAACAGTTGCACCCCATTGGTTAATTCGTTGGCTTTTTAATAAAAGTAATAATTATTATTATTATGTAATGTTAAAAGGCTCAAAAGTGGCCGTTCGTTGCAGATGCAAACATTACATTTTTCTCGCCATAGCAACGAACATAACTTTTTTATTTACATCATCATCCCCTCTAAACATCCAAGATTAACCTCTAAACACACAATGAACAGCTGAGAGCATGCACAGGGTCTCAGATGAGGTTAGTATCACACCCCGGCTAAAGCGGAAACACCGAGGAGTGATGAAGTTGAACTATAACACAAGGATAAAGAGTACTAAAAGAAATTACTTATTTAAAACCAAATAGTTGATTACATTAAATTCTAAAACCAAACACGTAAATAAGTTTTTATTTTAATCAAAGTCTAACTAGGTCCAACTAAAGCTTACCCTTGAACCCTAGCGTGAGCAAAGCAACGAACTTAGTTTTCATTACCTGAAAACATGCTAAAATATATCAACTAAAAAGTTGGTGAGAACATAGGTTAGAAGTATACATATAATACGCAACCATGTACAAACCAATAAACAATTTTCCAATACAAGTAGTTAAACTATTATACATGAGTCCACAACCAACCCTATTGATCGAATGCCCTCCCGTCTAACCCCCTGACACAAGAGGTAAGACTAATAATATGTTTGTCTAGTATGCAGTTTCTGAACATCCAGCTCCTCTCAAGTCAAAAAGAATACGTCGACTCAAAGGACACTCGGTATTGATTGACATGCATCAACCCGAGTACCAAATGGGCTTGTCAAGCCAATAGATCTATCTACGTACTCCCGTGGCTTCCCCGAAGTAAATGGTTGTGTAGATTTTAAAAAAGTAGAGGGACTTTGTACTAAAAAGTGTCATAGAATATAGCAACATGTATAATCAGTTTAGTTTGTCATTGAGTTTGTAAAGACTAGTTTTGACATTAGAATTTGAATTAACAGTTTCATATTAAGAGCATGTTTCCACCCCAAAATATAAAAGAAAAAGGGGCTATGAACTCACATTGTAAAGTAGGTGGGTTGATCTTGCAACTTGTAGTAACTTGGAGTGAGTATTGCCCTAAGTAAGTTTATTTAGTTAGTTTATTGTACTTTGTGGATAGTTAGGGGTTGTTATTGTAAAAATTTCAAGAATGGTTGTCGTATATTTGATATGTGTCATCCCGAAGTAGTACATCCAACAAAAGGATTCCCAGGAAAGAGTTAGTGGATTTTCATCACTTAAGTACCCCGTATTTCCTTAGCCAGAACCTTTTATTTGTCATATAACTACATACCGGGTGAAATAATTCTAAATGTATACTAGACCAAGTCAAAGGTGTGTTTAGTATGTTTATAAAATATATGAAACAAGTTTAAATATAAGTTTAGCAAGGATGGAAATAAACAATTTGTATAGGATAGGGTTACAATTGAAAATATAAAGAATTTTACTAGAAACATGATTTAAGTTGATAGATAATCATAAGAATTATTAAAGTTTGGATTTTTATTGTTTGAACTATGTTTATATTATTTATTTTATAATAAAAATCATTGCTTTACATCATATTTATGAAAATATTAAAAAGTTGCAAAATTTAGGGTTTTGACAGCTTTGGACAGATTCGCGCACTGAACTTGTACGGACGGTTTGAAGGGTCAAATCAATGAATTAGAATACATATTTATATGGTTAGAAAGATAAGACTTTGAATTAAACTTTGAAAAAAAGAATCATTGAAAAAGGATTTATTATGAGGGAGATATGACCGTGCAAAGTTAACCCTACGAATCTGTCAAAATCCGAAAATTCAAGTTTGATATGTTTAAGCAAAGTTTTAATGATTTCTTGTTTATTTAATAGTTTGATCCATCTTAGATCTATGATTACTACACAAACATGTTATGTAATCATAGATCCAAGCTAGTTATGGTTGAATCTTGATAAAACAAAATTGGAAATGTATGAACACAAAGAACACGAAGAACACAAAAAGCATTAAAACTTACTCGATAGGAAAAATTTCTTGGATCTTCAAGAGAGGTTCAATGATTTGATAGTTGATTCTATGAGAGCTCTAGATTTAGTGTTTGGTGTAAAAAAATAATAAGAATAAGACCCCCCATTTATAGTTGAAAAATTAGAGTTTTGGATTTCAATTTGGATATGCTTTATTAATATTTTATTAATAAAATTCATGATTTTTAAGGGATAAAGATGGGTGAACGAAATTTTATAGATAATTATAGGTTAGGATTAGTTTAATTTGTTAGTTATTAGATTTAGGATAATTATTAGTTAAATATTTAATAATATATGTGATATATATCCCTTAAATGATTAAAATAATAAAATAATATATATATATATATATATATAAAATTTGTAATTATCCATGCATATATATATATATATATATATATATATATATATATATAAATATTATGTCTAGATAATTATAGGACTTAATTTAATAAAATATTTATTCTTTGAATAAAAGTTACAAATGTAACCCTGAGTTACACATATGTAAATTTTTCATCCGTATAGTTATATATGTTTCACTTATGTTGTAATTTTGCATTGTTATAAAATTTGTTTAATGTTAGGTCACTTCCAAGTTACTGTTTATAGCAAGATCAAGTATTTACACATGTGTTATCATAGAATCACACTAGCATGTAATAGTATTACAATAAATCACAACGTATGAATTATAAGATATTTTCCACAAATAGTTTCTTGAATTCAATAATTGTTTACATATGAAAAAAAATCATAATCATTAAAAGAGTTAATTAACTAGGTTAAGAACGAAAAATTAAGGATGTTACAGTTAGGCCCATCATCATGAACAACCACAGAATCTATAAAATTTAAAACCAAGAACTAGTTCCAGATCGACAACTTTCTTAGGGTCTCAAATGAGGCAAGCCTCATCATTATCATCAACAATAACAATTTACATACCAGTAATGCTTCAAAAATTCAAAGTCGATAACATGCATAGAGTCTCAAATAAACTCAAACTCATCGTCATCGATAAACACCAAATATAAAGCATTTAGAACAAAGATTGAGCTCCATGACATAGTACTTCCTCAAACTTATCCAACAAAACAAAATATAAAAATCAAATTTATAAGGTATAAAAATATGAGTCATTAAGTCTTGACTCTTGAATATTGGAAAATAACTTTGTAGATCCTAAAATAATATTTTAGGAATAAGAATCGAGTCCTGAGATTTTTTAGTAAAACATAGCTGAGCTTGAGCCTAGGAAAAATCGAGTTCTGTTCGGATCGTTTACTCACATAATGACATGGTTCTAAACAACTTATTTTTTTAATTGAAAAAGAATGAAACTATAATTATTAATCCTTATATTAATTAGCAACATTAGCTACAATCTTTTAGGATCCAATCAACGTTGGTTAAGTGATATCATGTGACAGATATTTGGTTATTATTTTATTTTTCCATTACGTATATATATGTTTGAAAAGAATTGAGAAACAAGTTGTTTTGAGAGCCTAGTGGTGTGGTGAGTCCCCAACCCATTGCAACCACCATGGTTCGAGCTGTGCACTCATACTATTATTACTATGTAGTAATTTATGAAGCAATAAGACAATCAAAATTTTCTGTTAAACGATATTATTGATTCTGTTTGGTTTTCTTACCGATCGAAACAATTTAATCATTCACATGCCAGATGGACTAAAATTACAAAAAGACAAACAGTAAAACCAAACCATATGGTTTCACGTTCCTGGTTTAATCTGAGCACCCATTTAACAAGCTAGAGCTTCAAAATAAATACATTTTAGTGGAAGCCACAAATAAATAATACAAAATCGTAAAAAGAATATATGCTGATATATTTTGTTCGTAAAAACAATTTAAGAGGTGTGCGAGTGTAGAGGTGGGCATTTCGGGTTCGGCCCAATACCCGAAACCGGGTACAACCTGGGTTGGGCCCAACTGGGTTTTTCAGTACCTGGGTATTGGTGAACCCGGGTACGAACCCGGGTCGGGTTCACTTGCTTGAAAACCCTACTCGCTATACTCGGGTAGGGTCGGGTCCGAAACCGGGTTTTGTTTTTTTTTTTTTTTCTTCTTTTCTTTTCTTGTGTGTGTCCCAATACCGGGTTCAAATCAGGTTCAACTGGGCCGGGTCCGAATCCGGGTTCGAGTTGGGTTCGCTAAAAAACTCAAAATCTAAAACCGGTTCCAACCCTACGGGTTTAAACGCGTCCAACCCGGTACTAACCGTACCCGAGTCCGGGTCGGATCCACCGGGTCGGGTTCATACCCGGTTTTTATGCCTACCTTTATGCGAGTGTGTGACCACACGATGTGGTTGCTTTAGGGCAAGTGTAATTTGTGGCCCAGCCTGCCAGCCCTATTTTTGGAGATTACTTTTGTGTCATATTTGGCCCAGACCCATTATAAATAGAATGCTAATAAAACTTAGTCTGCACCAAAAGTAGATTTTGAATTCCATTTAATTTATTTTACAATGTTGACTTTAGAATGAAACATCGTTGCTCCTTGTCAATTATCACCTGATACACGAGAAAGCAGTATGACATGCACTTTAGTTACGACTTTAAATACGTTCATTTAAAAAACAAACTACGCGTATAGAATAAAAAAATATATTAAATAGTTAGTAATGAAATTTAAAAATTAAAAATATAAAATGAGAAATTAATTAACTTACTTATTAGATGAACAAAGAGAAATGAGAAAAACAATTGATGAATCATGGAATCATTACAAGTGATCTTTTTATTTTACCTGATCTTTTTAATCTAATAAAATAGTAACTGAAAATAACACATGGCAACATTACATTTTTTATCAACAAAATTATCCCGTTTTTCTCTCATATTAAATAATTGTCTTTATTAATCTTATTTTTAAAGAAATAAATTTTTATAAAATATAAAATGTTTCTAAAACATCAAACTTTTTTAAAGTATGAATATTTTAAAATTGATGTTTTTAAAAAGTAAATATTTTATAAACCAAAAGTATTTAAAACTGGGATTTATAATTAGAAAACTTTTAAAATGATATTTTTTAAGTGATTTGTTTTAACAAAATGTTTATTTTTCTTAATTGGAATAAAAATTTTAAACTATATTTTTAAAAAATTGATATCATTGTTTTATTACTTATAGTTTATACTCATATGTAATTTCTATCATATCATAGAATATTATTTTATATTAATAAAATTTTAATATATTAATATTGTATTTATTCAACCCGTGTAATACACGAGTTTATTAATGCTAGTATTTTTATATTCATAATAGATAAATGGATATAAATATATAGATAAATATATAAATGGATATAAAAAACTTTTCTTATATTACGAACAAATATCTACTTAATTTAAAGTATTTTTATATTCATTTTTCGACCTGAATATATAGTACCTTATATGTAACTAATCAGTTAATAAATAGATGAGGTATAATCACCATACATATGAATGAATAATCAGTTACAAATATTTTTATATCTTATTGAAATCATAAAAAAAAAATTTTGAATGACAAATCTACTCTATTCCTTATTACACCAAATTACATTATTACTTGGGTTTGAACCCAAGACTTCCCATTTAAGAGACAAAGCCTCTACCAAGTGGGTTAGCCCCACATTGGCTTATTAAAATCATTAATTAATTGTAACTTTGTATTGGTTTATGCTAATAGTCATAGGCTTCTCTTCTTTTAATCAATTTACTTTTATCAGACTTAGGTAGTTGCATCGAAGGTGGTCGTTGGTGGTTAAGGTATTTGACTGAGCCTACATAATTAAGGGTCGTATTGCATGTGATAGTTTTTCAAAGAACACATCATGATGAAGACTTAGAAACAGTCTTACTAAGTCACAGTGAAATAAAATTCTAAATATGTAATTAAGTTGTCTATAAAGTTTCGAAAGAAAAATGCTCAAGTTTTAGATTACTACATAAAATGTTAGGTTTTATACACTTATATAGTTATATTAATCTAAGTGTTTCCATATTTTATTTTAGAACTATAATAAATTAGTAATAACTATGTTATGTTTTAATAATATATAAGGGTTTTAACGCCGACTAATATGTAAAAGGAGAAATAGTTTTTTAGAAATTAATTTGTCAACAAATTAAAGATTAAATATAGCGACGACACTCCAACAGCAGAATCCAACTTTAAGATCGATGTCAACTATGACTCATCTTAAATAAGAATTATTGAACGCTAAACCTTACGTCACCGAGCTGTAGATTCTTATTTAAATTAATCCATTGCGTTCCCAAATTCAAACACGCTAAACAGGCTTAACTCAACATGCGTTTCTAAATTCAAACACGCTATAACGTATTTAATATCTTATGGAATAATCACCAACAAGAATGTACCATTCCTTAATGCACATGGTACAAGTTCACGATGCACATACAGGCAAAGCAAAGTACATACTGGACCGTCTGTATTTAAAGTAGAGTCAGGAATTTCGCAAGAAACTTATAAAATTTATGTGTAAATTCACGATATATAGCGTTAATTTTCATAAAATTCTTATATATAATACATAAATGAATGAATGATAACTGACATGATCGTTGAAACTTTCTGTATTTCTGAAACTAATGATTTGATTTTCGTAACTTCATCCAACATATACAAGAAGAATACTGCGTCTAGTTTAACAATATGAAATAAAACAGAAAACATTGAGATACAACCGCGAACAATTATGTGTATAAATGTATAATTTCATTAATTTTTCCAATCGTTTGCATCAATCAGCGATTAAATACGCAGAACCGCTGTATTGCTAGCAAAACTTATGTACATCTGAGAACTATAAATAACAATGAAGAACGAACAAACGAATTCTGGAGATCCAAACAGACTTTCACGAATCAAGGTTACTTGATCGACGAAGTGCGTTTATAGATCTATAATTCTATAAATATCACCTGCTCACACAGCTTTTTCTGCAACGATAAAGCATCGAACTACCTGTTAATTGTTCATGTCGTTGGTTCTCCGGCTCGGCCCCGACGGCGGCACCGGCGATCCTTTCGGAAGTGCGCTGAGAAACAAACTTGCATAATTCCGTGATTCGAATCGGTTCATCAACTGAAATCCACCGTTTGAAGAAGTAATCGCACATGGATCGGAATCCGAACTAGTTTTCTCCAGCGGAAATACTGGACGAGCAAGGTTAAGCTCCGGCGAGGTAGGCGGTGGTTCGTGAACCGTGGTGATCGGTCTGGCGGCGGAGAGAAAGTGCGGTGCGATGGCGATGAACGCGAGTAGAAGGAGTGGGAGGTGTGAGGATATCGGCATCGGTGATCGGTGGTTGCTAGGGTTTCGGTGGCTTGCGATGCAAGGAGTTGAGTTGAGTTGTGAGAAGAATATGTGATGTGAGTAATGGTGATTTGTTTGGTGTAATGAAAAGAGAAAAAAGAAGTGGTTGTTTTATAAAGGGAAGTTTGAAAAGGTCAGAAATCTGATACGCGCTTTTTTGACAAGCAATGTCGGTGTGTCATTGTGGATTTGTGGCGGTCACCAGCAACCGGTACGAAAAGCGGTTATACAAAAAATACATTTTAATTTTTATTATTAAAGCATTCACCGTAGCTTGTTTATTTTTATGTCAGTGTGTTTCTTATATTGAAGTAATGGTTGTAAACGATTATGAGTAGATAAGATACAAAATTTCTGTTTAATTTGTATATTTGAGAAATCAGTGTTCAACCCTTATAAATTTTTTAATATTTTTTAAAGTGGTTATAAATAGAATAGAGAGAAAAGATAATGATAAAAGTATTAAAAAATATCATTTAATTGATAAGTAGAGAGAAAAACTAGTATTTTTAGTATACTTATATGGATAAAGATAGAAAAACTGATGTGAATGCTCTTATACAACCATATCTCACCACTAGCCTTCTAATAGCAACCGGTAATATTGATGTTTTGCGGTATTGATCTAATGAAGTCCAATCGTAAAAAAATATTGTTTTATACAAAACGAATGTAAAGTTGCGTGTATTAGATTACGAATCGATCCAATATCTCCTTGCACTCACGTATTGTAAGAGTTAACTCAGTCTTACGAGTTAAGTCAAGTTTTGTATGCGTCTTTTTTTATGCATAATAACTATCAATTGACATTCAAAATAATATATAACTTTTTTTCTTTTGTAAAAATGAAATAGATGTAACAATTTCTGGCTTAATTAAACCTATTAAAAATATTTCGTACTGGTGTTCTGATGTTTAGAATATATATATATATATATATATATATATATATATATATATATTCCTTATGTTTGGATGTATTTAGTAATCAAGTTAATAATTATTATTTAATTACGTAAACTTCTTTTTTACACAATAAAACTCACATATCAGTAAATAACCCCCAAACTACACCATAGGTCCATGATAGAATTTAAATTATAAGTTCTGAAGAAAAACATCATTAACCTTTGTCAATATTTAAGTAAATGTCTTTAGTATTTAACAAAGTTTATCAATTTCTATTATATTCGTGTGCAAAATCGCATCATATATAATATAAGACCGAAAATATTCCAATACATCTAAGAAGTTAAAAACTATTATACTTGTTGATCCTCTTTTATCAAACATATATATCTGTGGAAAGAAAATAAGCATTCTGACCATTTACTAAAGAAATTAAGGAAAAAGAAAAAGATCCATCGTCACGAAGTGGGACAACTTATTTGATATGAGTTGATAGAGTTTTCTATGGGGAAAGACTTATGTATCCATCATCACATGCCTAATATAACCAATTAACTTCACCGTTGATGAAATTTGAGTCTAAGAGCTCAAATCGAGTTGAATCCTAATAAGCTAGAGCATTAATTGTAGCTTTTCTAATAAACGAGGTTCACATATTGAGCTTTACCTAGCTCGTTAAACTAAACGTGACTTTATATGTTTATAATTATGTGTATATGCATTCATTTATATATATATATATATATATATATATATATATATATATATATATATATATATATATATATATATATATATATGATCCACAGTATGTATGATTATATATGCTAATAGTAAATAAGGTTGGATTCAAATGAAAATCAAGAGAAATTGTATAAACTAATAAACCAAATCTACACCTTTGATTTATAAAGATCAATGGCTCATATTTTTTTAAATAAAATAATAGAAAGTTATACTTTTATTGGATCATGTGTACAAAAGTCAAAAGAATATGAGCCATTGATCTTTATAAATCAAAGGTGAAGATTTGGTTTATTGATTTACATAATTTTTTTTTGTTTTTATTTGAACCCAACCCATAGTAAATTATTTGTTACATATATATAAAAATTTGTGGTTAAACATATATATGCATATTCTATATATAATAAAAGAAATATGTTGATCATTTGTAAACAAATTAAGTCACCATTTGCCATTTATTTTCAGTTTCTAAACCAATTTCCTAAAATTTTATTTATATAACAAATTAACAACTTGAATCATATTTTAAAAATAACTAGTATTTTTTTCAAAAGGAAAATAATATTAGAAAATTCATAAAATGCAAATGTCTTTATATTACATTTAGGATTTAAAGTATATTTTTTAAATAACAATAATATAGGGATGGTTATCTAAATTAGTTATAAACTTTCAACAATAAATAAAATCAAGATTTTTTTAAATATCTACAATTATTATTTGTAGCACAAATTAACAAATTGAACCCTCCTTATAAGCAGTGAGCATTATTATTTTCAAAAAGAAAACAACTTTAGGATCGTATTAAAAATGCAATGTAATTTACATTAAAATTTAAAAATAAATTTCATGATTATGAATAATTGTCTAATATCATTTTAATAATAAAAAAAAAGTTTTCAAAACGTATTAAAAAACATAATGAAATTTACAATGTTGATTTGAAAATAAGGGAACAAATTATATACCTTATATGTATGTTATTAATATAGTAATATATTATTTATTTAACACGGCTAGTATAATTATATATGCATAATTATAGACTAGTATAGTTATATGCGTATACAAACAAAATTCACGAAAGCATTGAATCAAGAACACATAATATATACGATATTAGCATAAAGTGGGAAATGAAAGGGTCAAAGAAAAATAGGAATTCAAATTTTCTAAGTTGAATTAGATAAGTCGTCGATGACTTGCAATTTGGAATCATATGACATTTACATAATTAAAAGTCAATAATTGACTCCAGTAGTACAAAGTCATCAACTACTAGCCTTTTCCACAAGCAAACGCTCGTTTTTATTAACTATTACTCGTTGATCCAATTCAAACTTATTAATACTCTTTCTACAAACTAATATAAATATTGTTGAAAATTTTCCCTTGCTAGGAACGCTGTCCCGACCCTACAAGTTTGATGCAACGGGTTTACTGCGTTGAAATTAAAGAGAAGTAATTAAAAGCAAAGCGATTTGGGTTAGACGCTATTAGTACGAGAACACCATTATGAATTGCTAGCGTTGATGGCAGGAAGAAGGGTTGATGTTGCGGGTTAATATGCGAGTTTACTTTTGTAATTTGTTTCTTAAGTTTATTTATACTTGTTTACAAATTGATAAATATTATTGAAAATTTTCACTTTAATAATATTCTTGAAAGTTATACTGGTAGGCACACCACCCCTCCCATACGAGTTTGATGTTACTGGTTAATGTGCGAGTTTACTATGCTAAATTGAAGAAGCTTATTAAAGAAAAAAATGATATGAGGTAGAAGCTGTAGGTTATTGGTGCGGGAACACCATTCCGGCTTGCTAGGACCAGTGGTGGAAAAACATATCAAACATATCAATCTTTTGACTTAGTGGTTAAAGGAGAAATTAAAAGGTTTATTTATTTTTTATTTTTTTGAAAGTCATAGATTCAAATCTTAAAAAATAAATAAATAAAACCATCGTGAACCATCGTCTGCAATCTGCATCAACCCCTCTGCATAAACACGATACTAAACTACATCATCTGTGTCCGACACTAAAATATTCATATTCCCATCTGATGTCACTTTCATAATCCACCATTATTACTATAAGCAATTGAACACCCAATCACCATTGAAAGCATAAAGCTTCATGATACAATCATACACCACAATTTTCTTTATATCTTCTAATTTAAGATCTAAAATGGCGGATAGCAGGTGTTTGCAAGTCCACATTAGATAGCTGATGAATGATTTTGAGGTACTACATAAGCTTATTGATTGCATTAATTGCTGAAAATGCCTGTACACAGAGTAAGTTGTTAAAGTTGTAATTTTTTCTGCAATTTTAAAGTTCATCTAATCATAATAATTGATAACGGCTGAAGCCTTTTTGATGGGTTTATTATCAAACTTCAATAATTGCAGAGAAGACGACATACAGGTGACCCCCACCTTCATTTTCACACATGTTGGGCTTCTTGAAAACCTTAAAGATCAAACCTCAAATATCAAATGTTGGAGAGAAAATAAAGGAGATATTTTGGTGAACACTAAATCACGATTTGAAAGAGAGGGCCCACGTTGCTGCCACGTGGTCTTGCTTTCATACCCCATAAGGCCATGACTCCATAAACCATAACTTCTCCCCCCTTTTTCTTTCTTTTTATGTAAAAAGGGTTGCTTTATTCAATCTTGATTTGGTTAAGCCGAACAAAGGTTATCAATTTAAGGTAATTACTTGATCATATGTGATGTTGGGTTTCTTTTCAGCATAAGTTTGAGAAAAAGAAATATATTCCTGCTAAATTCTAGAATCTTCCATCAAAATCTTGACTATGTGCTTAGTTAGGTTGGTGGAAGTTTGGTATCTATCATGAATTTTGAGCATGCAGATATGAGTGAAAGAGTTAAGTGGTCCTCAAAATAGCTTTGAATCTTGTTGGTTCAGTTTTGGTGTGATTGATTTGATAATATGATGATACAATTGTTGTTGAGTCGTGTGATTGTGATATCTTTCTTTTCTTAGTCTTGGATTTACATTGCAATTACACATTAATTACATTTGAACAATTAGGGAAAAGCGAAATTAGTTAAAATTAAAGTCTTCTGCATTTCTATCTAATTCTTAACCAATGCATCTATTTGGGTTTAATACGTTTTGTTGTTCATGTACATGGTGTTTGTAAAATTAGGGGCTCATTGGTTATGACTTGTATGAGTGAGTTATGGGTTCTTCTCACAAGATAAATACTTTCTTTATTGGGTAAAAGGAAAAAGGTTCAAATCTTTAACTTTTTTTCTTCAAACTTATCATTTTTTCAGCAAAATAATGGTATCTTTTTAACTTTTCAATGAGTGGGAACTGTATTGCTCACATTAAGTTCTTGAATAAAGGTAGAAATCAGAGTTGATTGAATGATTTCATTTCGTATTACATGCTTGAAATCTGTATCAATAAAAGAATTAAATTTCATGTCTTTAATTCAGGTGCAAACTGCAGTTATCACTTAGTGGCTTTCATTATCAATTTGACGGGAAACTGTGAAGCATGGATCTTGACAATGGAAAATGTTGGCAAAACTCTAAGGTCTACCCATTAAAGCTCTAGTTTTTCTTCCTTTTCTGTTTTAATATTGCATATTTTTTAAAAAATGTTAGTTGTTAAATGTATTTAGAAGGATTCTTGGAGGACAACATTGCTGTTAGCTTATCAGAGTCTTGGTGTAGTCTATGGTGATCTCAGCATTTCTCCACTTTATGTTTACAAAAGCACATTTGCTGAAGATATTCATCACTCAGAAACAAACGAAGAGATTTTCGGTGTACTTTCATTCGTTTTCTGGACTTTAACCCTCGTCCCTCTTTTTAAATACGTGTTCATAGTTCTCTGAGCTGATGATAATGGTGAAGGTAACCCCTAGTTCTTTTTCTTTATCTCAAAAGATCACAACTTATTAGAAGTTGAAGGGTTCGGTAATCGTGTTTAGGTGGTACTTTTGCACTTTATTCATCGATATGCCGGCATGCTAGAGTAAGTCTGTTACCAAACAGGCAAATTGCTGATGAATCATTATCTACATATAAGTTGGAGCAATCTCCTGAAAGAAAATATTATTCTAAAGTGAGAATGTTGCTTGAAAAGTATAAATTTCTGCATACAGCTTTACGTATCTTGGTTCTTCTTGGCACTTGTATGGTAATTGGAGATGGTTTACTTCTGCCATTTCTGGTAAAAATATTATCTTGTTAAATTTGCTTTTTTAAGGTTTGTTTAACTTTCTAGTGATTAGCAATTTAGCTTACTTTTTTTTCTTTTTTTTTTTTTTTTTTTGTAGTTTTCTCTTCGGTTTCTGGCCTTGAGTTATCCATGTCTAAAGATCATCATCAGTGTGAGTTTTTAAAGATCCCTCGTTTACAGTAGGCATCATTTGGAACTGAAATTTATAGGTTCTAAACACTTTCAAAACGCACATCCAAACACCCTTTATAAGTTTGACTTTTGTTAATCGAACATATTACTTTCCCTAACTCTATGAATGTTATGGAGATGTATTCTAAGATGGTACCTACTTACAGATGCAGTGATCCCGATTACTTGCTTCATCTTAGGTGGTGTTTGTTTTTGAAGAGGTAAAATGTCTGCAGTCTGCGGACCAGATCTGCAGACATCTGTAACAGAAGAGGTGGACCAAACCTCTTCAATCTGCAAGAAAAAGACTGTTTGTTTTTTAACTTCTGCAAATCACAAACCTACTGTAATCATGGTTAGGGCTAATATTTTCCGGTGGTTGTTCGGTTTCTGTCGGTGGTGGTGCTGGTGGCAGGAGAGACGACGGCGAAGGTGGTTTTAAAGGCTGTTGGTGGTCGAAATTCTCTTCCGACGGGGTTCCTGTTTGTGGTCGAAATTCTCTGCAAATCACAAACCTTCAATGGCTTCCAGCCACTGCAGCGGCGGAAGGGAGGGGTTGCGGCGGTGGAAGGGAGGGGATGCGTCGACAGATAGGAGGTGCGACAACCACTGCAGCGGCGGAAGGGAGGTGCGACGGCCACTGTAGCGGCGGAAGGGAGGTGCTACGGCCACTGTAGCGGCGGAAGGGAGGGGCTACGGCGGTGGAAGGGAGGTGCGACGGCTACTGCAGCGACGGAAGAGAGGGGTTGCGGCGGCGGAAGGGAGGTGCGGCGGCCACTACGGCGGCGAAAGTGGCTGCAGCGGCGAAAGGGAGGGGCGCTGCGGCGGTGGGGAAGAGGATGAAGGGTGAAGGGTGAAGGATATTTTTAAGAAGAGAAGAGAAGAGGTTGAAAGACTTTAGATGGTGTCTGCTTCAGACAGAGGTCAGGAAGACCTTTTTTAATGAAAGGTCTTTTAAAAAACAAACACTCTGCAAACCTAAACATCTGCGCGTGGTCTGCGCGGCGCAGACAAAAGAGATCAGGAAGATCTTTTCTGAAAAAACAAACACCACCTTAGTGTGCTTGTTTGCTCTGCAACACTATGGCACACATCGAGTTGGTTTCTTTTTTGCTCCAATCGTGTTACTATGGCTAATATGCATCAGTGCCCTTGGATTATACCATATAATCTACTGGAATCCACATGTTTATCAAGCTCTTTCGCCATATTATATGTTGAAGTTCTTCAAGAAGACCAAGAAACAAGGATGGATGTCTCTCGGAGGAATTTTACTATGCATAACGGGTAAAAAGTTTAATTCTTTACCGTTCTTTGAATTCGTGAAACCTTTTAATGTGGGAATGTATTTGACCTGAAAAGTCAAAGTGGTTTGATGATTGATCAACTGCACTTGCAGGCTCGGAAGCAATGTTTGCTGATCTTGGTCACTTCTCTTATGCTGCAATTCAGGTTCATCTGGCTGCAACTTATACCGGCTTTTAACACTTGGCGATGAATATTCAAGGATGTTTTTTATTTTCCTATTTTGCCCTTGCAGATCGCCTTTACATTTCTGGTTTATCCAGCACTCATACTTGGTTACATGGGTCAAGCAGCTTACTTATCAAGAAACCACCAAAATGCTGACCATATCTGCTACTATGTATCAGTACCAGGTATATGTTTGACTTACAACATGGTCAAAATGTGAATTATCATGCGGTTTGACTCGAGCCCATGTGATTTCAGAAAGTCTGAGGTGGCCCGTGCTTGCAATAGCCATTCTTGCTTCTGTTGTAGGAAGCCAAGCAATCATCAGCGGAACATTTTCGATCATCAACCAAAGTCAGTCACTAGGTTGCTTTCCAAGAGTCAAAGTTGTGCATACATCTGACAAGATTCATGGTCAAATCTACATACCTGAGATTAATTGGATACTCATGATCCTATGTATTGCTGTAACCATTGGTTCCCGAGACATCAAACACATGGGAAACGCGTCAGGTAGGTCCCACAATGCCTAATCGATAACATCATTCTAAATTCTGGTCTGAAAGCTACTGTTTCATGTTCAAATTCATTGCAGGATTGGCAGTAATGGCGGTGATGCTAGTGACTACCTGTCTTACATCTTTAGTGATCATTCTTTGTTGGCATAAGCCGCCTATTATCGCTCTCTTTTTCTTGCTTTTCTTCGGGTCAATAGAATTACTCTACTTCTCAGCTTCTTTAGTCAAATTCCGCGAAGGTGCATGGCTTCCGATCCTATTAGCACTCTTTTTAGTGACCATAATGTTCGTTTGGCATTACACCACCATCAAGAAATATGAATATGACCTTCACAATAAGGTATCTTTAGAGTGGTTACTAGCCTTGGGTCCTACTTTGGGCATCTGTAGGGTCCCCGGGATCGGACTCGTGTTCACTGATTTAACCTCAGGAATTCCTGCAAACTTCTCGTGGTTTGTCACCAACCTTCCTGCTTTTCACCGTGTCTTGGTGTTGGTCTGTGTGAAATTTGTGCCCGTCCCTTTTGTCCCTGCAGCCGAAAGGTACCTATTAGGTCGCGTGGGTCCCACACCTCTTCGATCTTATAGGTGCATTGTGTGGTATGGGTACCGAGACGTGCACCAGGATGTTGACTCATTCGAGTCTGATCTTGTTCAAAGACTCGCCGATTTCATCCACTATGATTGGTCCCGCCAACCAACAAGTACTAATCAAGGTAATTGTTGAATACATCTCAAACAGGTCATTTTAATTAAGTTTAACTAAACAAGTCAAGCTGATTGAACATGTCAAATAAGTTGAAAAGTGTTTCGGGTCAACTTTGCTTGATTCAACCTATTTTGACCCATACTAAAAATGATCCATTTCAACATGAATCTGCTATAACCCATTGCCCAACCCTTCTATTTACGCTATGGGCCCGTGCAGGTAACAAGGATCATGCATCTGATTCGGACCGGTCTTCGGGCGAACACAGGCTAGCAGTGGTAGGAAACACAGATTTCTCTAGAAACCTCGGTTTTGAGGTGAATGAAAACATGCAACAAGCAAGTGTATCTTTCGGGTTCCAAACAGTTGAAAGCATAGGTGACATCATAGAGATGAGTACACCCAAAGAGAGACGGGTGTGGTTCGCTTTTGAAGATCCTGAAAACCCTATTGATGTTCAAATGAGACAAGAACTTGAAGACCTGAGGGCAGCTCAACAAAGTGGAACCGCCTTCATACTCGGGCATTCACATGTGAAATCAAAACAAGGGTCATCAGTTTTTAAGAGATTAGCAGTTAATTTCGGTTATAATTTCTTACGGAGGAATTGCCGGGGCCCGGATGTTGTACTGAAGGTCCCTCCGGCATCTTTGTTGGAAGTTGGTATGGTTTATGTTGTATAAACTTAGTTCTGTGTAGCTAGTTTCTGTTCATAAAACCCAAATGTGAAAGATATGAAGTTTCCCATATTAATCCTTTTTTGTGTTTGATTTCACAAATTATTCATAGGTCTATACAAAACTTATAGGGGCCGTCGATGGTGGTTGTAGGGTGGTTGGTGTAAGTCTTCAAACAAGGTGGTTTAAAACGAAAATAAAAACACTATAATCTATTGATGCATACAACAATCGCAACATTATTAAGGAAACTGTATATGCAGAAATACAACATTTATTTATTGCAAGTGATTTATTTGTTGTATAAACTCACGATGGATTGCCATTCTGCGGATGGTAACTAGGCTCAAGTTCCACGAAGATGACGGACACGATCCTGAATCAACTTCCGCTCCCAATCTGCCACATTCTCAAAGGCATATTCAGGAAGACTCTCAAAAGGCTCTTTTCCAGGGTCGTTTTTAGCCAAATCATAAGTCGCGCCTCTTATCGCTTTTTTATTTGGCCCACACGGTCTTATTGCAGTAAGGGTGTCGTATGATGTGTTCAACTTCACATAACATGTTTCAAGAACAAGTTAAAGCTTTGTATGATGAAGGTAACTGATTTATAGATGTAAGGGAAAAAAGGTAACTTACATCCATGTCGCTAAACCAGAACATGTAGGCAATGGCGACAGCTGGAGCCCGGCCTAAACCTGCTGTGCAATGAACATACACTCTTCCTTTCCCTTCTGAAATTGCCCATTCCAGTGAAGAAACCGCCTTTGGTAACATGCTCCTTAAAGACTCAGGATCAAAATCTCTAGCCTACTCAACTCATAATATATCAGAAATTACTAACTTTGTTGATTTCTCATCTTCATTTTTTGGGTCCTGTTGCTGTTATCAATAGCACGGCCCATAAAATGAACAAAAAATGAAAGATCTCCAGTCTTTTTTATTCTTGAAACTATTAAAAAATCAATAATTTTTTTTAATATCTCGTTTTCATGGTCCTATTTTTGTTACCATGAAACAGGATCCACAAAATGAAAGAGATAATTCTATCAAGTATTTAAGTTATCAAAAACAATAGACGTTCTGCTTACAGGCCTTCTCATGTGGCGTATTCCAAGTTCTTTGCATCTGTTGACAATCGACTCTAAATCTATTCCCCAATATGCAATATCCCCATCTTGCTGCAAGTTAAGAATGTATGCAACATTTTGTTCCTCTTTAAGATGGTCGATATCTTCGGGTTTTTGAGGTTGAGAGCCAACAATCAGATTTTCTGTTATCAGGTTATAATTCATGCCTGAAAACATCAGATAATTCTTGTTACTTGTTAGCCCTCAATATGAAAACTGGTGCCATCTTTACATATATCAAACCTTGTATAAGGTATGCACTGTACAAAAAGATCTTTGACTTCATTTCACAAATTTTCATAGAAAGTCACCATTTTTACTATCAAATATGGTCCACACATTTGTGATTTATGTAAAAATAGGATAAAAGAAGGTTATATATGCATTTTGTGTTCCTTCTTTTCAACTTTCTGTAACTTAGGTTCACTTTTGGTAGCCAAAAAACAAAAGGGAATTGCATCATTAGCTTGAATCTAAGTTTAAAAAGCCATTACACTTTATTCTTCTGGATGATACCGAATAGTGAGCACCTTATCATTCATCAATTGATTTGAAACACTGGCCACATAAAATAAACAATTCCCAAAAGCACAATATAGATCTTATAAACTGGCAATTAAAAAACTTCAATCACAGGAATTCGAAAGTTCTAATTATCCATCAACTACAGCACTCCAGTACTCATAACAACATCAATCAAACTGAAACAAATTCAATTTATTCAAGTACTATTTGAGAGATATAGAGATACTGACCAAGATCATGGTGATACTCATAAGGGTTTCTCATCATTCTCTTCATGGCAGTGTTGTAATCTTCCATCTTGTGGGCTGTTGAGCTTTCGTTTTTCTTGCTTTGCGGTGTTTCATCGATCTCATTTTGCGTTTTTTTGCAGGAAATTGCAGTTGGGTTGAGGGTTTTTGATGTGATAACTAGATCCAATTGGGGTTTTTTGTTTAGATTTGTCAGGGAAACTTTGCTATCAAGTGGTGAAGATGCAAAGGTGAAAGATGAAGACGAAAAGGAAAAGGGAGCGAGAGACTTCATTTCGCACTATCTTCTTCTCCTCTGTAATGGGTTCTTCCACCATCGTTTTATGGTGTTGGGCAGATTCAGTTTCTACGTTACCATCCATTGATTTCGTTTGGGGGTGATTGGCTTGTAATTACTGATTAGAGCTTTTGCATTTGGATTCGTACGCAATAATAATGGCATCCACACAACGATTATAATCTTTTTGAATGATTTTACCCTCTATTCTATAAACGTTTTTTTCTCGTCTTGTGTAGAATCTCGTGTTTAAATTGATGTCACTTGATCACGTTTAACAATTAAGTTATCATCCCAATCATAGCCAAAGCACTCCCAACGTGGCGTTGGTATTAAAGACGAATTATTACATATGAATCATGAATCTCTTTTGTATACGATCGATGTAAGATTTACCTAGAATGTTATAGTTACTATTTTAAGGTGGAGTAATAACTTAAGATATAAAAATAATCACGTTTTTATCAATTATTATAACTTATTTATTAAACAGATTAACTCAAACATTACATATTTAGTAAATAGGTTAATTTGAACGTAAATTTTTTAGTAAATGAGCTTACGTAGTAGTAGTAGCTAAACATCATAGGGGTTGTTTAAGTTGTTATCAATCATTAGGCAATTACTTATATTCGCAAGTGAACACTAAGCTTGTTAACACAAGATGACACAGTTTGAAGTGTGTCTGGCACTCACGACATGATAAAATATATAGATTGTGTTCGTGTTTACTTATTCATGTTAACTTACCTACTTAATCTCCTCCAACCCTTCAATCTAACACGATTGACACCACACATCTTTTGAATAATATGAAACCTATAAACTAACATTGGTTTAATGTTTGGATACATTTACCTATATGTGAAAAAAACAAAACCATGAACAGTGATTTGGGGTATTATGGGAATTTTGTTTTCTTTCTCGACTGATGTGCTGCTCACTTAGGGTTTAAATGTGTTTGCAGCGTTCATTCACCCTCGACTATCTTCAAGTCGGCTTCTTCTCAGCCGTGTGCCGGTGGCAGGCGGCTGTCACGACCGTCGTGTGGTGTCGTCACTGTTTCAGCCGTCGACTCCACCGCCGGCTACAGTTTTTTTCGTATTTTCTGATTTCTTTGTTGTAACCATGGTGGTGGAGGCGGTGGTTGGGACCGACTTGAGAAAGGGGAGACGAGAAAAACTACGGGGTATACTTTGCGACGGTGGGTTCGTAATTTCATCCGTCGAAGACGGCTTGTCTGCCGTCGCCCCCGTTGCTTCTGTCACCGGAGATGTTACCTATATGTGAAAAAAGCAAAGCCTGAAACAGTGATTTGGGGTATTATGAGAATTTTGCTTCCTTCCTCGACTGATGTGTTGCTCACTTAGGTTTTAAATGTGTTTGCAGCCTTCATTCATCCTTAACGATATTGCCGTCGGCTTCTCCTCAGCCGTGTGCAGGTGGCCAGGCGGCTGTCACTATCGTTGTGTGGCGTCGTCTCCTTTTCAGCCGTCGACTCCACCGCGGGTTATGGTTATTTTCGTATTTTCAGATTTCTTTGTTTTAACCATGGTGGTGGAGGCTGTAGAAAATACAGGTATCAAGAAAGTGAAGAAAACTCTATTCAATCTTTTAAGAAGAAAATTACAGATACAGTATTAAGAAGATGAAGATATTAAGTCTCATATCTCCCTAATCTTTATTATAACAACTATCCGTTGTTAACAACCGAAACAAACTAAAACAGAAAAAACACACAAATAACCCAAACTTTCATAACTGCTCAAGAATAGTCTCTGCACTATCAGCACTTCTGAACTCTTGAAATTACTCCAACATACTCCCCCTTAATTCCAAGAGTTACCTTGTAAATCCAGCAGACCAAGAGCTGTTCTCATTTCATTAAACTTTACTCTAGGTAAAGCCTTTGTAAGAATATCAGCCTTTTGCATACTACCACTAACAAACTCAATTTGAATTTGATTGTGTTCAATGCAATCTCGAATAAAATGATATTTAATATCTATATGCTTTGATCTACCTTGGAAAACTGAATTTTTCATCAATGCAATTGCAGACTTGTTATCCACCTTTAGCACAACAGTTTCTTGCGGTTCACCTGTGATCTCTTGAAGCAAACCCTGCAACCACAATGCTTGGCAAGCAGCAGACGTGGCTGCCATGAACTCTGCTTCACAGCTAGACAATGCTACAGTAGTCTGTTTCTGTGAATTCCAAGAAATAGGACTCCCATTATAATAGAACACATTACCAGAAGTACTTTTCCCATCACCCTCACCTGTAGTATAGTTACTGTCACTGAAACCAACCAATTTCTCCTGTTCTGTACACCCATACTTGATTCCAAAATGCAGTGTTCCTTTTATGTATCTCACTATGTGCTTAATAGCCTTTAGATGTTTTTCTTTTGGATTCTGCATGAACCTACTCATGTACCCAACAGAATACATTATGTCAGGTCTTGTTTGTGTCAAGTACCTTAAAGATCCAATTATCTTTCTGTACTTGGTTGGATCAATTCCCTTCTCATCATCTAAGTCTACAAACTTCAATCCAGGTTCCATAGGAATTTTTGCTTCATTACAGTCTTCCAACCCTGCCAATTTCACCAATTTTTGAGCATACCCTGCCTGTTTAACACATATACCATCTTCTCTTTGTGACACTTCAATGCCCAAATAGTAGCATAATATTCCTAAGTCTGTCATTTCAAACTTTTGTTTCATCTCTAATTTGAATTCATCCACTTCTTTCACGATACTTCCAGCTACTATCAAGTCATCCACATAGACTCCTACTATTAAAAGGGATTTCTCCTTATCTCTCACATATACAGCAGCCTCCCTTTGACACTTTCTAAACTTCAATTCCTTTAAAACTTCATCTAATCTCTTATTCCATGCTCTTGGTGCTTGTTTCAGCCCATACAAGGCTTTAGTCAACTTATAAACTTTATGTTCTGCCCCTTTTACTTCATACCCTTGTGGTTGTGTTACAAACACCTCTTCCTTTAACCTCCCATGTAGAAAGGCTGCCTTTACATCCAGATGGTATACCTTCCACTGTATTTTTGCAGATAAGGCCAATATCAATCTAACTGTTTCAATTCTGGCCACTGGTGCAAATGCATCTTCAAAATCTATGCCTTGCTGTTGCACATAACCTTTTGCAACTAGTCTAGCTTTATGCTTTGTTATCTTCCCTTCTGCATCTCGCTTTAGTTTAAAGACCCATTTTAATCCTATGGGCTTAGCATGTGAAGGGAGATCGACTAAGTTCCATGTTTGATTCCTTTCTATAGCATTAATCTCCTCATTCATAGCTAACCTCCACACTTTAGAGTTAGCTGCTTCTTGATAAGAAATTGGCTCTCCCACCTGAGCTAACAATAACTCTACTCCTTCATTTTCTTCCAATCCACCTGTTTTAGATCTCATTCTTTCATCCAGGACAAAGTCATTGTATCTTGAAGGCATCACTGATGTTCTTCCTGACCTTCTTACACCAGTTTGATCATGTTCACTTAGTCCTTGAACACTAGAATAAGCAAACTCATTATCACCTGAGCCACTTTGTTCATGAACTGTACCCTGTTCAGAACCATTCAAAGCATCACCTGTACTTGTTTGCTCTACATCTGTACTTGTATGCTCTTGCACTATGACACTTTCTCGTGTTACTTGTACAAGGAAATCATCTGAAATATAACCCCCTTGGCTTTCTTTTTGTATAAACTGCAACCAGTTCCACTTTCTTTCTTCCTCAAAGTGCACATCCCTACTCACTACAACTTTGTTGTTAACAACATCAAACATTCTGTGTGCTTTAGACCCCTTTTCCACTCCCAAATACACCATCGGTTGACTTCTATCTGCAAGTTTCTTGAGATGTGGTTGCATTACTTTTACATGGCCTACACAACCAAAGGTTCTCAAGTGATGCAAGTTGGGCTTTCTCCCTCTCATCTTTTCATAGGGAGTGGTGTTGATTAGTGCCTTAGTAGGAATTCTATTCAGTATATATACTGAGTGTCGCACTGCTTCTGCCCACAGAACTTGTGGGACTTCCATAGCCTTCAAGAGGCTTCTTGTCATGTTTAAAACCAATCTGTTTCTCCTCTCCACAATGCCATTGTGTTGAGGAGTGTAAGGAGAGGTGAGATGTCTGATTATTCCTTCATTCTCACAGAACTTGTTAAACTCTTGTGAGGTAAACTCTCCCCCCCTATCTGTTCTCAAAGACTTTATTTTCAACCCAGTCTCGTTTTCTACACCCTTTTTAAATGTCTTGAATGTTTCAAACGCTTGATCTTTTGATTTTAACATAAACACCCACATAAATCTGGAACAGTCATCCACAATTAGCATGAAATACTTGTTTCCTGCTAATGTGTTGGGTGTTATAGGGCCACACAAATCCATACAAATCAGTTCCAACGGTTTGCTTGATCTATATGTTGTTTGTGTAGGGAAAGGTGAGCGAAATTGTTTACCAACTAGACATGCTGTGCATACCTGTAATGGCTTCTTTATTGTTGGAATTCCTCTAACCAGCCCTCTGGTTGTCATTTCCTTTAGTGCATCGAAGTTCAGATGGCCTAGTCTTCCATGCCATATCCAAGCTGGATCTTGTGCATGACTCAGGAAGCAGGCTGCACTGACTATTTTCAGAGGTACCTTGTAGAGCCGGTTGGCAGACCTTTTGACTTGTATTAGGAGTTTTCCATCCTGCTCATACAGCCATAGTTGATCACCTTTCATCTTTACTTCACAGCCACCCTCAGTTGCTTGCCCCAAGCTTAATATATTGTTTTTCAACATGGGAATATAGTAAACTTCAGACAGTACTCGGTGTTCTCCATTCCTGCAATTCAGCACCACAGAACCTCTTCCTTCAATCAAGACTGTGGATCCATCCCCAAATCTGATGTTGCCACCCACATTTGTGTCTAACATTGAGAAAGCCTTTTTGTTACCTGTCATGTGGTTCGAAGCCCCATTGTCTAGATACCAAGTATCTTGATCCACAGTTTCTACTTCGAACTTAGAGGGGTCAAGTCTTGACTCATTTAAGAATACCAGCTCCTTTGGGTTTTTCTCAACTATTGTCATCAACAATGCTGGCCCGTCATCAACGGTTTGGGTCAAGTTTGATTCAGCTTCTTTGTTCTTTTGAGACGAACACTCTGAGGCATAATGGCCATATTCAGCGCATTTGAAACACTTGATACGTGACTTGTCTTTTGTTTGTCGATCTCTTGAAGGCTTCGGCCTCGAGTTCGTTGAGTCCCGATCTGTTCCTTTTTCTTTGGCACTAGGGTAGTCTCCGTTCTTACTGAAGCGACTGGAACGGTTGTTTTTGGTTCTGAACTTGCTTCTTTGATCCGAGTTCTTTTGCTTGGCAGACCACTCAGAGTAAGTGAGTAACAACTGATCATCTTTACTCTGATTTTGTTTGTGCTTCATCCCAGTTCTCTCTTCGAACGCTTTTAGGCGCCCAATTGCCTCTTGCAGTTTCAGGGTATCTAGGTCCACAAATTGCTCGATTGACGCCACGATTTGGATAAATCGTTCTGGTACAACATCGAGTAATTTTCTCACTAAAACTGCCTCTGCAATTGGTTCCCCAAGTTCACTCGCCTTCGATGAGATTGCAGTTATTCGACCTGCAATATCATCGATAGTTTCACCGTCTTTCATCTTGAGGTGTTCAAACTCGGTTCTGAGCGTTTGCAAGCGAGCTTTCTTAACTCTGTCTTCACCTACAAAGCGTGTCTTCAGAGAATTCCAAATATCTTTGGCTGAGGTTAGATTTGCTACCTGAAGAACTAACTCTTCCGGCATGGCTTGGAACAGATAAGCTATCGCGGTGTTATTCTTCTTCACATCAAGAATGGCGCCTTCTGGTGGTTCAATCACCTCCCACAAACCGTGAACATTAAAGATTACCTTCAATCTCACAGCCCAAATCGAGTAATTTGAGACTGTTAGCATGGGACACTGAAGGGGAATTGTAACCGGGTCACGAACTGTTACTATCTGCTGGTTTGCGGGCTCTGCCATCGTCCTCTTCTTCCGCCGGTGGTATTTCTTCCCTAACTTCGGATCGAGATCCAGTCCTTCGGATCCTGATCGTAGACTCAGATGCCCTCACGATTCAGTCCTTCGAATCAGGGGTTTCTAGCTTTCTTCTTCACCGAAGCTCTGATACCACTTGTAGAAAATACAGGTATCAAGAAAGTGAAGAAAACTCTATTCAATCTTTTAAGAAGAAAATTACAGATACAGTATTAAGAAGATGAAGATATTAAGTCTCATATCTCCCTAATCTTTATTATAACAACTATCCGTTGTTAACAACCGAAACAAACTAAAACAGAAAAAACACACAAATAACCCAAACTTTCATAACTGCTCAAGAATAGTCCCTGCACTATCAGCACTTCTGAACTCTTGAAATTACTCCAACAGAGGCGGTTGTTGGGACCGACTTGAGAAAGGGGAGAGGGGAAAAACTACGGGGTAGACTTTGCGAAGGTGGGTTCGCAATTTCAGCCGTCGGAGGCGGCTTGTTTGCCGTTGCCCCCGTTTCTTCTGTCGCCGGAGATGGAGTCGGTGTTGGCGGCGATGTGGCTTGTTGCTTGTCCGGGTTCTCACTTTCATCGATGTTGGGCTGATGTCAGATCTGACTTTATGCCTCGGTTCTCTGCCCTGTTTCGTTATGGTATTAGGGCTTTTAGATCTGGTTCTTTTTGGCACATGCCATGGTTCTCTGGACCCACGTCGAGGATGTTGAGCTTTGGCTCTTCTGAGATGGTGGTTTACACCACTATGTTGAGTGAGAGTGTTCTACAGTGATAGACTCTTTGAAATCATGGATGTCGCTGCCTGGAGTTGCCATTAACGGCTTTCTTTCTCGGCGGCGGCATGGTGATCTGTTATGTCGATGATGATGAGTAGTACCTCCTCTGAGACATTGTCGTTTGGTTGTTTACTTTGTTGATGATGATGAGGGTTTTCCCATCTAAGACCATTCATTCTGGTTGTTGTCTGCCTGTCATGATACCACATAACTGTCGTTGGATGGCCTGACTTGGCGCCCGTCTTTGGTGTGCAGCCGTAACCCGAAACATGTGCGTTTGTCTGAGCCTTGGTTTATTTTGTCTGAGACGCGCAACGCGCGTCGGGGTTACAAACGCTAGTTTTATGAATTTTCCACATAGTTTTTATAGAAAAGTATGAATCCATTTTGAGTGTTAAAAAAATAGCTATAAGCATATAATTAGAATTGACAGTGAGCTTAAGACAACATATATGATTGTTTTACGCGTAAATAATTTGACTTTAAAAACGAACAATTTTACACCACGAATAACACAGAACAAATAAGAGTGTTAAAACCTAACAAATACGAATTACATACATGAATTGTCCTCGTGTATTCTTGTTAGAGAAGAAAGGTTTGAAGACAATTCTGAAACGAAAAGTTGATATTTAAGAAAGAATGTCAAGTAGTAATATTATTAGACTAAGGATATAAAGATAGAACAATATAGAAAATGAGAACTTTGATAATGTTATGTAACATATATTTTTATGGTAAGATTCTATAACATCATACAAACTATTAAAACACAAAGCAATAAAGCATAAAGAAACTTCGTTACACACACTTGCAACAACATAACACAAGTTTCACTTAAACCTTACAAACTTACATTTTAACGTTCTCAAATTTTGCATATTACTACACTTAGAATATTATACTTATCTATTGTTTTTTTTTACCTAATTACCATTTTTTTGTTTTTCTTATATAACTTTTGAAGCTTAATGTTTAAATTTAAAAAATATAGTTGTGGCGTGATTATTTTTATCTACGCTTTGGTGTAAATGTTATTAAAGAAAACAAAGTTGTGTGTGGTAGCTTCATTTATTACATAAAATTTTAATATTATCAAAGACCTCGCCACTACGCACGGGTTTGCAACGGTTTTATTTTTTATAAACTTTGGATATTATCAACGACGTCCAGGTTTCGCTTTCCTTGTTTAAAGATTACGTATGTTATCAACAACCCTTCAACAAACAGGTTCACAACAACATTTTAACATTCGTTTTTTATGTAGTTTTTCGAATGTTACCACTAATGGTCACATCTAATTTGTAGTTACATGAGACATGACTTCACTTTGGTTTGTTGATACACCAAGTATTTGAACTGAACCAATGTGATGAAATGTTTGCAAGTGGGAAAACAAACTATTTGATCACATCATAATATTGTTTCTCTTATTTGGGTTAATCTCATTAAAGACCAAAGTGTGTTAATTATTACTAGTGTTTAATAGTATGTTAGTATTGTGCTTATGATCACAGCATACATCGTAAATTATCATTTATGTGATTGAAGAAATTAGTGAAATATTGGCACACATTTAAAATTTGTTCATGTAGGAAGACTAAATTTAGAACACTGGTTCATAAATGCAAACAATGTGTTTAGGCAGTTTAGGTGTTTTAAGTAAGTCCTTATGGAATGCTCAATATAATAAAAGGGATTTTATGTTCAAAGAAGGCAAGACTCCCTGTTACCAGCTATCTTCAAAGAATTTTAACCATAGGTTAATATATTAGAACTAATAATTAGAATTAAATAAGCTAATTACTTTGTTCAATATATTATATATATATACTTTCATGGGTCAAACATGTTTTACAAACCAAAGAAACTTGTGAACACATTCACACCAGTTCTTAAATCGTAATTATTATCCAAATCTGGGAGATACATATATGAATGTTTCTGTGACTTCTGTCCCTTGATATCATCTCTTTATGTTACTACCTTTTTAGCTTATTTCGGTTTCTATCGAATCACCACCATTTGATCTTAGATCAAATTTATAAATAATTTTGTACTGAATTTTCCTTCGTTTTCCACATGTTTTTCCTAAATCAAGGCCGTGGGACAGGATGGGGATGCTAAGCTATCGGATAACACTAGTATAACTTGGTTTATGGCTCGGGTTGTTTAGTGTTCAATATTCTGGACATTAAAAACAACATATCCTATAACTTGATGGACATTCCATAACTAAAGTGCAATACATCAGTAATAGCATGAAACAATGAATGAGCAACATTTTAGTCTTTCTACACTAAAATCCTGTTTTCAGTACTTAAGTCCTTTAGCAACCTCAAAAAAATGAGCAACATTTTCCTCTGGTGTACCAACAACAATACCATGACCAAGATTCAGTATGTGCTTACCTCTCCCTGCTTTCTTCACTGTATCATGTATCCTGTTAGTGATGAAATCTTTTGACCCGAACAACACACCAGGGTCCACATTCCCCTGAACCGCTATATCAGTCCCTAACCGTTTCCTCCCTTCAGCCATATCCACAGTCCAGTCCAAGCTGACCACATCAACCCCGGTCAAAGGTAGCCTCTCCAGCAACCCACCTGACCCACTTGCATAAAGGATTAAAGGGAGATCCGGGTGGGTTTGTTTAACTGTGTCCACAATCTGCTTCAAATAAGGCAGACTGAATTCTTCAAAATCAGCTGGGCTGAGCTCAGTGGCCCATGAGTCAAAGATTTGAACAGCTTGTGCACCGTTGTCAGCTTGGTACTGAATGTACTTAGCCATTGAGGTTGTGAATTTCTCAAGCAGTGCATGGAGGACCTGCAATGGAGGGTGGATTGAGTTCTAAGTTATGCTACAAATACATTGAAATATAATGTGATAAATTACCTTAGGCTGTGAGAAAGCAAGCCTCTTAATTTTGGAAAAGTGCTTTGATGATCCGCCTTCAACAACATATGATGCCAGGGTAAAAGGAGCTCCAACAAAACCAAGGACTGC
This sequence comes from Flaveria robusta, assembly GCA_025506415.1. Lineage (NCBI taxonomy): Eukaryota > Viridiplantae > Streptophyta > Magnoliopsida > Asterales > Asteraceae > Flaveria > Flaveria robusta. The sequence continues at coordinate 37,045,593 of CM046473.1, read as the reverse complement.
AGCTTCATTATTTACCTGAATAAAAATCATGAAAATTAGAGGAAAAAAAAAAAAAAAAAAAAAGACAGTAAGATGAATTGTAGAAATATACTTCTTAAATAACAAACATAGAGGTTATATAACTAACCGAATGCTTATTATATGAAGTATGAACACAAACTAAACAATACCTCTTTTCTCAAAATTGTTAAAGCCTCCCCAACATATGGAACCCATTCTTCAGGAGTGAATTCCCTCACTTTATCCGCATCAGCAGCCGTACTTATTGGATCAAATATTATGGGACCCTTTCCTTTAACAATGTCAAAGGGTATGTTCATTCCCGGAAGAGGCGTAAGAATGTCAGAAAATAAAATAACCTGCAAACATAGCCAATACCCAATATTACAGAATGCAAGAAAATGTATTTTAGTTTATAGAAAACATGACGTGATTCCATGATCAAATGAAGCCTATCTCACTCCATCAGGCTTAAAGACTTTCCATGGTTGTAGAGAGATCTCCACAACAAGATCTACATTCTCTGATCTTTCACGAAATGAAGGATGTTTCTGACAGATTTCTTGATAGCTCTGCCACAACACCACAAAGATAAGATTTAAAGTTGAACATAAACAATATGCATAGAGTTTTGAGATAGCAAAATAAACATATATAATAGAGAATAGTGGTTTAATACAAGAACTATTGAAAAATGTGGTTACATAGACATGCCTTCATGTACCTCCCTGCTTGTCTCATGAGCCAAACTGGGGGTCTTTCTACATCTTCACCTCGAACAGCATTAAGCAGTAGTGGTTCAGTTGTAGCTTTTCGTTCAGCAACACTCACTGGATGTTATAATTGAAGTTATATACAGATACGAATTAATGTCATATTATGGATGGCAAATCTATCATGATACTGGAGCTCAAAAACATGAATAACAAGCAGATAAGATAATTTAATAGCAGGGTCTAAAGATAAACATCTAATGTGTTCAGTTTAACAAGTTGAATGATAGAATCACAAATCATGGTACTTGTATGTAAACTAGCCATTGCTCTTGCAGAAAATATCAAAAGGAATAGATATAGCACGCATCAATGAATAACTATGGACAAATTCAGAGATATAAATGTAAAAACACCATAATTTCGTAAAAAAACATACGTTCTAAGCGCAATTTCTTCATCAGAAGACGTAATAAACAATTCTATAACTCAACAAGTCATCCCTTCTCACCAGTGACACATGTAGCGGCTCAATTAGCAAAATTCATCGAGAATAAGTTCATAATCAAACCTCATATGGGTTTTATGTATTATTAGTATACCTAAATCCAGATAGATTAAATTCTATCTTTTACATGATTTATGAAACGGACTCACAAAATTGGGATCTGTAGAGTAGAGAATTGATGATCAAAACCCCCTTTCCAGCCTTCAAAATCAAGATGCAGAAAGCTAAAAAGAACAATTACCTCCGGCGGAGCAGATGATTCGATTTGGGCGAAAATTGGTTGAATTGGAAAGCGTGATCGAGGAGAATGATGGAATCGAACAGGTGTACATGATTGACATGGTGTTTTGGTAAGAAATCCTGTGTTTAGGTGTTGAATTTTGTGGGCATTTCTGTAAACGATTGGATTTTAATTGGTGAAGAAGGTAGTGGGTTAAAAGGGGTCTAGATAAAATTAAGATAAGGAGGAAATCCACATATCTATCGTCTTCTACTTAACGATCGCACAGATCTGTTTGCTTCTGTAATTCTTATATTTACAGTAAATTGGATTTCAACAACTGTTCATCGCTAATCAAAGGCAACTACAAACTACGTACCAAAAAGATTTTCAACGCTTAAGAGCTTTATAGGCCTTCTCTCATTTTCCCAAATGTCGTATCATTTACACTAATACTTTTCTTATTTTCTTTACTTTTTCTGTTTTACTAGTAATAATTTTTTATTTTTCCCACATAAATCATATTTACAAGTAATAAAACAAACATAAAAAAATAAGCCCGTAAAAACTCCCCCAATTCCCATGAATTGGTTATTTTAACACCGGCCAACAGAAATCTTCAACGTGATGGAAAGAAGGGTTTCCCCACAACTATAAATACTCTAATAATGCTTTATGGTATATTGACATATTTAAATAAAAGCATTAACTATAATTTTCTCATATCCAACCTTATAGTTTCACTAAAAAGTTACAATTAACTAAATATATCTGCAAATTTATTTTATATTCTAAAAACATCTAATGTCTAATCACACACCTCATCTATACATCTTTTTTTAATTATTATTTTCTCTATCTTATATTTACAATTTTAAGCATTAACTATTTTATTTTATTATCATTTTCTTTTAAAACTGCATTCTAACAAAAATCGTTGAGAGTTTGGCTATCAAGTTGTATTTGTCAATGATAGTATTTTTGACATTTTAAAAATGTGAAAACTTAAAAGTAAGACGTAAGGACGTAACAAAGCATTGGGTACAAATCATTTTAGCAAATTAATCGACATATAGAGAGCATGCAACATTCATAAAAATAGACTCGTCACTTTCAGAACCCACAACATCAAAAGTAATCAATAGATTAATAAAGTTTTTATGTACCAACAAAAAGACAGAAGTATGAGGTTAGCATCAAGTAAATTAAACATTCAAATTATATGTACTAGTATCCAGTGTTTTAAGCTGATTGTTTCAAACATGACCGCGTCTCATCATGATTTCCCTTTGAAGTTCCTCAAAATATATTTTTTGCATCTTTGGCATGACACTCACATCCATCATCATAATTCGTTGATCTGATTCCTTTTTTGCAAGCTCTATTTTCTCAGCCTCTAGCCTCAATCTTTCGTCCTCTAGACGAATTTTGCTTTGCTCTTTTTCAGCTTTAATCCTCAACTTCTCTGCGACTAATCTCAACTTTTCATTTTCAAGATGTAACTTTTTTTCCTCTTTCTCCTTGTCATGCTTCATCTTCTCGACCTTAAGGCGATAAAACGCTTTCTCTTGAGCACGTGACTCTTCTAAAAGAGTATACTTTAATTTTCTAAATTGGATAACTTCATCAGCTTGCCTGCCTTCAGCCTTTCGTTTTCCTTTTTCACCTTCTTTACTTGTTGATTGATCCAATCCGGTAACTTCATCTTCAATTACATGATCTGTCTCAATATCAAAAACCGAATCATCTACAGGGGCCAAACTTTGAGTTAGGGTTGGGGTCGGGGATGAGAACATCGTCTTCTTTTGCTTTATATCATCCTTTGTGGCACGTGAAATCCACTTAGGCTGGTCTTTTAATAGGAGCCAACAATGCTCGAACTGGAAGTTGCATTTTTCTAGTGATTGGTACATAATCTTCGCTTTATCAAGCTTGCATTTAAATGAATAAAATACATTTTAGAAAAATAAAGTCTATAATTAATTTCGCTCAAAACAAGAGTAAAATTTGTACCTTATCTTGCACGGTCATACCACTTTGACTTATCCCTTCAACTTGAGCTAATTGTGCACAAAATTTATTTGTGGCCTTTGAAATTAACGACCATCTATTTATTAAGGACTTTATTGTCCTCTCGGTTGTGGTTTCTTTATATTGCTGAAAGTACTCATAGATTTTATCCCAGAGTTGAGATTGTTTCTGATCCATTCCTTGAACTGCGTCAAGGTTACAATTTAGCCATGCAGAGACAAGCAATTTGTCTTCTTCGAGGCTGAAGTTCAATCCCCTGGCTGACTTTTTAGAGTTGCTTGGATTGTTAAGAGGTAAGGGCGGAGAGTCATCGAGGCTCACAAGAGAGGTTCCACTTTGCCCACCATTAGTTGAACTGAATTGAGGATCTTGGCTAAGAAGGTTGGTGATGTACATATCTTGGTCTTGTGAATCCATATCTTGCGAATTAACGATCTTGCTTGAAACCTATTGATGAATATCAGTGTAAAGAATGTCACTGTAATGAGATCAGAATTTGCCTACACAGTCAAATAGAACTTGTTAACATCTATCTCAAAATTTGCCTCAATTCTATTTGATTCTCTGCCGAAACATTAAACAAAATCGACACTTTACTGCACAAAGAACAGCCCGTTGTCCCTGGATTTCTGAAGCTTAAATCAACGAATTGAAATCTAAAAAAATTTGAACTCTCATCATCACTACAAGAGCATAAACACTATAGGGCATAAAATTTAATCAAGAAACCAAAAACACAAGTACAGGGCATATACTAAAAACTATATCAAAACATTACCTGCACAGCTTAATTTTGCATCAAAAGGTAATGATATCCATAAATTAAACAATTGGACAGAGTAAGACATATTGGACCATGGAACTTTAATCACATGAACACCATACACAAACAAAGAGTTTCAATTTTTTAATAGTAATACAATCCCAAAAGTTCTTTACAAAAACAAAGATATGAACTTAACAAACTTGGAGATTGTTTTAGTTAATAAGTTTCTTGCATAGCCATTGAAGATGCAGTGAAAAAGAACAGGAAACTGCATTCTAAAAGATGGCATTTGGTAAAAATAACATGAAACTTCAGATATACAATAATACAAATTGATTGAAAACAAAAGATGGAAGTCTGATCAGTTTGCACACAATTCAATTGATATCATTCTTGTAGAAGCTAAATGTACTGCAATTTTTGTCGCAAATCAACGATTATTTTTGTGAAAATACCAAATAAACACTACACCTCCTTGAACTTAACATTCCGTTTGTCGAATTTGAAGGAACAAATGAATCATATCACTTGTAATTTTAACTTGTGAGCTCGTAAGAAAAGTCAGATATCATAAGGTGCATCAACTGCAAACATCAAACGCAAACCCTAAGAACCCAAAATTACATAGCATAAGCACATTTATAACTTGAAATTGAATAGATACGAGATGAGATATGTGTTGTTAAACTGGAATTAAGCACAAAGTCGACATTGATGCTGAAATCGAACCTGATTTTTGATTCTTCTGTACTCCATTGGAGACTTGAAAAGATATAGAATTGCGAAACAATGGTAGAAATTGAATTACGATGTCGCTTTGAGGAGTGTATATGCAGCTGATGGTGAGAAGAAGAAGCGGGAGTGGGCGATTGTTGGATATGCAGATGATTTAAGGATCCCCTGTATATGGGAATCAAACCCTAAATCGAATCCCTATTTTGAAGAACGAATCTTAAGAATGCTCAATAACTTTAATTTTTTTAAATTATCAATTAAAGATAAAAGTGAAGAGAGATGAGGAGATGAAGTGGTAATTTGTAAATGCTTTCAAATGGTAGAGCATTCACAATAGATTTTTTATTTTTGATGTGAGTGTGTGTCATATATTTTATGTGATGGTTGTTAGTGGTTGTGAGTGAAGGAGTAAGAATATTTATAGGGATTGTACCGTGATTCCCCGTATTTAGGGAAACACGGTTAACCCTATAAAATTTTTAATATTTTTAAAAGTTGTTGTGAGTGAAGAAAGAGAAAAGGTAATTAAAAAAATATTAAAAAGTATTATTTAATTGAAAAAGATAATAAAAAAATAGTGTTTTTAATGTAAATATGATGATACTAGGTTATATCCCCGTGTATTACACGGGTTGAATAACAAAAATATTAAATATTTATTGATGATAAGTAGGAATTGTAAAACGTTATTTTAATATAACATATGATTAAATTTTTTTATTATTTTTAAAACTTTTGTTTTAAAAAATTGCTTTGAAAATTTATTATTATTTTATCAGTATTTTGTTGTTTAAAAACTCCGGGTTTGTTTTAAATAAATGTTCTTTTATAAAACTTTTATTTTATAAAAAGATTGAATTTAAATATTTAATAATTTAAAAAAGCTTCATTTTTTTAGAAAATCATAGTTTTAGAAATTTTTATTTTTGAAAAAATATATTTTTTAATCAAAATACTTAATTTTTATTTAATAAAAAAATATTTTAAAAATTATTAATTCAAAGACTTGAATTTATAATAGAGAGAGAAAGAGAAATATTTGAAAATTAGTTATTTGACTTTTAAAAAATAAAATAAATAGTTTAGGCGGAAAAATAATTAGGAGAAGCATTGTGGGAATGACATATGTCCCACATTGTAAAGAATTATTAGTATAGATGGTTGGATAAGCTAGTATGAATGCTCTTAGATATGATAAATGGTTATGTTGACCCTTCTTTACAAGAGATACAAATATACTAAATAAAAGTTAAAAAGAAAATAACTATGAAGAAGATATTAAATGTGCCAAATTATTATTTGTGTAATATCAATCTATTTAAAATACCTTTTGTATAAGTGCATAACATATTAAAATAATGGTTTTTACTTTTCTTGTAAAATGTCAATTGAAAAAAATACACGCACAACATCATGTTGTGCCGTATCGTACGGATATACACTTTGATTATATTTGAAAATAAACTTCTGACTGTTAAAAGTTTCGACCTACATAAATATACGTTTATTATGCATTTTGATTAATTAATTAATAAATTATATGAGCTGCTCAAAAGAATTACTTATATGATAAATTACTCAAATAAAATTGCATTTTTATTATTTATGGCATTGGGCCTTGAAGAAAGACCCAGAACGTGGGCTTTAAAATAACACCCTCAACTCCTCCGGATTCGACCAGTCCAGGCCTTTAAAAAGCAGGCCATCAAATACGTTTAAAATACAATGTTCGGGCCGTTTGGTATGTGTCCGCCTAGGAGCACTCAATTACATTTTTTATTTTTATTTTTATAGTTATACTAAAAATTAATATTTTTTCTCCCTTCTTTTAATTAAATAATATATTTTATACCTTTTTTATTATTTTTTTTCTTTCCTTCACTCACAACCACTTTCAAATATATTAAAAAATTTATAAGGGTTGAATAATGAATCATTAAATTTACAGATTAACAACAATATTTTCTATCTGCTCCACTCACAACCACTTAAAACCATTTCATATAATATAATGACTCGCACTCACGTATTTTAAGGCATGTGCTGTGAATGCTCTAATGGACAGTAAAACAGTAAAACTAATATTTTAATAAACGGACCAGTCACCAAACCAAAAGTTTTATCATGTTAATAAGTTAAATTGGAACCGAAAAATCCCCATACATGTCGTGATAATATTTTAGTGTTATTTTGTTAGAAATTGTGTTTATTTTTTATATAATATGCACATAACCCTCTTTAATTTCTATAAAAATGGAATGCAATTAGAAGCTTTTTCTACCCAAGGAGCGGATTAAGGTGGCTACTTGAAATTGATATCCATAGTTTGACTGTTTGAGAGGGCTTGGCCATGAACTTTGTTATAACATTGTTTTTGGTTAAAGTATCACTCAATCATTTCATTTCGAATTAAAAGTTTACAATAAAATGATAGGTAAACGAGCAACAAGTTGAGCCGCAACACGTAGTTTGAGAAACTGGGATTGTGTAATACTTTTTTACATGTGAAGGTGGAGCGATTGGTATGGTTTTATGTGTTGCAAATTTGTTTTAGTCAGACTTTGCAAACTTTGGCACACACTTTATACTCTTTATAGCTCCTTGTCACAAGTATAGTGAGTGATGTTTAAGTTCATTACTTATGATCTTCATTGCCACACGTATAATATGCAATGTTAGTAGACCCTTTGATTTTTTCTTGATGTTATATGGGTTCATAGTAAACTTATAAATGACGTGTTGTTGTTTTACACAACCGTGTGACATATGGGTACTAACCTAGTCTTTTAATGAACGGATTAGTCATCAAACCAAAAGTTTTATCAGCTTATTACACTACATTTATGAATATAATAATGTTATAGTTAGTTAAAATTTTAATATAATAAATAGAATCTACAAATTAAAACTTATTTTTAAACTTGGTAAATATAAACTTTATAAATCAACCCTTATGGTCTTGATCAAAACCAACTGGCCTAACCGCTATCAGCTAAAAAAAACCAAACCAGATAAAATGGGTGGAGGGTTTGATTCCTTGTCCGAACGACCGGTTCTGTTTATTCTTCAAAACATTGGTTTAAAAAAAGGTAAATGAGTATTTTGTGAGCATATATCCGACAAACACACTATCTTTCCTTGTCAAGAAGACTTATCGTGGATGAATGATGGACGAATGGTGATATTGGTTTGTTTTGGTTCGTAAATATATATCAATATTTGAGATAAAATTAATAATAAAGAAGAATAATAACAAGAACAAAAGTAAAGTATAAAACTAGTCAATTCATTCTCATTTGTGAGTCAAATATGATCAAGATGATTATTCAAAATAAAGAGACAATATAAAATACAATGATTTTTAATATAAAAACTGATCTAAAATTAGCAGACTTATATTTAGACCGGCTAGACAAAGACAAACAAGATAGGAAAATAGCATAACTTGAAAAGTTCATAACTTGAGCTATTTTTAGAGTTACCATACCTATAAGTCATGGAGAGTTTGGTCTATTGATTGAACCCGAATTCTATCGTTTTGATCCATGATTTTGATGTTCACGCATTTTCTCACAATTTTACGGTTTTCATTTGTATTTCGTTTTCATTGTAAGAATTTTTAAATCCTCGAACTTATTAATTCATATGTTTATTTATGCATTTAATAACAATCAATCATAATTCATAGGTTGTCAATTTTAAAATTTGAGACTTGACGAGATATGTCGAAACAATATGAGCTAATAGTGGAAGGACATTCAAAGATATACCAATTTATTCATTGAGGTTATTGTTTTTTTTTTTCTCTTTTTTAAATTCCGCTATGCATTAATGATAAATAATTATGATACCTAAAACGGGTAGATAGTTTATAAATGTTATACAAAACAACAGTTGGGTACAAAATATAAAGCATGTAGTACAAGTATAAGGGTGGCGGTTGGATCCAGTGGCAATTTTTCTAACTGTAGTAAGTATATTTTTGAGGTCAGTGTTCAATCCCTATCTATAATCTATAACTTATTTTAAAAAAAAAGTATTTTTGTAAAACAATGATCAAGTTTCAAGATTTTTTTAAATTATATTACTCATAAAGTTTTTTGTCATAATCAAGTCACTTGTAAATTTTTTTTGTCTAGATTAATAAAATTTCAAGATTGTTCTAATTAGGTTATTCATAAGTTGTAAAAAGATTTAAAAATTTTGAAATGTTTAAAAATATCAATATTTATAAAAAAAAACTATATTACTTGAAAAAATATTATGAATTATTTAAAAAATTAAAAAAATATGAGTGACTTAATTAGAACATTTTTAAACTGTAGTGACTTGATTGGAACAAATATAAGTATTAGTGTCCTAATTCGAACACTTTTAAAATTTTAGTGACCTCATTATAACAATAAAAATATAAATGACCTAATTGAAAAACTGTTAAAACTTGCTTACTATTCTATAAATTTTTCCCTTTAAAAAATAACTCTTTGTTCACATATCTCTTTAATAGAATGTCCATTTAGACACCACATAGACATTGCCACGTGTCATAACCTACATTACTTTTAAAATATTGACTTACATATTGTTTTTTTTAGTATGCTTACTTTTTATAATAGATTTCAATAATATTTATTATTACTAATAAATATTTAATATTTAATTTTAAATAGTTTTCATAATTACAATATTACATCATTTTTACATAAATAGTAAACATATATTTTATTTCAAAATTAATATGTATTTAAGGATTTAATTTTCTTTCTTCCTACTATATTATGATTCATATGTTATGTTTGTAACTATATTTTAATATTTTATTATGACAAGCTTACATTAATAATATTATAATTACTCATATTAAAATTTTTATTTATATTAATAGCACGATTGTCTTTAAATTATTATTTTTTCATATATTATTGTTTATAGCTTAAATATGTTTGTTATATATAATACTTTCATTAATGCCTTATCTATAATATATATTAGATTACTTGGTTAGATGCATGTTACACATGTTGAAATAAAAAAAATTATATAATAGATGTTATATATGTATAATCTAATATATGTTATAGATAAGACATAAAGTAAAGTGTCATTTTCGTCCCTAACGTTTTGTTGAATTTGCCATTTCAATCCAATTTTTTTTTTTTTTTGTCATTTCAGTCACTGTAGTTTACTAAATTTTGTCATTTTCATCCATTCCACTAACACCGTTAAAACTCTGTTAAAACTTCGTTAAATATGAGTTATTTTAGTCTTTTCAACACCCTAATTATCCAATTAATATAAATTAATCAATTAATATTCAAAACTAAAAAAAAACACATGAAGTGACTCGTGAGACCGGTCGTTTCAATTAATTCTAACACATGTTGTTCGATTAAGGTCTGCTGTGAGATTTCAATTGATCTTCACGTTTTGTTTGAACGTGTACTGTTGTTCGATTGAGTTCTAACGTTGTCACGTTTTGTTTTATTGAGGTCTGTTATTGTCACGTTTAAAGACCTCAATCAAATAAAGAATGTCAACAACAAACCTCAATCTCACAACAGATCTCAATCAAATAACGGTACACATTCGAACAAAACGTGAAAATTAATTGAAATCCCATGACAAACCTCAATCGAACAACATGGGTTAGAGTTAATCGAAGCTTTTAAATCAAAGCGTCTCGTCTCACTAGTCGTTTCATGTGTTTTTTAGTTTTAATTGAATATTAATTGATTAATTTGTTTTAATTGGATAATTAGGATATTCAAAAAGACTAAAATACCCTCATATTTAACGGAGTTTTAACGAAGTTTTAACGGTGTTAGTGGAGTGGATGAAAATGGTAACATTTGGTAAACTAAAGTGACTGAAATGACAAAAAAAAAGTTTTTGAACTGAAATAGCAAATTTAACAAAATTTCAGGGACGAAAATATCAATTTATCAAGAGTAAATTACCATGTTAATAAAATAGATGATTTACAATAAATCCCCACTCTGCAGACTCCACTCTCCAGACTCCAAGGCTGGTTATGAGACGTGGGGTCTCCACTCTCCAGACTCCAAGGCTCCAATAGATGCACATTCCCATGTTAATAAAATAGATGATTTACAATAAATCCCCCGGACTTTTACAAAAGTTCTTTTTACCTATAACTAAATTATTTCTTTTCAGTTTTGGTTATTGAAAGATAATACATCGGCAAAAAAAAGAAAGATATTGTAACTTTTGATTTCAAATGTGTTACGTAATTTGCATTATAATTTTGATATGACTTTGGCATATGCTATGAAGTTTATTTTTATTCAAAGATTTTATAAATTGAATTTTAAATTACACAATGATAATTTATGAACGAAAACAACGCGTCTGGGCTACATTTCACGATACTACATATCATAGAGAAACAAATCAAGTATCTTATTAAATTTGACAACGACTCATTGTGTGTAAAAATATATGAGAGGATTGGGTAGATAATATATTTGACATGCTATAACTTATATGTACTGGACAATTACTAAAAGTAAGCGTTGAATGAATAAATGAGGAATGTATGGAGTAAGTTAAGTTATATGTGTAAATACTCATTTTACTTGTTACAAATAATATATAATCGTTTGATGTTTTTTTAAGTTAAATTATTATGTAACTATAGATTGTCAAATATAAATAAATTTATTTCTCAAAATCAAATTACATAAAATAAATTTTATAAGTTAATGAGAAAATTAAGTCAATAAAAAAATATTTTTACAACTCATAAGGCCTTCTTCATCTCATATGACCGCTCGTCCTCTAAATGTTTTTAACTTCAGTTGTTTAAGCTTTTGTTATCCTCTCCTACAGATTTAGTCTCCCATTCCTTCACCTTTCACTTAACTTGTCTGAGGATGCACACGGGTCTTCTAGTTCACTCTATAGCATTTTAAGAGATCGTCAAATAACAAATTAATTTTCTATTTTTTTTTATGAAAAACAAACTATTAATTTATTATGAAAATTATCTTGAACAATTATGGATGCAGGGACGTCTAAATTCATAGGAGTTTGAGTTGATCAGAATGTGAGACGTGTAGTACATTCCCTCACATGTGACCTATGCTCAACATGTATATTTATTATTCATGATGGGTCAAATTACATAGTACGGGTACATATCTTTTTCTGGATTCATTTTCGTTTTAAGTATTTTATTTCTAGCTGGTCGTGTAACTAATAATTCAGATGTTTACGTGTCACGGACGCTAATCCAAATGGTAGAGGTATAAGCCTTGTTCCGCGTTTAAATTTTAGGCAAGTGTAAATAGGGTAGTTTAGGTGTAAAGTTTCATCTTGTTGATAATTTTTTTTAAATACCTTCTATTTAATGGTATAAGAATGACGGTGGCAGTGAATATAAAATGACGAAAAAAACAAATTTATGTTTTATTTAATAACAAGTTTACAATTATTCTAATTTTAATCATATTATCATCTATATGAAATCAATAATCGTGAAAGTTACAACATTTGAGAATTAACGGTTATATTAATGAGAAACCACTATTGACACCAATGAATTAGTTACCATTACTCTTTTAGTTGTAACTGATGTAAATTGTCACTGCTTGTTTAGTTGCAATTGATCTTATTGTGATTCATCAGTTGCTAATGATGGACCAAATTGGCATTGTTGATCACTTTAACTTATCATTACTATCGAAACAACTTTTTATGAATCATACAAATTAGAAAAAATTTCATAAGTGGTAGTGTGACCAACACTAAAGGCGTGGCCCAAACCCAACCATTAGGCATTGCCCCGTGAAGCCTAGCATGATTAGAATCTTAGAGGTTCTTCGGTGTTTGAAATTAAATCAATCTTGTTTGAGTGTACAACATCACACATGCTAACTTGTGTTAGTTTATATCAAAAATTTTCATTTGATGTTAAGTAACTCAACTATGTTAAAATGATATAAAGGGTATTAAAATAACCAAGAGGTCATAGATAGTTTTCGTTCCACTTTGTAAGGAAGTTTTGCCCTTTCGTTAGCAACAAATATTATCAATCTGCCCCTAGGAATATTGCTGAAAAATATTACTAACGAGATGTTATAGCCAACCAGATATTATAGCAACATATAAAGTTAGCAGTCGATTATTTTTGTCAATATTGGTTTAGTAAAATCCCAAAATGTTTAAAGTAAATTACGAAGGAATTTAAACTTAAAATTGAGACTATTCTAGATTATATGAAAAGACCTAGGCTCGAATCATTTATAAATTTGTACTATTTTCTCCGTAAGTTTAAGGGGGAGTTGCACATGAATTAAGTAGACCCCGACATGGAAATTAAATTGCAACCAAAAATTGACACAAGATTTTTAGCAGCATTGAATTTTTTATGCATATTTCTAAATGATAGATATATATTTTTTTCAATTTCTTTTACTTGTAAACTTGCAAAATAGCTACTTTATATGGGCGGAGATGTATATAAACTTATGATATTTTTTATTTTTACAATTATCTATAGGTTTGTAGTAATAAACACTTACGTACAAATTTAAAATATGTTCACAGTAATACATACTTCGGTTCAATAATAAAATCAAATAGGAAGTGAACGTCTGTAGATTTCGAATACCCTATACTACAAATAAAAATGAGTACATTTAATTAGAAACTTACATATCGTAAGGCAAAATACAAATCACTAAAGTGCTTGTTATATGATGTGAGAGAGAATTTTCTAATAAAATCATTGAATACAAACATAGATATTATATATGAATATGTTATTGAATTTTATAATGTTTATTAACTTATTCCGATCCTTTGGAAAACATAATAATAACTTATTTAAAAGTGTTAATCGACACCCCGAACTTAAACGACAATAAAAGACCCTTCAAAATTTTGGACCATGAGCGGTCGTTCACCCGTCACATCTCAAGGTTGGTCGTGCAATCAGGGACACGTGGTAGCAGGATGACAAAAAGGCCATCTTAATCTACCTACTATAACAAAAGGGTAACTAAAATAACATGTGTTAACACCACATTCATTCTTATCAAAATTTTTCCGTTTCTCTATCATATTAAATAATCACATTAATTACTAATAATATTATTCAAATCTTTTTTAAATTAATAATACTTTTTTAATAAATAATGAAAGAGATCTTTTTATTAATTTTACTTTTAAAAAAATAAAATTTTCAAATACAAAATATTTTAGAATTAGTTTTTTAAAAAGTAACTAAAAATAATTAAAATTTAAAGTTATAATATGAAAATTTTTAAAAATGCTATTTTTTTTGAAACTGTTAGTTTTTAAAACAAAATGTTTAATTTAAAAAAAAAATAAAAAAGTTTAAAAAATAGTATCATTGTTGTATTGTTTATTATTTTTTTACTTATACGTAGTTTCAACATATTTTATCATATATCGTTTTATAATTGATAAAATTTTATTTTAGTTAATATTTTATTTATCCAACCCGTGTAATATACGGGTTTACTAAAGCTAGTTACCAATAAATTACATCTGGATGTAATAATCACATGACACCGTGAAGGGTAAACCTTAATTAAAAGACTATAATTAGAAGAAAAGGATATTATACATTGTCTATAATCTTATTTATAATCACACATTCACTTCATGTAATAATCACATGACATCGTGAAGTTATTTAAAAGTTATGTCAATTAATTTAAAAGTGTAGGAAAAGTTGTATACGGATAAAACTTTTGTTGCAATGTAAGAATTAAGATGGTATTAAATTCACTGTACCCGTGTTCCTCTTTGTATTTCAACATTTTATAGCACAACTATATATTTATAATATATAATTTATTTATTTATTTATATATTGATGGACAAGAAAGTATGAAAGTAACAATTGCTACGAGTTCTGATCATTGGACCACGTGGATGTACATGTCATATTTATGATCTCACTAAATGCACTTTCTCAGCTATACTTATTACACCAATATAAATACAAAAAATATATCTATATAATTCTATGCAACTGCAGGTAATGGACCATGAACCATGAATGGCGTAAGCATCAAACTTCCCAAACCCCACAACCCGTGTTTGGCCCACTATTTCTTATTAATGGCATACACAGAAATATTTACACAGTTAATTATCAAAATATATCAAAAGTTCTCTCTCACTTTATTTATTTATTTATTTAACATTGCATCACTATATAATAAGTTATTATTATTATTTTATTCATTCTAAATCTCGCTAAACAACTCACTCGTGTCAAGTTGGGTAAACCATTTGGACCTGTTTTCTTTTTTTTCTTTTTTTTCTTTTTTTTTTTTTTTTTTTTTTTTTAACATGTCTGTTAAGAGTCCTATGTTTTGACATGTATAATTTAATTAAACTCTTATTGGTATTTTTATAATTTGAGTGAACACAAATAATCATGCTAAGTACTTTGTACATATGTAACATTAATTTCTGTTTTGCTCCTTGTGGTTTGACCATTTTAACAGTTTTGCCTCAATAGTTTAAAAATAGCCAAAATCCTCCTTGAAGTCACTATTTTTTCTCCAAATTACTCCCTACCTCAACCCCGTTTAATTCTCACGTTAAAAAAGAACCACAAAAAAAAAAAAAAAAAAAAAACCATAATTGTCCCTCATGTGAGGGTCACGTGGGTCCCATTGAACGTGAACATTAAACGGAGTTAGGGGCATGGAGCATTTTGGAGAAAAAATAGTTACTTCAGGGAGGGCTTTGACTATTCTTAAACTATTGGGGTAAAACCGTTAAAATGGTCAAACCACAAGGAGCAAAACAGAAATTAACTCTTATTTTTAACATATCTTTGAAGAGTGATCATAACTGTCACTTGTATTTTTTCATGAGATGTAATTTTTTATATGGGTTTACATATGTAACCTTATTCTTTTTATAAAGTACTTTGTACAACCTCTCTGTAAAATGTGCATTGTGAAAATATGTTGCATTAGGCTACACATTTGTGAAACCATGTCGCATTAAATGGTAACATGATATTATTAAATCTCTTTTTTCCTACACAAATGTTTCTATTAACATAATCCGATTTTCTAAATAACAATACTCGTGTTTTATAAACTACGTATAGTTATTGAAACATGATGAATCATAAACGTAGTATGTTGATGACACTTCTTGTACGGTAATGTCATCGATTACTTATATTATTTGTTTAACAAATAATTAAACAAATGATAACCTTCTATATGATTGTATTACCATCTTGAGTATAGCGAATAAGGAGTAATAGTTTCATTGTAATTATAACTTCTTTTTAATCTCTCCACATGTATGAAAATTGTGAAGCATACATAGTGTCCTAACAATATTGGCATATGCATTAAATACGACACGCCCAAGACACATGGCTTGCTCGAAATTATTTTTCAGTTTGTAGTAATTATCTTAATTAAACCAATGCGATCTCAATGCCTAGCTCAAGTTGAAAAACCTTCGTGGACTACTTGTTCAAATACGAAAGTCTCATTTATTATGCATCAGATGAGTACATCCATTGATGAAGATAAAGATAAATAATATTAGAAGTAAAAGATATAAATTGACAAAAGTAAGAAATGACTTTCATATTTCAGTTAAAGTATGTGCACGGTAATATTGTTAGTTAAACTTCACGATTTAATGAACTAGCAATATTAAGCTTTTGGGGATTTACGTAGTTTAAGTACCAAAGGCATTGATCAAGCGGTACATGAGGAATTGGTCAATGCTTTTGAGCCTCTTTTAAGACAGTGGTGTAATTTAAGCTGGTATAAGCGATGGTATAATTTAAGGTGGTATAGGTTAGGATAAAGCATTGCCGGTAAAAAAGACAATTAGTATAAAAACACATATATTTGAGAACTCTGAGGTTAATTATTAAGAATTAACTTATATAGCGAGAAAATCAATTAATTTGTTTATTTTGGCAACTTAATCTCCTTCTTATTTACATCGGCCACTCTGAGCAATATTTATATCAACAAAAGTTTCATGTAATTTTGTGGTTTTAAAGGTTGTACAAAAGTTTGATTTTGTATACGTTTATCTTCTATTTAGAATTTTATTTTTACCTCTCATAACATATAATGTACGCTTTATATAATATCGTTCGATATTCTAACAATTTTGTTTTTGGTAATAACTAATAAATTTTCGTTCATCAATTTTTAAAGGTTGTATTTAGGTGTTTTTTTTTTTTTTTTTGTTGTTGTTGACATTCCAATGTACTTTTTTTGAAAACAAATTTATATTCCAAATGAAGTATTTTTTTGGTATCGTAAACTATAACGACTGTATTTACCGTTGTGGTAACGTGACCAACCGAACAATATACGAGTGGAAAACATTGTTGCAGATATTTGTATAATCTAAGCCGGTTTTTGGCGTGTTGAGACGATTATGATCAAACTCACGCCACGTAACGCGAGAAAAAAATACACACTAGGTTAATCGAGGAAAAATGGCTAAACTCTCGTCAAGTATGCTGGAAAAAAAGTAGTTATCATTATTATTTATTTATCTTATTATTGCATTTGTACATTTTATATTTATGGAAACGACTTATTTTTATTTTCTTTATTATTAGGTAAAGTTTCTCCCGTCCTCGTGGGCCGGATCCGCCATGATCGTATCATCATAATCAAATTTAAATTCAAAAATCAAATTTATAAGTTTTCCTAAGGTTTGAAAGTTAGTTAGCACTTAACAATTTAGAGAAAAAACTTAAGGAGATAATAAACTGATAAGAACTCCCTAATTTAAATTCAAAATCAAATTTAAATTCAAACTCAAGTTTCAACTATTTTATCACTAAGTTAGATATGTTGAAGCAAGCTGTACTGTTTACAGAAAGAGTTGTACGCAAAGTCAAATACTAATAGTCAAAGATCATATTTTGAAATACTTGTATTATATGCATCAAAACTTATACATAAGTAGCATATATATACATCATGATAAATATCCATGAATGCAATAATAACCACAAAGCAAAGCTACGGGTCTTGCATTTCTCTTTAAATCTACTCTTTTCTCTCCCAACAACATTCAATCAATCACAAATTCACAATACAATGTACACCGGGAAAGGTACAACACCCAAAGCATTGCAAACCAAACAACAAGAAGAAAAAATCAACAATGGAGTCGGTGAGTCGTCATTTAGAGTATTATACTACGGGAGTACATCAGCGGGATCTGTACCGTTCATGTGGGAGTCTCAACCAGGTACCCCTAAGCACGCACTCACCGAATCATCTCTCCCTCCTCTCACTCCTCCACCTTCGTACTATCAATTCACCCAAAGGTACAACTCACCAATGCAAGTGATTAACCACCACTCTCCAAAAAGATCCGGTTTTTTTCGCTCCATTTTTCTTAATTCTTCTCGGAAACCGGATGCTCCTCCACCTCCGTCGTCTCTTTCATCCGGTTCAGTCTCTTCCTCCTCCTCGTTGTCGTGGCGGTCAACTCCGATGAAGTTTGGGTTCGGGGATGACGGTGGTTCGCCGGAGCATGCAGAGGATGACGGTGGTTCTCCGACGTCGACACTGTGTTTTGGCGGTGGGTTTAAGAGAAGTTATAAGGTTAAGAGTATGAAGAAACCAATGCTATGGTCTGTACGTAATGGTAAGGCATGATTAGAATATTTCAATGATCTATCTTCTTTTGGATAAATTGTTCATGGGTTTAATGAACTTTTGAATCATCGTAGTTTGTATTTGCATTTTCAAGCAAAATTTAAAAAGATTTTATAAAATAAAATAATAAATGGTTGGTAACAAATTACTATATGCCATATAGTAAATTTGTTTTTTTTTATCTGAAATGATATTGTATATAGCATGTATTTAGGCCGGTGAGGAAAATATAAGATAAATAGTTTGAAACAAATTATATGTAGGAACCTTTATTTCGTGAAACATATCTATTGTTATAAGAGTTGAAAGTAGATTATTATCTGGCTTCATCTTTATAATTTAAATTTGAAAACCACATCAAATATTTATAATTCATTCTCTCTTTTAAAAGCATCACATATTATTTCCTCTATATTCCCATTTCAATTAAATAACATGTTTTTATTTTGTAACTTCTTTTCCTTTCTACTACTTACAACTAAAAAAACTTAGTAATACGGGGATTAGATGAAAACAATAAATAGTGAATCTTTGTGTCAAGGAATTATTATAGTTTTCTCTAAAATTTTAAGTATGGGATTTGGAAAGGGAGATCTAGGAGTGAAGAAAGATAATTCTATTCATATTCCTTGAATTCTGATTGTATGGATGAAGGATTCAAATAGGAGTATTTGTTCATCGTTTGCAAACATACTTAGCTATTGTACGTTGCTTCTATTGGTCTATACTTTCTTTCGAAATTCTGGCTTACTTTTAAGTGTGATAGTGCATCAATTAGAAGCTTATATTTCATATATGCATAGCTGCATTAATTTTATTTTTTTCTAAATAATAACTGAAACAAATAATGTAATGGCAAACCCATTTGACATTAGGTAAAGGATTCGAGCCTGTATATGATGAGTTGGTGTAAATTTTTTTGTGTTGTAGGTCAGGTGGATTAGTATTGGTAGGGTAACATTTAGATGGTAAGAAAAAACAATAATTTAATAAATTTTCAATTATAAGTCATCTTGGGTGGTATGGATTTTGGGGAGCCTTACATGACACCAGTAATAATTTTTATGTGTTATATAAGTTTGAATAATATAATATATTTCTAACGACGACTTGTAAATCCGAAAAAATTATGACTCAAGTTTTGAAATTGTGATAGAGTTGTATGAGTTGAATCTGAACAATTTTTGTGTGATTGTTGTTTGTAATTTTTTCTATCACAAAGTAATACATTGTTAGTACGATTTTAGTAAACTTTAGTTAAACTTTGACAATAGAACGAGATGAAGATAATAAAATATATTGGGAACTTATCATTCTCTAATGTGCAGAAAAAAGGCGTGAATTGGTACCATGATTCAAAAATTTATAAATAATCAAGAGATGTTGTATGACTATATAGTCTCCAATGAAGGTTAATTTAATAACCGTTATTGTCGAGGCCTAGGTATATAATTTATTATTTGTTATCTATGTGTGTATTTTATAGTTAACTTATTTATGTTATTTTTATAGTTAATTAATCTCTTGGTTTGAGGACCTCAAACCCATTGACATATTGTAGTTTGCAATAAATGCCTTTTGACTCATTTCAAATTAACATTTCGTAGCGTGGAGGGTAATTCGATCAATTTGGGTTTTGTAACGACAATATTTTATTTGTTTTTCTATTTTTGTTTAATCATGAAACTGTTTTGTGAGATTTTTTTAAACATAACTTTGATACCCAACGTGAAATCCAAACATAAAGGACGACGAACCCTAACTAGGTGCCTAGTATTATGGATATAAATAACCAACCACTAAAATAAGAAAACCATCAAATATTCTACATTTAAATTCAAATATGTTGTTAGATAGTTAGTCAAAGGTTGTTGTGACTGTTGTCGACGTCCTTCATCAGTTCGTGTAATTTCTCTTACCTTGTATTTTGATTATATATGTTGTTCCATGTATCAGTCATCAAAAACTTTGATACCAATGGGGGTTTTTGTTTAATACTTTATCAAAACTCCCATCCAAAAGAAAAAACAAGTAAAATTTTTAAAAGCCTAAATAAAACAATATAATCCGAAATGTTATCTATACTCATTAGTTCCATTATGATTTATGACCCTGGATCGATGTCGAATTTTTTTTTTAAAGTGGGTTTTTTTTAGAAAGGTGATGGTTTATGGGTATTTTGTGGGAAGTTTTAAAAAATGGGTGTTCCGCGTATTACATTTACGGAATCTAGCTTTTAATAATTTGATCCGTAAATGAGATTTAGGGAAATAGGGTCCGTTTGTTGACCGTCTTTGAAATGTTAATTGACCAAATTTAATTTTGATTCCTCAACTACCATTTACGGAATCATGATTGTTATTTTTTAAGTTTTTTAATCTCATTTACAATTTGAATTAGGTGGAGCTGAGTAATAGCAATTCATGTTTTTATATGTCTCAAGTTTTAATATTGTTTATTTTGATTCCTCAACTTGCATTTACGGATTCATCATTATTAAATATTTTTTTAAGTTCTTTTAATCTCATTAATTTTGTTGATTGTTTGCCATTGTTGACCACAATATTCACAATGAATTGATTCCTTAAACATAATTTACGGAATCTTTGGTTTACAATCAACCATTTTACACCTCCGGTTGGAAATATAAACCCGAGAATATCTCAAGACCAGTCTTCATATTTTTATTAATTTTTCGTTTTCTGATTTAAGTGATAATCAAATATCAGAACATCGGTTTTTGTCACCGCCAAAGTTATATTTAAATCTTCAAATGAGTCATACTACAGAGTACACACCTCCTTCTCAATACGAACAGTCTATACAAATAGATAATACCGGGACTAGATATGGTTGTTTGTAGTTGTTATAATATTTTATCTTCTTGTTTTTATATTTCGTTTTAAATTTCTTACGTGCTCTATAATTTACAATGTTTTTTAATCTTATTCATTTATTATTTTTAAGTTGTAACTTTAATGTAATTTGTAATTTTATAAAATCAATTAATTAGAAGAGTTGAAATTTAAAAAAACTTTGATTCAATTTAAAATCAATTAATTAAAAAAAACGATTAAAAACAATAAAAAGGATTTCATAAATATGATTAGAAGAATTAATTTGTTTGATGTGATAATTATGATCAACAATATTCAATTTAATAAATATTCAATTTAATAAATTTTGTCAACAACAATATCCATCGTGTCAACAAAAGTAAATTGAGATTAAAAAACTTAAAAAGAAAATAACAATCATGATTCCGTAAATGGTGGTTGGGCAATCAAAATTAAATTTAATTTTGGTCAACTAACGTTTCAAAGACGATCAACAAAACGGACCCTAATTCCGTAAATCTTATTTACGGATCCAATAATTAAAAGCTAGATTCCATAAATGTAATGCGCGGAACATCCATTTTTCAAAACTTCCCACAAAAGTACCTATAAATCATCACCTTAACCAAAAAAGACCTAGTTTAAAAAAAAATTCGATCGATGTCCTATTTCATGGCCCATAGAGTTAGTAAACTATCTCATTATGTAAAATTGACTAAAATTATTATAGTGACGGAATAACTAACATTAGATTATGTGTAGTGGTTTATTTAGTTAAAATATCACATAGGCAAATATGAATTTATTAAAATCATTTCAAATCAAGTGTAGCAGTTTAAAGTTTTTTTTAGTTAAAAATGAGAGAAATGAATTCATTAATATATTTTAACGTCTGTTAAGGGTTTATTTAAATATGAGTTTGAACCCCCCTTTAACTAGGACGTAGTGGTTTTAATACTACAATAGTATCCACATCAATAACTTTGGAGCCCTTAAAGGGCACCACTACGTCTAGTCTTATAAAGTTATAAATTTATCAAAATGCAACGACTTGATGTATATATATTTTAGAGTTTTTTTTTTCATCTTACTATATTTTTACCGAGTTGAAATAAACGAAATTAAATACATCTTTTAGTGCTCAATAATATACTTCCATATTTACAAGAATAATAAAGCTATATATTATATGTGGGCAAAAACGATACGTAAAATCAAGACGTAAAAACAATCACCCTTCAACCGATACTACTCGTATACCTTTAAAAGACAACATTAAACAATTTATGCTTATGCACATATACCCAATGCATTTGAAGTGTCAGCGATGGTATTACCTCAAATTGTATCAAGTTTGAGGCCTGTTATTTTACAACATGCTCTTACATGTGTGTATTTAGAGTACACGTATAAGCCCAACAACATATCCCAATTCTGCTCCATCTACCATTTTCTTCAACCAATATGATCGTTATCCTCTTATTTGTGACTAATAAAATAAAGAGAAATTCACAAAATGTTTATTTTGTATTCAGTTTTCCTCGAAATATCATCCTTAACATATTTCTTATCAAAATGTTCCCTCCAAGCAAGACGTCAACTCCTTAAACAGGCGCACTTGCATAGCGACCTAATAAAAATTAAACATGTGTGCTTTAACAAGATGTATTTTTTCTTTCAAAATCATAGAGTGGGCGCTCACCTTCACAACGTGGGTGCCCGCCTCCACAACAGAGACGCCTCCCTTTATTGTAGACACATGTATGATTATTAGTGGCCTGGCGCCCATGCCTGTTTGTGGAGGCGCCGATGCTATGTTCGAAAATGGATATGAGTGAAGACATTTTAAGAAGAAATTTATGAGGAAGACGTTTTAAGGAAAATATGAGGGAAATTGATATTTTCAGAATTTTCTCTAAAAAAATCCTTAGAATATCTTAAATTAGGAATATAACTTTGTAGTTTTTTGATTTGGTTATTTATACATACGTTTTTATATAAATTACAAAACTAAGCGAAATCAAATAGGGTATGTGTTTATTTATTTATTTAAATTCGTTTTCGCATTTTAATGCTAAATTTCAAAATATCATAATTTTTTCACAAATTCCATATATACAGCTGCAATATACTTATTTAATATAAGTTTCAATATAAATTTTATTTAAACTGGAGCTGATTTAAGCTTTCAGCTTTTTTACAGTTATTTTTATTTTCTTTTACAACTTTTAATATATGACATTTATAAAACCAAGAGTTAATTTCAATTTTGCTCCACAAGGTTTGACAAAAGTAACCATTTTCCTCCAAAAGTTTCAAAACATCAATTTCAGTCCAAAAGTTTCAGCATTTGTATCAATTTCAGTTTAAAAGTTTTATTTTTTGTATTAAATTTGAAACAATTTATGAAACTTTTGGATTGAATTGAAACAAATTATAAAACCTTTGGAGGTAAATTGATATTTTTAATATTTTGGAGGAAAATAGTTATTTTCATCAAACCTCAGGGAGCAAAATCAAATTTAACTCTAAAATCAAATTATCATTGCATTCTGCTTTTTTTATTTCAAAGTTAAGTTTTTTAAGGTTTCATTTTTGTCATTACAGCGTGCTTATATTTACCAACTTTTCGATGTGAATTCTTTTAAAGGTGTCATTTTCATATAAAGTTTTGAATATTATCAATGATTCCATCATATCGCATGGGTTTACGACCATTTTATTTTTTAAATATTGTTATGAAAGACGCCAGGTTTTCGTTTTTCTTATATAAAGTTACATGTACTATCAAAGCACCTAGATTCACGAAAACATTTTGGTGTTAATTTTTTCACGGTACCATGCTCCCGCTGCAGCGTAGAGGTCCTTATACTAGTTTGTATATGTAATGATAGGTTGTAATGAATAATGATAGGCTTTCCAAACAATTATACCAGAAAAATATTTAGAACCCATTTTAAAGAATTGGGCCAATGATGATATTGGGCTTAACAATCAAGATTTTTGCAGCAGAAAGCCGGACTGCCAGAAGCCCAGCAACACCACCCAAGTTGAAGTGTTGAACAGTCAACAGTGTACTGGCTATTAAAACCAAACCAACTCCTGTATATAGAAAAAGAAGAAATGATCACTAAAAAAAAGAGATACGAATTCATAAGTTCGATGATAAAGGTGAAAATTACTATAAGTGGTAAATCAAGCATCCAGTAAGTTCAAATAATGTTTTAGTGTAGACAAAAATAGTTTTGGTTAATCTATAAAGTCGTTATCTTTAAATTTGTAATAGTTAATTAATGTTTTCAAAATATTTAATATATACTAATATTATATAATTACAATACAAATATATAATTATTTTTGGAAAAGAGGAAGCCATTGTAATAATTTATTTTTTTTTTGAAATTTTAAAATATAACTGTACTAGATATAATCTAATACTAGACTAGTTATAAGTACTTATAACAAGTTAGTTATAAATATAATATTAATTTATTCTAAAAATAAAAATAAAAAAACTAATAGTTAAGTCTTATAACACAGCGAGTCAAAGTTGTATGCACATCAGCATGTGGATACACTTTGTATGCTTTTTAAAACATTTCAAAACTTTTTTTTTTTCAACTAAGAGGCTGTTTGGCAATATCTGAATGATTACGTGCTGAACCAATAAGAGGTCTGAACCATTAAGTGCTGAACCATTAAGAGGTCTGAACCATTAAGAGCTATTATATCGTTTAACTATTCAAAGGCAAATATCTGACCAATTTAGATAGAGTTCTTAACCATTCAGCATTAGACCTCTTAACCATTCAGTATTAGTATAATGCTTAACCATTCAGAGGCAAATGTCTGAACCATTCAGACATTTGCTTCCGAAACAAACAGTCTCAACCATTAAGTGCTGAATTATTCAGACATCTGAACCATTAATAGGCTGATTAAAAGGCTGCCAAACAGCACCTAACTATTATTTTCATTTCATCCATTTTATATTGCATGACAAATTTAATCAACATCAGCCGTTTATAAATAAATTAGTTGTGGATATAAAGCTAATTATATTAAAGTCTTTAACTTGATTTATCTCTTGGGTGGTAAATAACTAATGTTTGGGATCAACGGTATTTTTTATTTTCACATTAATACTTGTGTTTTTATGTTTGTTTATATTTATTTGTGTTCAATTGTATTTGTTCATGTTTATTTATGTTTGTCTACAAAATTTACAAACTAACACATATGATAACAAACAATTTAATTTTCTTTAACAGATGAAAACTGTTTGCGAGTCCGCTAAACCGAAACAAACAAACATAAATAACTCCCGTTCAATTTGGATCAGTTTGAGGCTTAGTTAGAGTTTAAATACATTTTAAAAAAAATTGATGTGTTTTTATATACCTAAAAACAAATCATTTATTGAAGAGCAAACAAATGGGCGACTTATTTGCCTTAAGATACGGGTCAAACAAGAAGCCATTGTGTGTTGTCATTTACTTTCTATTTAAGCAACATGTTTTTATATTTTTTATTACGTTTTTTTAGTTTTTGTTTCGTAGAAACAAGAATTCAACAACATTGTTTTCTAGTTGTACGTTACATTATAGATAATACCTACTATCTACGAAAGTATGCTTACAATCGCCGAGTCTTCGAGTTGCTTATATCTCATGTCAACATATGCATAATAAAGATTATTTCCTTTTCATGAATTATATAATTTATGAATTTCAATGTGACTTCCATCACCGTTATAACTCTAGCTAAACATGTCACATATTATTTTAAGAAAACATATAAAAAACAACTATTTTAGACTAGAATTAACTATTTTTCTTAGTTCTATATTGTTGAGGTGTAAATGAGATAAACTGCTCTTTAAAAATTTAAAATTAAGTTAAGTTCAAGCTTACATTACAATTTGTTAGATTCTCGAGTCTATATTATATAATATTATCAGTATAATATAACATATAATTACATAATAATATAATCATATTATATAATATATAATTAAGAACAAAATCCTTAATTTAAAGAAACTCAAAAGACATACAATGTTTTTTTTATCTGGTTTAGAAATGTCCGATGGTCTCAACTAGGAGTGTTGATCGGGTTAGGTATTCAGGTTTTGAGTTATTCGAGTTTTTGAGGTTGAATGTCTAACCACATTTCAACCTTAATAGCAGTCAGATTCGAGTTGTTCTAGCATGTTTTGGGTATTAAACAATTTACTTAAATTAATGGAATTTAACAACTTAGCTTATGAAGCTTTATTAAATTATATGCTTAAATTAACATGCAATTGTAAGAGTCATTTACTGGATGAAACCCAGAATAAAATTTCACATCATCTTGTTAAAAAAGAATGAGAGAAACTACTAAACTAGTGTGTATATAGTATATATAGCATAGACATGCATATGAGTTTCTAAGAATATAATATATATTCACATAATAAATATTGGTATTTATATAAGGCAAATTGGATTTTAACAATCCAAACTATTACCTATTGGCCGATAATAATCCATACCATTAATTTGGCCGTTAACACTTCCAACTTTCACTTTTATAACCAACAACAGTCCCAGTGACATAATTTTCAATTTTTTACGTTTAATTTGTATCTATTTTAGTCTCGATTTAGCTTGTATGTTTCTTTATTTCATTTATAATTATTGTTGCGAACCGAATCGAGTCCAAATCAAACATAAAAAATTGAAAATTATGTAATAATAGTGAAAGTTGGGAGTGTTACCGGTCCAATTGATAGTATGGATTATTATCGGCCAATAGGTAATAATTTGGATTATTAAAATCCAATTTGCCTTTATATAATTATGATAAAAAAATATAAAATAAATATATATACAATTTAATTAAAGATTAAATAAATAATAAACAAATCAAATATGATCAGAACTCAAAGATTGTAAAATTACTCACTCGTCGAACTCCACTTTTAAACATAGTGCTAAATTTGAACTTTGGTTTTCCTCTACTCATTTATATCCGTAAAAAATTATTGCCATGTACTCCTCACTTAAAACTAAATAGTATCAAGAATCAGTTAGAAGAAGGGTGTTGTTATCTATACCCTTATTATATTTATTTTTACTTGTTATACCTTCTTTTTTAATTTTCAAATAGACACAATTTCAACCTTTTATTTTTTATCCCTTTAAAATAAACTTATTTAATTAAATCTTTATCATATCTTTTGATATTAATTATTGAAATGCGCGTCAATAATATATATTTATTTTAATTAGAATTTTTCTTAAATTTTATTAAACATGTAAATTTAAAAAGGCTAAACGTAAATAATTTTAGTGGGATTCAAACCTTTTCCATTTTAATGTATATACATTTATATAGCTTTTTGAAAAGAAGTTGTTATTCTTTTAATCTATACAGAAAGGTTTATTAAAAACATATTCTTTTAATTTGCATTAAAAGTTTTTCTGAAAACGTATTTTTATACTTTTAAAAATCGTTTCTTTTCATTTTTATAAAAACATTTTTAATCAATAGTAATAATACACAACACTGACAAAAAAAAGTAGCGAACAATTAGCATTTATAAAATGCATATACGTTTTAACAAGTATATACGTTTTTGAAATTTCTTTAGAAAAAACCTTTTTGATTTACCTTTTAAAAATTTTGATTTTTTTACATGATGTACGAGAATTAAGGAGGAAAGTGACAAGTAAGAGCGGATGGAAATATTTTTTAAAATTTTTAAGGGAGGAATATGAATATTTTTAAAGTAATTTTTGTAAGGATGGGGTATGACAAGTAAGAGAGAAAGATATATATAGCCCACCCCAAAATCATAGACCGTGGTCATTTCTTTATAAATTTTTTTGACATATTTAAAACTCGAATTGCAACTCAATAATTAATGCAAAAATGATAATCTATATATCTACTATAATAAAATAGTAACTTGAAATTACACGTATCACATTTATTCTCACCAAAGTTTTTCTGATTCTCTCTCTTATTAAATAATTAATTTAATTACCAATAATATTATTTAACCTTTTTAGAATAAAAATAACTTTTTAATAAATTTAAAAAAAGATCTTTTTATTAATGTTATTTCTCAAAAATAACTTTTATAAAATAAGAAGTTTTTACAAAACATCAAACTTTTTAAAATTGATGTTTTTAAAAAGTAAATTTTTTATAATAGAAAATAATTAAAAATTGAAAAATATAATAAGAAAAATTTTAAAAATGATAATATTTTTAATATGGTTTGATTTGAAACAAAATATTAATTTTTTTGAAAAAAAGTTAAAAAAAAGTTTAAAAATTTGATATAATTATTTTATTACATATTGTTTTTACTCATATGTAATTTTAATAATACTTTATTGTAGAATATCATTTTATACTTAATAAATTTTTGTTATATTTAATATTTTATATGTTCAACTCGTGTAATACACGGATTTACTAAAACTAGTATGTTATATATACGATAAGAATAAGAAGCCTTAAATTATATTTAAGAGTATGCAAAGCCATTACTTAAAACTGAAAGCCACAACCAATTCAATTAAAAAGGAAACCATTTTCCTTTGCTTTCCCTCCACATTACCATTCACCCACTTTGATAATCCATATATATATATATATATATATATATATATATATATTCCTCAATAACTTATATTCATTCTCATGTTAATTACTTAGTTAAATATAGCAATATAACTTTTAATTATGAGTTCCATCTAATTTAAAACACAAAAACGTAAAAATAAAATAAAACACAAACTCACTATCAATAATGTTTTGTACATTGGTTATGAAAATACCCCGCAAATATGCTAAAAGTGTGGCATCGTTAGGAGGGGGCGGTGTTTCTTCTGACCTTGTAGTTATCAATGTTACAGGGTACGACTCTAAAAAGAGTTCTATTTGTCCACTTATCATGGTGCCCTAAAAAAGACAAGGAATCGTTTACAATTTTCATCTAGTTTTTTTAACTTGTTCTTTATGAAACAGAATTTTTTTATAGAAGAAATCAAAATTTATTTTAAAATTAAATAAAGTGTGTGTAGGAATTTATCTATACCATTTAATCTAGTGCTACTTAATTGAAATGGGTTTATATTGGGTCGATACTTAAGGCATGATCACAAATCATATCAATACTTAACGCATCTGATATATGTGCGGTCTTCATGCTTAATCTAAATTTCATGAAATTATAGGAATGTTTCTGGACACGACATGTATACAAGAGGAAATTTCAGGGTTAGGGTTATTTGCATCCAGCTAATTGCACTCAAGTTTGACAAAAAATATGCAATGTTGAGCGCACTCTGTAATGGTTTGTACGCATTATGTAAATAGTCAGAGTATACCTATAGAAATATATGAACAACTTAGAAGCACCAGATTATGTTGATGGCATCGAGTTACTAGTTGTCGATGTGTAACAATCCAAGCATCGTGTCAGAAACTATTCAATTTGGACACCGACACACTCCCAGGCGTTTGTCCCTTACGATTTTAAGGTTTGAAAAGAAAAGTATCCAACCCTATATAAAGAAGCTTTCGTTCCTCTTCCTTACTGATATGAGATGTTACATACTTCTTCACTAGAAGACGAACGTTCTCGCTGGCACAACGACCAGTCCTGGCTCTGATATCATTTGTGACAACCCAGACATCATACCAGATATTGTCCATTTTAACAGCCGACACACTCTCAAACGTCCGTCTCTCAAGGTTTAAAATATGTCTGATAGGAAATGTATTCAATCCTATTTAAGAAAGTTTTCATTCCACTTTTCAATTGATATGAGATGTTACACAGTGCATCATAAATGGTTATGAACGCAATGTATGGGACACAATGTAATTGGAGGACCCCGAATAACATAATTTTTAATGCACATATATGTATATATTATGTGATCAAATTAAATAGAATAAAATTATAAAAATGAGTGAAAAAAATATATATCAAAGAGTCAACAATATATATGGATGAACTCTTGCATTGGAAATGGATCTGAACGCAAGTATGTCACACAAGTATGTCACAAAACTAAACCGTAGATTATTTCAAAACTAGAATTTAGGGGTTGTTTGTTCGTCGACGTTACTCTTAACTCTACAATAGATTATATTATTATAAATTTAAATGATTATGACTAAAAATGTATGCATTACATATTACCCAATTTTATATTTGAAAAGGAATTTTTGATGTAGAAAACGATGGCGGAATCCGCACGGAGCATTTAACTTTGGTTGGATCCAAAAATGTGTACTAATTATTGAAGAAAGTGTTCTTGAAGTTGACAAGAAACTACCACGACTATTCAATTGATGTTCATACTTATTCTTTCTCGCCTTAACCCAAAATAATACGCTTAGGTGTCTCAATTCACCAATAATTTTATCCAATTCATAAATCAATTCCCAAATCATTATCAAGGTATACATCGTACTTTTTTGCTATCTAGAAATCGCTAGTAGTGTTACTTGTTTGCCTTCTATCTGAACGTATAAAAATTATCTATTTTTCAGCTTAATTTGAATGAATCAAAATGATAGTCTTTGGTTGCTTTTTGAATTCAAGACGAATTCAATATGCGAAACAAACAAACATACTCAGTATAATCTCATTTATAGCACAACTGTTTATTGGATCTGGATAATATGTGATAGAGAAAACTATCACATATATTCTATGAAATAAAAAGCTTAGCTTCAATAAGAAGCTCCGCTCCAAAGGAAAGCATTTATTTCTAGCATTTTATATACGAAACAAACTAACAAACAAACATATTCAACATAAATCTAACTTAAACGCAAGGGTCTATGCTCAATAACACAACTTCGTATTCATTCATATATTCTTCTTGGTCAAAGCAAGCAAAGCAGTAAAGGAAAATGTCAATGAAGCAAAGATAAGCTAAATTAAATATGCTTTTATAACGTTAATTTATTAATAATAAGCTCCGATCCACACGTGAGTAACAAATGAGAGAAAGCCAGCCAGCCAGCTTGCACAGATATCGACAGTGTTGAAAGTATCTGGTCACCTAGCTATTAGCTTATTACTATATCATACACCTTTTCTCTCTCTCTCTCTCTACAAATTTACCAGTAGCCATTGATCAAAGATTCATGATGTTCTCAGACTGATGAACATGTTTGCAGAGATCAGTTGAATGATACTATGTGGGACTGAATCAAATCATTCGTACATCAATAACAGCTAGCAGTACTATATACATATATACATCTCTTTATAAATATTGTTTATTATTAGCTTTGATATATAGGTTTGTTTTAGCACCCCATTATTTTCCCTTTTTCTGGTTTTCTTGCCTTTTAAGCACCTCCTCAAACCCACCCTCTTCAAAAACTAGTATTTCTTTCTATCTTTCTCCTCTTCATAATCTCTCTCTCTCTCTCTCTCTCTCTCTCACTTTCTTTAAGCTCCATCATTTGCAGATAGTATGCCTGAATGTCCAGAGAAAGGTCTCTTTCTTTCTCTCGATATCTCTCTATATATAATATATATGTCTTTGATGAATCTTGAACCATATCAAGAATCTTGAAGTTGTGGGTTTTGATCTTTCTGTATATTGTATCTTAAACAAGATTCAAACTTCAAGATTTGTGAACAGTACTTGTAAACTTAACACAAGAAGTGGTTTTGTTCTTATGTGATGGGATAACACTTATCTTTTTAATATGTGTTAATGATTTATATATATGTAGGGAGAGATTTGATGAGATAGGGAAGAAGATCAAGAGGGACATCGATGCATCGTTTCAATTGGGAAGGAGACACATGTTAGGGATTGCTGGAACCCTAAACACCATCACACCATGTGCTGCGTGTAAGCTTTTGCGACGTAGATGTGCTCAAGAGTGTCCCTTTTCGCCCTATTTCTCCCCACATGAACCTCAAAAGTTTGCATCTGTTCACAAGGTTTTTGGTGCAAGCAATGTCTCCAAGTTGCTCATGGTATGATATATTATATATGTTGCATACCCTAAATATTATCTTCCTGCCTGCATCACTAACTTGTACACCACAAGTTTTTTAGTCCAACTATACCACCACAATCTGAAATCTAATCTCACACCGCCTACAAACCGCCGTTTACAAACATTCTCATAAAGGTGGTTTGTTGATAAAGGGCTGTTAGGTGTTAGCCCGCGGTTTGAGCATAAGATGAATCAACCGTTTAAGCGGTGGTTACTTTAATGTAAATGGCTGTTTAGAGCTTCTTTTTACAAATTTTATGCTAAAACCCTAATTTCCTTGAATTTGTATCACTGACTTTATTACTACAAAAACCCTAAATTTGATTTGTTCAAGTGATTCTGTGATTGCATAAAGTGAATATTCTTTAGTTTGTGAAATCTGTTGAGTGTACTTTTTGTTAGTTTTCTTAATTGTTTGATTCAAGCTAGCTAGCAATAGTTTCTTTGTGACAAAGCTCCATTTTTATGGTAATTTCTTAAAAAAAGTTTTGATAATAACTTAGGAAGATAGTAATAGTTTGTTGATGGTAAAGATCTAAACTTTTTTATGTCTAAATGATTTTTTAAAGTAATGATAAATTTATATGAAGCTAGCTAGTAATAGTTTTCTGATTATAAATATTTTATCTAGCTTTTTTTTTTATGTTAACAACTTTTTGTTAATTTATATTGTGATGATAATCTTAGGAAGTACCAGAAAATCAAAGAGCCGATGCAGCAAATAGTCTTGTTTACGAAGCCAATGTAAGGTTAAGAGATCCAGTTTACGGGTGCATGGGTGCGATTTCAGCTTTACAACATCAAGTACAATCTCTACAAGCTGAATTGAATGCAGTAAGAGCTGAGATTTTAAGATACAAGTATAATGAAACACACCATGATCATCATAATATTATTCCCCCAACCCATCATTTAGCTTTGTTTTCTACCGGGACCGTGGCTGTTACACCTCCGCCGCCGCCACCTCCACCGCCTTCTTTACCACCACCGCCACCGCCACCGCCACCACCGCCTCCCCCTCCGCCTGCTTCTTCCTCTTCTTCCATGTATACCCCAACATCCACCACCACAGATTACAACACCATCACCAACGATAATATCTCCTACTTTGGTTAATAGATATTATTTTTATGCTTACATATATATGATCCACGAGGAATTAATAATACTAGGTGACATGTTGTTGAGTATATTATTTATCACATATATTTATGACAGATTAATCCATGTGTATTATCTTTAGATTCTGTTACTGTATGACTTTTCATTTTACAAATATTAAACCTGACTTTCTCTGTATAATATTTCCATTGTTGTAAGTTAATTAATTCCCAAACATTTATTTACGTTTTTCTTTAAATTGTTTACCTTAACATATAGCGTATACCCTTCAACCACAATCATTAATAATACAATCTTGATTAATTAATTTGTTTTTTTGTTACTACAATCTTATAAGAAAACAAAAGGATGCATTATAATTAATTGTTGTTTCTTCTTCATCTACCCATCTTCTGTTTTGTCTTCATTAGACGTTTGTCTCTTCTCTTTAGGAAAACCTTAAGGATAGCGATGTATCACATTCGATCTGTTTGCATTATTTTATCGTGTTCTCTCTTTCAGAAGCTATGAGATGTGACTGAATTTGGTCTGAGGTCATGGTTGCTTTAAATAGTCGCATCTTAATTATTGTCCATATTCAAAGGTTTTTTTACTGATTTCTTTACGACTAATTTCAGATTCCCTTTATAGATATTCCTAACTTTCTCCGGCCTCCAAGATATATAGCTAGCTTCAATCTGTTAATTGTTGCAACAAGTCCCCAAGCGGATAGTTTGCTAGTAAAAGATGTGTTCGCTAACTAAATGATTGTGGGTTCAAATCTTATGGTGTACAGATTGATGAATACTCTTCTAGTAATAGGAAATGCTGTTAAAAAAAATTATCACAACAAGATTATTAAGCATTAGCTAATATGATGTCTCATTACTTGGTTAAACATATATATGAAAACTAGAGAGGTGCTTGCCGGATACGTGTGGATACACAATACATAATTTTATAATTTAAAAAATTACAGTTTTATACTCAAATTAAAAAGAATAAAGTATTTGTTTTTGTGATGTAACTTTTTTTAAAAAGATTTTGATGAGGAAAAAGCTATAGTCATTCAACAATTGGTTTAAAAATCCACAATTGTAATAACATAATCGACGTTTGTGTGTAAATGATAATTAAGATGGTCAAATTGATAGATTAGAGAAAAATTTTTAGCTTAAAATCTTAAAAATTAATATAAAAAGACAACTTCATCCCTCTCAAATCTATTATAGTATAGATATGATATCATGCAAAAGATCAAGGCTTTCAAATTGTCTGTTTTGCCAACAAAAAAACTTATAATTCTGCTTTTGATTGCTTGAGTGGAAACTTATTAGGTGTAACCCAGCCCATCCTAGATATATTACTTCCATCAAACACGCTTACTATAGATTATAGAGTTCTCCTTTTATCCACATGTATTGATTTAAAACGTGTTGGTAATATTTACGGTTAGATGGTCTTTATGAAGCCAACATATATGGTCTGCAGGATTTTCCTAGGGTGTTAAAGATTGTTATCCAAGCCCTAAACATCTTAGAAGAAGAGTCCCTAGCTAAGCCTGCCTCTACAGTAGTATATCCTCCAAAAAAAGGTTCTTGCAACTTTCTACAGAGAAGGCATCTTGCTAACCAGGATGCTATTTTAAGGAATCTTGTTGGGTATTTTATGAAAGGTGGTGAGTGATTAGGTATTATATATATTTAATGAACCCTAGCTAACATGTAATCTCAGATAATTAGGTGTAATTATGAACTAATAATGCAAAGAATAGAAAGGGTATGATCATAAATCAAAAGGATGACTGTTAGGTTGGCATGGCATCACCATCGACCTTATTTTGATAACAACATTTACTGGTATTTTCTTGGTTTCATGAACTATGAGAAGAGTGTATTCTACTTCAAAAGAATTTCATCATGTGCAACCTAGAAAAATAAACTAATTTATTTTCTACCCTAAATTACTTTTTTTTCTTTTTAAAGACAAATTTTTATTGCATAGTTGCTACATGCCAGGACATCATCAAACTCAAACTGTCCAACACTCAAACCATTACATAATTATGAACCATATTTGAATGGTAGTAAGTTGGATATTCGAATGGTAGTAAGTTAAGGTTTGTTATATTTATTCATCAACAATATCTTGAAAATTATAAATAGGGGGGAAAATCATAGAAAAAGAGTTGAGCTGAAGAAGATTAAAAAAACCATTTCTTAATTGTATCATTTTTATTGAAATGCTATGTTCAGTGTTTCCGGTTAACCTTAACACCATCACATAATCCTATTTCGATTGTCATTATCTTACAACTGATCCCGTATACAGCCAAAGCATTTGACTTATAAGCGAGGGATCGCTTCTTTCAACTTGTTTTCGATCACAATATGAGGTTTTCTTATTCCGTTCAAGCCATAAATAACTACTCTACGTACGAAACTTGTAGGGATTAATTATAAAAAAAATAAGGCTAGATATTTTATTAATAGAAAAGGAGTAAGATATATTTATTTCCATCAGGAAGAAGAGAATCCCTCTTTTTCAATCTATGCATGGGAAATGATGTCTGGAGACTTCCAATTTCCAAATATATATACAATAATGGTGTTTATGTCTTACACATGAGCTACCTAATAGAATATAAGTCTTATTATTATTTTTTCTAATAAATGTACTCGGTTTCTTGTGTCTTCAACTTGTATCTTTAGTTTTGACAAACAGCTATATAAATATAGCTGTGATGACAAAAGGAAATTATGCTTTCCTTAATTAATATATTAGTTATTAACTCGTTCAATAATAATGAAATACAAAATTAGTTAGATACATTGTATTTATCTTTAAAAGGTTTTAAATTTCACAAAAGAAATGAAACTTGAAAAAAAAATAGAATTTCAATTTATTAAATGGATTTTAAATTCAAAAAATTTACAATCTCATCATTTCTACCATCTACCTCCTCTTCTTGTCACCCCAACCCCCTCTTCTAGCTCACAACTAGACTGTCACCACCTACCAGTTGCCACCATTGTTACCATTGCCACTGCCTGTTATTGTTATCTGTTTCTAGCAGCAGTGATGGTCGGTGGCAGCAGCAACGGTGGTATTGGTTTCAGCAAGATTGGCTGTGGCGATGGTGATAATAGCAACAATGGTGGCAGTGGTGATTAAGACAACAACAATGGTGGGTGGTTAGTGGCAGGTAGTAGCGGGTATAGGTTGGCGTTAGAACTAGGATGACTGGTCGGAGATGCTAATTTCTTTTGTTGAATTTCTTCGTAATTTGGAATGAATACTGAAATTCTTTTGAAAAAATTTAAGAAAATTCAATTCAATTCCGGTTCTAATTTATTCATCAACAATATCTTGAAAATTAACGTTAGATTCGAATTCTAATATTTTTTAGGAAACAAACATATTAAAAAATTAAAACAAAGATTCTAATTTTATTGAAATTTTTAGACCAAACCGTTATAAGAAAATATGAAAATAAATAAATAAAGTTGTAATATAGTCCTCTGGAATTTGATCAATTTGATAAATTTAAAGTTTATTATGAATTCGTTTAAGCTAACCTAACTGATAATTTATATTTAGTTTATGTTAAAAAGCTATCACAATACCAATTTCTTTTTTTTATTTCAGTTTGAAAGTGGTGTTGGTTGTCTTTAAAAAACAACAAATTTGTTGGTCATTGCTATAATAGAAAAAAAAAGATAAAAGATAAAAATTAAACGAAAAGAGGACCCTAATGAAAAGAAACATATATATTTTTCTAACTTGGGTGAAAGGCATTGACAAAGATATGAGGCATAGTCTTTTAAGATTAATTTATCATAAATTCGTAATTTGTAGCAGATAAGAAGTTGTTTAGCTTTTGCGAGTTAACTTCAAAATGGGTTGGCGAGTGGATCGGAAACTGGGCTTGGTAGAAGATATGGTAATATTTGTTTATTGGGTTTTGAATGATCGGGCCTCATTTAGCGGAGGGCTTAAATTGGGCTTAAATTTTAGTGGCCCGTAACTAAATGGGCCTCAAAATGTTTTTAGAAAGAGCATTCAAGGTTGAAGGCCCAACATATTACCGTTGTAGTGTTTACCAGTCAATTACTCATTGGCATTTCACCTTGAATGCTTGTACATTGATCATTGAAAGAAGCAACTGATTTATAAACTATACTTCTTACAAATATAATTAATAACATTTTTTACACTAGCAAGTGCATAAAGTTATTTCTCGGATATTATTTGGTCCATCGTCTCAATGTTACAAGGAGTTAAAGAGATTAATTGTTTTGTATTATTTTTGCTGTAGACTTGTATTTTACTATGCAATATATTTTCCAATATAAGTCTTCGATTTAAAAGTAAGATAAACATAACTAAGAGCATTCACAGTGGAATACTTAAAAATATGTGAGTTTGTTTATTATATTATAAAGAATGGTTTTGAGTGTTGTAAGTTAATGAAATAAAAAATATTACTGTTAATTGGTATATTTGAGGAATCATTGTTCAATCACTATGAATTTTTTAATAGTTTTGAAAGTGATTGTGAGTGAAGGAGAAAGAATAAAAGTAATGATAAAGATATAGAAAATATCATTTAATTGAAAAGTAGAAAGAAAAAATAGTGATTTATAATATAATTATATGGATAAAAATAGATAATTCACTGTGAATGTTCTAAGGTCTAAAACGGTATATCAAATTGATGTATGTAAACAAAAGGCTTTCCTTATAATGATACATTAAGCCATGAAAGTAGTTCTTTACATGCTAATGCTTTAAATACAAATTGAGCAACAATCGTAGTTGTTTACAAATCTTTTTAAACTTGCAACCCTAATGAAATTGCTTCCAAGGGTTTGCATTCCATCTCTAGACTTTGATCGTTTGCATCTACGTTTGATTCCCTTTTATAAATATATTTTTTTGAGGCCCATAAGAAAGCTCCTAAATTCAATATCGAAATTAACAAAAGAAACCCGTAATAGTAATCCAAATGTGAATCATTCAAGTTTTTACCGATCCAACTCTTCTTGCCATCTCTAGTTGTTACTTTGTCAACCATTGTCACCAAAAAGCTATTCAAAAAGTTGCCAACACCAATTCCACTAGTAAAAAACGTCGTTCCAAGACTTTGCATGTCTTCAGGGGACTGGTCATAGAAAAATTCGAGCAATCCAATAGCATTAAACACGTCAGCTACCCCGAGTAGGATGTATTGAGGCAATAACCAGAAAATGGTCATAGGGACAACATCTTTAGGATTTAAAATGTGGTGGGATTTGATAGATTTCATTCTTCTAACTTCAACTAGATACGCGATTGCTATGGCTAGAATTTGAATAGCGAATCCAATCCCGAGCCTTTGGAGCAAGGTTATTCCCCTAGGGTTCTTGGTTCTTTTGCGTATTAGAGGCACAAAATATCTATCATACATTGGTACTGATATTAACATAGAAAGTGTAACGAAGCTCCCTAACGATGCTGCCGGTATTTGGAAGCCCGACCCGATACGACGGTCCAAAGTGGTGCCTTGTTTTACAAACAATGTGTTGATTTGGGCCCAAATAGTGCTTGGGATCAAGGTTACAACCCATATCATACCCATCCCCAAAACAAGCTTCACTCCTTCCACTTGGGTAATTGTGCATGGTGGCATCTTTAAGTTGCTAACCTTCTCTACTTTAAGTGCACCTTTGTCCAAGAACCTAAATTATCATCTAAAAACTTAAATTTAATGTTTATAGAATATTTATAAAAATAAAGAAAAAAAGAAAAGAAAAGGAACATTTTGTACCTGAACACGGAAGTGTGATAGACTTGACGTTTCCCGCTATCGACATAATGTTGCAAATCTAGCTCATGAAGCTCAGACGGGTCAGGTGGTAGTTCATGGTGGCGATTGGCAAATGCCGCCCTTACTACGTGGAAGAAATCAGCGGCGGGACTATTGGTCTTCCTCATCTTATGCCTATACATAGGGGTACCAATGTAGAAAATAAGAAGTGACAAAATGAGACCAACTGTTGGAATGCCATAGCCAAGGCCCCAACCCAAGTTTTCTTGAACATACAAAAGACCAAGGGTGGCAACAAGTGCACCCAAGAAGCTGCTGAACATCCACCAATTGAAAAAAGAAACTTTGAGTCTTTTTTCATCAGGGTCAAAATCATCAAATTGGTCAGCACCAAAAGTTGAAATATTGGGTTTGGTCCCACCTGCACCTATGGCTATGATGTATAGAGATGAGTAGAAAAATGCAATTTGAGAAGAAGTGGCTTTGTTGCATACTCCATTACTGCATGTTGGCTTTAAGGGTTTGATTGAAACTGCCAATGTTAATAGCACCATCCCCTATAAATGAATTTATAAATTTTTCAAAAATAATTATATAAGAAACCATTGTTATTGATAAATGACTAAAATATTAAATAATATTAAATGTGAGAAATGATGTCATCAAGAACTGAATACCACCACTGAAGTTGACAAATCATGTGAATAATATATAGAGCACTTAATGGTGTTTGGTCAAAAGAAATAGAAGCCACGAGTTCTTTTGCATTAATTTTGTTGGCTTATTTTTGTTCAAAGGAATCAAATGGGTCAGATCAAACAAAAAAGCAGCAACTTTTGATAAAATGAAAAGCTTTCTGTATAGCAATTACATTTACTTTGCTTTTAGCATAACATTGGTTCTGAAATAAACGAAAATACATACATACCAAGGCATAGATGAGAGACGACAAGGTGAAAGTCCAGAAACGACCCAAGTAAGAATCAGCAACGTATGCACCCAGGATTGGAGTCATCCAAACCGCACCCGACCAGTTGTTCACATTTCTGACAGACGAAACATTGTCTTCATGCAACTGCGTCGTCAAATACACCACAAGATTTGATGCCACCCCGTAGAACGCCATCCTCTCAAACGCTTCATACGCTTTTGCAATCCCATCAAGATAAAAGCAAAAAGAAGAAAAAGAAACGAGCTTTTTTAAGTCTCTATTTATACAAACTTGGAGAATCTTGAAATATAAGCAAGAAATCAAGAAAAGGGTGGAATTTATTACCAACTAAAAAAGCACAAGCTTTCCATTTGCCAGTTTTGGAAGAAAGCACTGGTTGTCTGCGAAGATTGACTGTGCCATCTTGAGTGTATACCTTTTCATTCATTTTTGAAGCTTAAAATGAGAGGAAAAGAGAGGCAAGTATTGCTATAAATAGACATTTGTGGTTTACATGTGGTTTTACCATTTTAGCCTTGTGTTTAGTGGGCTATACTTGATTTCATACACCATCGGTTGTTTGGTAGTCAATCTATTTGTAATAAAAACCAAATGATATTAATACCAAAGTGAATAAGTTGATTGAATAATTCTCAGTTTGAGCTAAGAAAATTATCAGTTATTATTTTAAGTTACTAATTAATAAATTTTATTAGGGTCGTTTTGTATAACATATGTCGACTGAATACTTGACAAGTTCGTTTTTAATCTATAACCAAACATAAAAATTCATATATCTAATTCGTTAAAGGGAGAGAGGGATCCTTGTCTTAGACATCTCGCTCCTCACTTTCTCTCACAGCCTCTAGAGTCAACACCCCCTCTCCCACTCAACCCATTTCATCTTTGTGAAAATTCAATTCGAGATGCACATCTAGCTTCTACATTTTCTCCATCCCTCGTCAACAGTCACGTCACCTTCCACCTCAGCTTTCTCTATCCCACAGTCACGGGCCCCGCATTGTCTAGAGCCCACTCCATATGCCCTAATCAGGGTGTTGTTTTCTCTTATGTGATTAGGCAAATTAAAAAAAAAAAAAACAATTACATAATTGGTTTAAAATAAATGAATGGTTTGAGAAAACAGTGCACAGTCCAACTCACTCTCTTCAATTTTCAATTTTTGGCGCAATTATAATAATGACACTTCAAGTTATACCTGTCCCAAAATATTGGAGCAAACTACTCATATTCTTTTATACTTTATGACTTACTTGCACAATTTTCTTTTAATATTTTTTTAGTGTGAAAAGATAACAGAAATCAACAACTATTAATGATTTCCCTTAGTTATATAGGATGGGGAAATTTTTTTCCCACTTCTAGCAATCCTTGTTATCCGTATCAATTTCAAATTAGTTTTTTTTTTTATTTCATCGCTAAACTATAAAAATGTTTTTTTTTTCATGTCTCTAGCCATACCTCAATCATATTTTATCATAATTTGGAATTTTGTATAAAATTAAAACTTATAAAATCTTTAACTGCCTTTTATTTTTTTATTAAGTATTTTCATTAGAAACAAATCAATTTAAATTGATTTTTAAGTAAAGTTTAGTTGTACATTAACATTGTTTTATAGTGCATAACACTCCCAGGCCTCTCTGGCATCTCATCTATACGCATCAACCGAAAATACCAATCTTGACCCACATCACAAAAGGGCAGTGTCGCGCTCATCAGCAGCACCGAAAGGCCAGATATATAGGCTGTGTCGTCCTACCCCTACGCCACTCCTACCAGTCTATGGTGGAGTCAATAATACAATGGTAAAGTGTAAACTATGATAGGTTGGCCAATTGTTTATCTAATTATTAATTTTAAATATATATAGTCTGCTTTATAAATATCATATGCTTTAACATGCATATCATATAACTTTTATAA
Source organism: Flaveria robusta (assembly GCA_025506415.1). Classification (NCBI taxonomy): domain Eukaryota; kingdom Viridiplantae; phylum Streptophyta; class Magnoliopsida; order Asterales; family Asteraceae; genus Flaveria; species Flaveria robusta. The sequence continues at coordinate 37,003,285 of CM046473.1, read as the reverse complement.
ATCTTTTTAAATATTTCATTCTTAGCCATGTTAAATTAATAATATTTCTGTTTAAACACAATTAGTCACCTCAATTATCATAGTTAAACTTCACGTGACCAACAAGTTGCGGATTTTAAACACAAAAGCATTTAATGGAAACCTTAACAGAAGGCTAAATCACAAGGCAAACTTGTATGTGATTTCCCTACAAATTAAAAAGAAAAAAAGGAAAAAAAAAAAGAAAAAAAAGGAAAGAAGTTTAAAGAGCTAGAGTTATGACTAGGAAATGAAGGATGTTGAGATTTCCATAGTTTTAGGGCAATGGTTAGCATCAACTAGTATGAAAACAAACCTAGGCAAGTCCACACTCTTAACTAGGTCCATAAATCAGGCATCCTTAGTGACCTTTCAACTTGTCCTTACTCCTAATAACTAAAAGGTCAGCATCCCACTTGGTTATGTATCATCTACAACCGATAATACAAAATCAAGAAAACAACACGTGTACTCGCAAACACCTGTTACAGGTCCTACTATATTACGTCCCATGTCTGTTACATAAGTTGTATGATGTTAACAAATATATCTTCTATCCTTGCTCTGTGTGAACAAGAATACTTCTTCACAATGAGCTTTGTTCACTAGTGCAACAAATAACATCATGCTTTTATTCCTGCAAATCATTTTTACTTTTAAATTCACTGCAAATGCAAAGTGCCAAAGTCATTTAGCCAAGTTTTGAGCACACAAACCAAAAGGTATAGTCAAATTGTCACCGCCCAAACAACATGCACCAGTCATGTTAACATTTGATACCATTGCCTTCCCTTCAGGGAGCCTTTTTGATGCATATATATTCAAATATAATTGTATGAGCGTAAACATCACGTGTCATCAATCCCAATCCAAATAACATCAAAATACATACAATGATCATAATCCCAATAAACCAAAGTGCTAAAAGATTAGCAGGGGGCTGTATAAAGAAAATTTTCTAATATTATACGGATTTACCACTACTACCTCATATTCTGTCCCTATAAAATGTTGCTTAACTGTAACATATAGACGTATAATTTGCGCTTCATGTAGACTATATTGGTTAGTGACGGGTACATATGCAAGTGTGAATACACAAGAATTTGTAATAAATGAAATATAAGCCTACCTGCATGAAGATATCACTCCACTTCTTCCACATCAAGTTCATACTCATCAATTTCTTTATAGTAAGCCTGTTGTTGGTCAATATAATCTTGTGGCAGTACAAATTTTTTGAATCTTCCTTTTGATGAGCATTTCCTTTTCTGCCGAAAAATTTCAAAAATGATAAACTGAGAAAATTTTATTAAGTAGTATACAATTGGGTTCTGTTAACTTTATATTCACTTGAGTTTCAATCTTCATAATGTTTAGCATTTTAGATGTTAGATTGTATATATCATGATGTCAGACTACAAAAAATGCTAGTAACTTTTCAGATCGAAAAACATCATGTAAAGAAACCTTATTATTTGGAAGAGGATATGTTAATGACTTGGTTTGTAATGCATCTTCTGCTCCTTTAACTTCACTCCTAACAAACAATAGAAGCACAAAGATTGTTCAAAATGTTATCTGAATTTTGTGATCAAATTATATATTTACCTAGTTCTCAGTAGAGGTAGGGAACGACTTCCTTTAGCTTTCTCCAAAGCACCAAAATTGATAGGTGTAACAACTTTGTTCTCTTTGTATTTCCTAGAAAGATTAACAGGGGTAGAACCCACAACAACCGCCTCCCCGTTATCTTTAAACTTTAACCTGACTAGAGAATCCATGTTGGTGTTCTCCATTGAGGGATGTCTTGGTGGTACATCTATTTCATTACCTTTTCCATTCATCTTCCTAGTAAAATGAGGCTTACGAATAACCTCTGTATCATTATTTATATTCTTCACAGATGCGCAATTAAGTGGCACAACACTTTGCTTTCCATTAATGTGATGTATATCTACTTCAAAACATGGTACATGAACATTTTCCTTGATATGCTTTGATTTCTCAAGATGAAATGGATAAACAGAAACAGAAGCAGCCTTTGTTTTGCTTCTGGTTTTCATCATATGATTCCCATCACCAACCCAATCATCTATGCAATACAAACAACAGTCTACTTAATATCACTGTAATCCATATGTGAAACAGCCATAATTCATTGAGTCATAGATCCATTATCCATACACAGTGTTCTATACTTCTATCACTTAACAGTTTCTACACTACACAATAAACAACTGATCATTGTATTATCGTATAGTTCTAAAGGCATGAACCAAATTATCTATCGTAATCTAAACAAACACATATATGCAAATGACGGAACACGGATTTCAATAGGAAGCCGAATCGAGAAACCTAGGCCGAGGAAACGACCATAAAACCACTATAAACCAACAATGAAGCTAATTCGATACCAAAATCCCAAACGCAAAACGAATTTCGATCAAATCACACGTTCGAATTGTGTGTGTGAGATAGAGAAAAAACTACCTGGACTAGGAGTCCGAGGAATCGCCGGAGGATGTCGGTTCGTCGGAACGGTACTTAGATATTGCACACGGTTACGGTTTTGGGTGGATCCGGTACTTGAATCGGACATGTATGGATCGATTGCAGCAGTTGACGGTATACGTTTCTTCGATGGAGAGGATGAAATGGTATTGTGATGGGGTTTAGGGGTGAGATTGGAAAAGGATTTCCTCTGAATTGAAGATCGAGGTAACATTCGTCGTTGTTTCTGTGAATCAGCTTCTCCCATTGCTTCAAAGTGTTGATTCAGAGGAAATGTGAATGAAGGTTGTATACACAGGGGAAGATTGTTTGTAGTTTGTTAGAGACACCATTGTCAATGGCGGGAATGTGGAAGAAAACTGAAAACCAGAAGTAGGGTCAAGGGTGGGTTGCCAGGTGTGTTTTGCAACGTTTTTGAAACCCGAACCATGGATGTGGATGGGTCAAGTTGGTTCGATTTTAACCAAAAAAACAAAATAAAAAACTGATATTTGAGTTTCTAGGTTTTTAAAATAATTTGGTTTTGATTTTTTCGATTTTTTTTGGCTTCACAATTTGGGTTTCAAGTTTATAAAGAAAAAAATAGTCTAAAATAGTAAATTTAAGGTAAATATACAATAATAAAATATTTAATCTATCATTTTAAACAAAAAAGTTTAAACATTATTCCTAAAACTTGAATATTCAATTTTTTTAGATAACATAAGTTAAGTAACTAACTAATAGGGTAATCATGTTTATAATTGTATGAATACACCTCTAAATTTACAAGCTTGGTTTGTATGGTTTCGGTTTGATTTTTTTAGTTTTTATTTCAAGCAAAACTGAAACAACCCGAAAAATCGGTTTTTTAAAAACCATCAAACCAAACCATCGATTTTTCATTGGGTTCATTTATTTATTTATTATTATTATTTTTTTTTTTTTTTGTTGCTTTGGTTTTGCCGGTTATTACAGTTACAATTCGGTTATTATAGTTTCTTACATACTCCAACCTGAACCTGATCTTAACCGGTTTTCTTACGGATCTCAACGGTCTGATTGTGAGCCCGTCGAACTGGATGTAACTTGTAAGTACCTAACAATGTTATAAATAATCTAATAAAAACGACAATCTCCCAACTAACCACCATTACCACCAGCGGCCTCCTTTTTGGTTACGTGAGCCATGGTAAATAATTACATATTCATTACTAATGACGACCACCTTACCTTGTCATTACTAATGGCAGCAACCTTACCTCGTATTGGCACACTCCTACTTATTCCCAATCACTTTGTGATGAAAGATTTCTTGGACTAATCATCCTCAATGCTAATGGCAATGACCTCTTTTGTGAAAGAGATAAATTTTAATCCCTCATGTGAATGGTTATTCTCAATGAAATTTGTTTCTAGAAAAAAACTCAAAATCATCATGAATAAAAAATAATATAAATCATAAAAGTTCACCACTACATAATATGTAATTAGCTTATAGCATAAGTATAATTTTTAGAACTTACAAGAATTTCAAACAAAACATTAATATAATAAATTTAATACAAAACATTGTTTAAAAAGTTTATTAGAATTAGTTCAAGAACAAGATAACCAAAAACAACATGAAACAATATAAGTTTGAGACCACTTAACTCATTTAAGTTAAAGAATCCGTAAAATTAATAATTCATCATATTAACAAGCGAATTTTCTCTTTTAACTCTAATAATGTATGTTCATTCGATTGGATTAAAAGTAGTGTAATCATGTAAAATGAACATTTAATATATATGTTTGAAGAATATTTTGAAGTAACATTTTTATATTAAAATTTATTGGAATCAACTAACAAATGCCCATATTGGATTCCTCGTGTATATGTGTATGTATCTAGGTATCCATGGTCGGTGTTGGTGAAGGAGATAAGTGGGGGACAACTCGTTTCTTCGACCAATAAAGTGGGCCTTCTCTTACTCTTCAACTCCAAAACCATTGGCTTCTTTCCAACTTTATTTTAATTGTTTATCATCTTATATTTCTCAATTATAATATATTATTTTCATGGTGTATTTCAACAAACATGTTTAAGTAAACATTTAAAAAGAGATTTATAATTTAAAAGCGACTTAAAAAACAGAATACTATTTAATTTTCAAAACCAAAACATAGAGTAGAAACACAAATTAAAGCCAATGCAAGTTAGTCCTAAATCAATTGGTTTGAAAGGGGTCACTAATGATTTTTCAAAGTGAAAATCATGGGTTCTAGTCTTACTTAGTACAATATGTTTCAAGTGGATAAGTGGTTTTACCACAATGGTCTTTTAGGTGGTTCGTTTTCCCTAAAATGGTGGGCGGGCCGGGTTACCAGCGTTGTCTGTATTCGCTAGCGTGGTTGACCTTTCGCCAATGAGTTACCCGGGTGACTGGCTTAAAAATTATTCGTTGATCGTTTAAAGAAAAATAATCAAATAAAATTACAAAGAAAACCTCAGTTTTCCTAAATGCAAGATACAATAAAGAGGCCAACAACATCATACATTATCTATAGGAAAAACAGTGACGAATAATAGTCGAATACCACCTGGTTATACTTTCTAGGCCATGATATTGATTCTGATATCCAGATAAAATTTTGTCACAGGCCTAGTTATAGAAGAACAAACATATTTCAAGATATTTATTTTTTTATTTCACCATATTATATTATTCAGACTTCAAAACAAAACTTGCTTCAAGTATTATGTTACGAGTGTATGCCAATATGACATATTACCATGGGCGAAGCTTCTTTGGGGCCGAGGGGGCCTCCGCCCCCTCTTTTTTTCGTCAGTAGTATAATTTTTGGCTCGGTAGTGTAAATTTTCGATCCAGTAATGAAATTTTTTTAATAAATATAGAGTCCGCCCCCCCTAAAATAGTTTACTTACGCCCCCATAAGATTTGGCTCAAGATTCGCCACTTGATATTACTAAGCTTTTGGTCGACGATATCAGCTTTATACAAATTCTTGGTAAGCTTCATATCATGATTTAATTAGATTGAATTACGTTAATGATATATATTATAACATACAATTGCAATTTTTACAAATTAATATTCCCTATTAAATTTTAGCAATATGTGTGTGCGTGTGAGATAACAATTCAAAATATTATATATTGTGAGAGCATGCTAAAGAAAAATAAATCACTTATTTTTGTAATCTTAAAAGGTTTAAAAAGTAAAAGAAAATAGGTATAAACATAATGGTTATTGTTTCTTACTATCTCCCATACAATAAAAAAATAATTTAGTTTAAGAGAGGTAATCCCAAAAGAATATATCAAAAAGTAAAGTGAAAAAATTGGATCTCAAGACTTGTCTTTATGTAAAGATCAAAACCAGGGGATCTTTTCACGTTTCAACTTCTGCCCACTGTTTTCACTTCACCTAGAATCTGTAAACATCAATCAGAAACTTTTGGCACTTAATGAAAACGATACAAAGTTAGGGGTTCGAAGTTATAAATTGCGCGAAGGTGTTATGAATTAAACTTTACAAAAATTAAAATCTGGATAGTTTTCTCCTTCAGGGGCACTGGTTTTTCCACAGTACCCAGTACACAAACTTCAGGTGGTTATAATAAAAGTTGGTAAAATCTAGGGGCCACAGTATAAATATATAAAAGAAATCATACCCTAGTGTTAATTTACCTAAATACCCCAACTCATCAACCCTTATATATACCAACACCACCCTTAACTTTGCATTCATCATCAATTCAAAACAACATTTTCTTAAGAAAGAAGTTCAAATGGAAGCTTTACAGACATGGGTCTCAGAGCACAAGCTCACTAGCATTGGTAAGTAAATCTACCTTTTAATCTTTGCATTATAATCCACCTTCAAGCATAAATTATACGTTAGGTTAATTAGGCTTCCAACGACACCACCACCTCCTCCATTTGTTTGATTATTATTTTTAATAGGTTCCGAGTAATATATTGTTTGTGTAGGAGCAATATGGGCAACAGCAATTGGAACATCAATGGTGTACACAAGTTCAAAGAGAGCTCCATTTAAGCCTAGCCTCAGGCTCATTCATGCTAGGTTAATTTCTTGTCACATTTATTATTTTTTCTAAAACAGACTAACTTACACACTTTTTAAATTTATTTATCTACAGGCCAACACATATCATGGTACTAATTAAAACTTTTAGTTACTTAAAAATAATATCTCTATACTAATAAATAAAAATAAATCCGGACACTTGTCACAATTCTAGGCCATTTAATAATTGTTTTTCCCGCTTCTCTCTCGTCTTAATTATAAATGCTATAATAGCTATTTATTAATTAATAACTATTCATAATTATAATTTCAAATATGTTAACTTCAAATTTTTAAATGTGTAATACATTGGTTTATTCAATCCGTATAATGCACAATACTTAAGACATAAGTTTTTATATTATTAACCAAATAACAGTAAATTTATTTAGCGCGTGTATACATGAGATTGTAACCTAATATTTACTATACACATTGATACCAGTAAACTACAAACTTAACTCTTGTATCAGTTATTTATGATAATTTGATTCCAGTGGACTATAAGCTTTTTGTATTAGTTATTTATAACGGTTTTTTCGTAGTAAATTATTAGGTTCTGATGTTTTCGTTTTTGTGTTGCCATTTAATTAGGATGCATGCACAAGCTTTGACGTTGGCGGTTTTATCTGGTGCAGCGCTGTACCACCATTATGGGAAGACTGAAGCTGATCACGACCGTCAAAAATAGAGACTGAGGTTGAAAGTTTAGAAGGATAGGCGATGGTCTTTGATCCGACGGAGATGACGCTACTTCTTAATTAAGTCTACTATCTATCGTTTTTAGAATAATGCACTGAAATGCCTCCCTTGCTTTGTAAAGTACTTACTACAAATATATTCTAAAATTCTAAAAGTATAATATCCATGTTCTAGTTTGCTGATATTTTTCTGTTATTAAACAATTATAATATATAAAATATGGGGTTATGATTCTACTTTACCTGCAATTTTATTGTTCAACAGTTAAAATATAATATATTAATATACTATGTTTTTATTTTGTTGTGGGTTTTACAGGTTTATAAGTTATATTGGTTTCAAATTATACAAATCGGATTGTCTTAATCTAAACTATTATACATCAGTCAGTAATAATTCATACTAACAATTTACCTACTAACACTTCAACTTTCAATTTTATTATTGTTAGCAGACCTAGTAACATAATTATCAAATATTTATATTTGACACGCATCCCTTTCGCTCACAATAATAGTTTGAACGGGATGAAAAAAAATGAAATCAAGTGCAGAAAATACAAATCGGGTGTGATTTTATGATAATTATACTAATAAAATTGTCATTGCTAACAATAATAGAAATTATTTTATGTAATTATACTATAGCATTCACCTTCAAAAAAATAAAATATCTTCAAAATTAAAATTTATAATATACCGCTATCATAAATTAAAATTTTTTAAAAGGTTTTCTTAAATAACGTTCTCTAAAAGACCATTTGAAATTAAATTACAAATTTAAACAAACTACTATTTACTTTACGAAAGTTGATACATATGTTTTTTTACAACCGTTGGTTTGTCTATCATGTAATTTATATATATATCTAACCAAATCATCTTCTTGTATAATCATTATATATGACATCGATTTACTCTTATGTTTAGAATAGTTATGATATTTCAACATACAAAACATGTTCATGATTTTTTACTTTTTTGTGCTAGTATGGTTTCCACGACGTTACTAAAAGAACCCCACGACAATTCCTCGAGGTCCAATCCTAGTTATTATTAACAAAATGAGTAATAGTTTGGATTATTAAAATGTAATTCATCTTTAGATTATCCTTTAATATTTTATTTTGATATATTGCTTTGGTGACAAACGTTGTAGAGAGAGAATTTTAGGGTTATTTGACTTGTGTTAGTATATCTAGTTAACATATTATTTATTTATTTAATATGAATGTTATATGAACAATAAAATATGCATATTAAACCGATACAACATGATAAAAAGAAAACTTTTAAAAATAACTGGGCCTTGGTTTTAACTAAGATCTAACTTCGGGGTTCGTTTAGGCATAACCGGGCCAAGGATCATGAGTAGACTTGGGCAAAAAAACCGGGTACGGACCCGACCCGGCGAACCCGACCCGGACCCGGGTCCGGGTACAACCCGGTATAGGGTGTACCCGGTTTGGAACCGAAAATACCCGGTGGGTAGGAACCGGTTATGGGTTTTTATATTTTTCTAGAACCCGAACCGTACCCGACCCGACCCAACCCGGACCCGACCCGATCGTACCCGGGTCCAACCCGGTTTTTACCGTTTTTCGGGTTTTTTGAAAAAACTAGCCGTTTTTAACGGCTATATAGCCGTTGGATCTCATTTTTGACCTTTTTTTTGTTTTTTTGCCCCCTAAAGTAGTATAAATAGGTGTGGGTTGGTTTGATTGAGTACCCAACTCTCAAACGCAAAAACATACGCAAAAAATACTCTAGTTTACTCTCGTTTTACATTTTCACTCTCTCGTTTTACACTTTTCACTATCTTGAATCTTGTTATGGCTCAATCACAATCTTCCGTTGGTCAAAGTTCGTCCAACGGTCCAACCGTCGTTCGTGTTCTTCCACACAATCGTAACATGGATTTATGGTGCAATTGGGACATGGTTGAGTTGAGTGACGGGTCTGTAAAGGCTCGTTGCAAGTTTTGTGGAGCTTTGCTTGCTAAAGATTCTAACACGACTTTAAGCAAACACATTATCAAGAAGTTTTGTAAGTCGTTGAAAAGTAATCCGGATTCGCAACAAACACAATTAGGTGGAGACGGTGGAATCTTTAATTACGACGTTAATAGAGTTCGAGATCGAATGGCGAAGTTCGTGATTCAAGAAGCTTTGCCTTTTAGTCACTTCGACAATCCTCGTTTGTCCAACTTAATTCGAGAGACGCTTCAACCTCGTTACAACCATGTAAGTCATACTACCCTTAGACGTTATTGTTTAAAATTATGGAAGCAAGCAAAAAATGATTTAATTGTATTATTTGAAAATTTAAATACCGGTGTAAACTTAACTGGTGACGTTTGGTCGGCTCCACACGGTTTACCCGAATCGTACCTTTGCGTCACTGCTCATTGGGTAGATCCCAAATCATGGCAATTGATGAAACGTACGATTGCGTTTGATCTTTTTCCGTATCCACACACCGGAGAATTTTTGTTTTACTTTTTGGATAATGTAATAACTACTTTTAATTTACAAAATAAAATTTTTTCAATGGCATTTGATAACGCTTCCAACAACACAACCGCGGTTGAAAAATTAAAATTAAAATATCTTTCGATTGCAAACGGTGATTTTTTCCATACTCGTTGTGTTGCACATATTATTAATTTAGTAGTGCAAGACGGTCTATCCGTGCAATTTGTTGATAACTTTATTAAAGCTTTTCGATTTATGTTACATGACGTTTATAAAAAAAGTAGAAGAAGATATCAAGATTAGAAAAAACTTTGTAAGGATACGGACTCTGTATTTTTAGGTCCTAATTGGGATGTACCTACTCGGTGGAATTCGACTTGTCACATGTTTAATTGTGCTTTAAAACAAAAGGGAACTTTGAAGCTTTTCATAATAGTCTTTCGGATAATGGTGAAGCCGACCCATTTCCGGATGCGGGTTGGAAAAATGTTCAAAGTCTATCCGATTTTCTTGAGGTGTTTAAAAACTCAACAACAAATTATTGGGAGTTTATTATCCCACTAGTTATTCGGTGGTTCAAGAATTATATTTCATGGCTTTGAATTTTAAAAATTTTCAATATAAAAATGATATGTTTACACAAATGATAGAACCAATGAAAGAAAAGTTTAAAAAATATTTTGAGGAGTTACCACCCGTTTTTACTTGTGCCGCCGCTTTAAATCCGTTTTTAAATGTTGCTGGGGTTGAATGTTTGATAGACGAGATAAATGACAATTTAGATATGCATGACGAAAACCCCAATTTTTCAAGGGATGTCAAAAAAAGTTTTAATGCAAGCTTGAAAACAATATATAATTTTTATTTAAATAGATATGGGCCTAACGTAAATATAACCACACCAAGAGAATCAACCTCAAATGCTAGTACCTCGATGAAAGACCCGGTTATAACCATGTTGAATGTTGTTCGGGATGTGACGGCTAAACGACAAAGGGGTAACACCCCAACAAGTGAGCTCGGTAGATATAGTGCTACGGATTTTATTTCCACTATGACTACCGAAGATTATCGTGCATTCGATATTTTGGCTTGGTGGAAAGGAAAGGAATCTCAATTTCCGATTCTTTCCGCTATGGCCCGTGATTTACTAAGCGTCCAAGCTTCTACGGTAGCTTCGGAATCTGCGCTTTCTCTTAGTGGCAGGGTAATCTCATTACGGAGAACAAGACTAACTCCAGAAGCGGTTGAGATGTGCACTTGTTTAAAGGATCACTTAGACGCGATGGATCGTATACAAGACCAAACAAGCCTCGAAGATGAAATTGCACTCGAAGCTAAAGTACACGATGAAGAGGTAGAAGAAGGAGTATCTTCTGGCATATCGGATGAAGAATTAGCATTTGATCAAGCGTCTCGTAGTAAATAAACATTAGACGATAACTTAAATAAAAGTTTTATGTTATTTTTTATTGATCGATTTATGTATTTTTAAGTTGTTTAAATAAATAAATGAAAAATTAATGTTTATTTAATATTGTTAAATAAAAACAACATTAATATTATTAATAATAATAACAATAATAATATTATTAATAATAACAGCAACAACAAAAACAAACAAAAACAAAAACAACAATAATATTATTAATAATAATAACAATAATACTTATTATGATTTATAATAATAATAACAAAAACAACAACAACAAGTCAATAATAATAATAATAATAATAATAATAATAATAATAATAATAATAATAATAATAATAATGATTTTTATTAGTAAAAACAAAAAAAAAATAAAAAAAATTCAAAAACCCGATTATACCCGGGTTCCGTACCCGACCCGACCCTAACCGGGTATGTCGGGTAGGGTAATAGCTTGGGTGAACCCGACCCGGGTTCGAACCCGGTTCCACCCGTACCCGGGTACGAAAAAAACCGGTTGGGCCGAACCCGGTTTCAACCCGGTTTCGGGTATTGGGCCGGACCCGGTTTGCCCACCTCTACATGAGGCTAAATCTATCTGGACTCTCAAGATATTCAAGTCCAATTATATATGGGCTTAACTAGGCCTTTTTTTACTTTTCTTGGACCAATTTGAGGCCCAAATCTGTTTATTCATTTCAAGTCCAGTTGCACATGGGTTTAACTAACTCTTTTTCTACGTTTCTTGGCCAGTTTCAGGCCCAAATCTGTTTATCCACTTCAATTGTACATGGATTTAACTAGGCTTTTTTCTTCTTTTCGTGGACCAGTTTGAGGCCCAAACTTACCTATTCAACTTCAAATCATGGTTTCTTTTGGGCTTTACCACAAAAGCTTTATTAATCGCTATATAAGGTTGAAAAAATCCTTGCAAAGGTGCAAGTATATTACAAAAGTGCTAAGAACACAACTTCAATTGTGAAATCCCAATTCAATTTCAAAACTGTCGACCCAATATGAATTTGGCTTTCCATAAGTAAAAGGCAAGAAATTCAAATGTATGACATTTGTGCCATTACCTCTTAAAGCAGAGCTATCGGTTCAACTGAGTAAAGAATAAACGTCTCTCAGGGTTCTTCTAAATGATAAGTGGTGTACTTCTCAACTAAAATGTTTTATGTTTTAATATTGTAAGGTGTAAGATGTGATAGTTTTATCCTAAAGATTCTAAGTTACATAAATATTTTATCAATTTGTCTACTTCAATTAAATCTTGACCCGTTAATTAGCTTGTAATGGAGCTCGTTTCATCGATGGTTCATGGTTTAACTTGTGCGGTTATGTGGTTTTTTTTTTCATAAGTTTCAACTCTCCCAATCGAAATCATGGTGCACCATACGTTACGTGACTGTGGTAGGTTATTGGGCCATATATCTATATCTATATCATTAAATAAAGTGGGAATCTTTTTAATTTTTATATATAGTTGGTCTAATCATTTGGGGATTTTTTGAAGTGGACAGGCTGGAATATTTTAAATGTCGAAGGGAGTAATTAAATTAAACTGAATTAAAGACGTGTTTAGCTTACCACATGTTTGCTGGTATAAGGCTGGGATGTCCTTTCCAACTTCTTATCTCTTTTAGGTCTCTCTTCTCTAACCACTCCATTGATATGGACCCACACACTCTTAGTAATTGACAGTTCTAGCCTCTACCAAATTTTATTCCTTTTGTTCTTATTACTTTGTCGGTAAACCATTAAAAAATTAGTTCGTTAAAATATCAAGTCGAGTCCAGTTTAAACAAATTTAAGAAAAAAGCTAATCGTAAGGTTATGATAAAATTACGAAATTATATATATTACAAAAATAAAATAATCACAAATTTAATAAATAATAACAAGCGTTCATAAGTTAAATGACGTTAAGCTTTGTTCGACTCGATTATACTCCTCCCAAATTCTCTTTGTTCGGAGATACCTATCATATGGTTATACTTTAACTACTCATTTTTTAATTTTGATTTGTCACCATATTCATGTTTGAGAAAATATAGAAAGACTATTTAAAGTAGTATATAAATTAGGAATAATAATGATTACGACATGTAAACTGGAAAAAAAAAATACCTACTAAAAGATAAAATTAAGTATACAAAATACGTCTATAAAAGTGTAAAACTATTACGTTCAAAGATAAAAGTTACTATAAAAAATATATATATATAAAAAAAAACTAATTGCCATGCAAACTTGCAATGGAATTCTGATCCGTTAGCTTTATACTACAAGGGCTGCATTGTAATTTGCAATTCCACTGCATGAACTTTATCCAAATTATATAAAAGTTCTTCAACAAAGGAGGAAGATATAATGAGAGGAAGGGTGCCTTTTAGGAAGATAGCCTTGCATTTCCAACAGGGAAATAATAACTAATTATTATGTAATATTTAATTAATATATGCTTATAACTAAAGCAATTTTATAATTGCTTCCTTTTGTAGATTCCTTCGTGTATAACTTCAAAAAGCATCCTACAACACACCATCTCTTAAACAATACTTCATCTTCTTCCCCTTCTTTATTTTTAATCTTCTGTTCTTCATATCTTTTGGGATTGTTATTCATTTCAGAATCTTGATTTTGAGAATTTATTTGAATAATGGATTGCTCGATTTGTAGCGCCATGCCGTATAATTTGAGGCCTCCTAGGAACACCATATGTGTAGCTTGTTACGAAGGTGCAAAGAGTATTATCGCCATGACAAATAAGATTGATGATCATAAGGTTTCTGGGAAATACTCTAATGATCCTTCGGTTCCTAATTCTTCCAAGGTAATTAACATGTTACTCAAGGTTCTATTATCATGTGATAATGCATTAGGAAGTTTAAGCTTGTTATAATTAATTAGTTTTGATGATTTTTACTATTAAAAACTAAATTCATGATTAGCAATAAACATGTAAAGTACAAATATTATGAAATATATATTCTTGGTCAATGATATAAAACAGTCAAGTGCAACCTTTCCTCAATCTTCTGCCAATCTTCCTACACTAATAAAAGAGTAACTATGACACATGTCATCATCACATGTCACCTCACCTAAATTTTTCCGATTCTCTCTCCTATTAATATCACATGAATAATAAATCTTTTTATTAATATTGTTTCTAAAGAAATTAATATTTATAAAATAAAATTTTTTCTAAAACAGGAAACTTTTTAAAAAATATTAGATGTTTTTAAGTAAAAGTTTTATAAACAAAAATTAATTAAAATTAGAAAAAAAATAAAAAAAGTTTAAAAATAAAAGATTAAAAAGTTGATATTATTTTTTTTTTTTATTTATGGTCATTACTTATCATATTTTATCTTAGAATATCGTTTTATAACTATTTAAATTTTTATTATATTTATTAATTTTATTTATTCAACCCGTGTAACACACGGGTTTACTAAAGCTAGTTGATGATATTAGTTATATTTTTTTATTTACTATTTTCACATCAAAACATTTCATAAATCATGTCATTATAGGACGAATAAGACAATCTAATTCGTTCGAAGGTAGTTGGTAAAATTCTTTACCAATGGCCTTTACGAACACTCTAATATGTCGCTCATGTTCTGTTGGAAATCGGAGCCTGGGTAATTTGACTAATGATGTATTACTAACAGACCTTTTAGCAACGAATTATTTACCTAAAGACGTGAAAATAAAAAAACAAACTTATGATGTGTATATGTTTCTAACACAAAACTTATGATGTTGTCTTTATGTGCCTTTTTTGGTTGCCTTTTATGGGTACCAACCATCATTGTTATTTCATGCTACATGATAACAACTTGCTTGATCAGAAAGTCAGAAAACTGAAGAAAAACTAATAAAAATCTTGCAAATTTTCAGGGTTTCATGAGTTCTTTAAAATGGTTGAAGGAGATGAAGAAGTTGGAAGAAGAAATGAATCAAAAGTTGGGATTTTTAAGTGGTTTTAAAGTTGCATTTAGAGATCAAATTCATACAGATATTCTTATCAAGCCTGGCGATGATGCTCCCCCCATACCCGCACATAGAGCGTTACTGGTACTAATAATGATCATTAACATCAAGAAAATTTTAACGATTTACAAGATCTTTATCTTATTCCAAATGATTTTGCCAGTATAACACGTACAACAACAATTAAATACGGTATACAAACATACTCAGCATGTATATATCATACTCATAAAGTAGGCAATTAAATATTGTATATGTTTAATTATATATAATATATTTTTTTTCCCAATGCAGGCAACAAGATCAAACATCTTTAGAAACATGCTTGATTCTGATGGATGCAAAGCTGCACCAAATGACAGTATTACCCTCCCTGAACTAAACCATGAAGAAGTTGAATCTTTACTTGAATTCCTGTATAGCGGCGATTTGGCTAAAGAAAAACTGGATAAACATTTGTATTCGTTATCAATAGCAGCAGACAAGTATGAGATCCAGTTCTTACAGAAATGTTGCGAGAACCGAATGCTTGAAATCATGAGCACCAATAACGCACTCGACATTTTAGAGATTTCGGATACAACTTGTAACCGAAATCTTAAGGAGACTGCATTGAGTTTTGTTGTTAAGAACATGGAGGATATAGTTTTTGCATCTAGATTTGATGTGTTTGCACTCAAGAATCCACATTTGACTGTTCAAATTACAAGGGCGTCATTTTTGGAGATAAAAAATCGAAGAAGTGATATCTGAGTATTTTGTTATATATGCATGAGTGCAAATTAATCCATAAGAAATAAATGATAATCTATTTGTTATGGGACGACAAAAATCCCGTAAGTTATTATGTATTATTGAAAATAATTATAATACTTATAATAAATCTTTTTTTACATACTAGTTTGACATTGAAATCTTGATGAGGTGGCATAACGAGCACCGCCCCACCCTCTTCAGTAGGGGACACCAGTAGCAGGTTAGGCACCCTTGTGCCATTTGTGATAACCACTCAAATCAGCCAAAACAGTTGTACACTATATTACAAAGTTTGTACGCTGTGAGAGAGAGTGTTAGAGAGAAAAGAGAATAGACATTTCCATAGTTTATGAAGAGTTATAGCCCGATTGAAAAAAAACCAACACAGAGGGAGTGCTAACATGGAAAATAAATAATATGACGTTTACATGAATGAAAGAACGCTACAAATGAGAGAGAAAGAGGGGAAATATAACTTCCTTCTCGCTTATTGTAATTCTTTTTCTCATTTATATAAATTACTTTTGTGATTGGCTAAGCCTGATAGCGTTTTATGATATATTGGATACTTAAGCCCAATACCAAGTTTGCACATAAGTCTGTCCAAGTTTTAATATTGAAAAAATATTTTATCATAAATTGAAAATTAAATTAAAAGATTATACTCATTATTTCTTAACTTACCAGTTACCACGAAAGTAATATCAGTAAATATTGTCACTGCAATCCAAATGAGATTCAAAACTATCCAACTTTAACCACTCCAAATATACAAAAAGAGCAAGAAGTACGGTGGTTAAAATTGACCATTGCAAATAATCAAGGGACTTATAGCATTCACGACACAGGGATTCCTTATTCGTATCCGTATATTATACTAAAAAAACACTAATTCTTTTCGTATTTTTAATTAAATAATATTTTTTATAATTTTACCCATTATTTTTTTTATTCTCATTCGCAATTACTTTTAAAATATTAAAAATTTATATTTTTAAGAAATCGAATATGAATGTTGATAGAAAGCTACATATAGCAACTAGGTTAGATACCCGTGTAATACACGGGTTGAAAATATAAAACTATATAATTCATAAATGTATAAATATTTCATATGATTAAATTATGTATACATAAAATAATAAAAAAATAAAAAATTGAATTTTCAAGTTATATATATTCGAATATTTCTTTGAATAATATAACATACAATTGACTCGTGTGGAATAAAATACCAATTGTCTTAAATTGAAATTAACCTAAAATATATAAATATATCAATTAATTTTTTAAACTTTTTTTCAATTAAATCTTATTTTACTATAAAAGTATGTATAATTCAAAATAACATATGATTACACAATTTAGTTGATAATATAAAAAAATTAAATTAAAAACAAAATCAATTAATAATTTAGTTTCTTAAAATAAAAAACTTAACTAAAATAATATAATAGTTTAGGCGGGAAAATTTTTTTGAGAAGTAACAGGAGAGTGACATGTGGCATACTAGTTACTCTTTTATTATATACTAGTTTTAGTAAACCTGTGTATTACACGGGTTGAACAAATAAAATATTAAATATAATAAAAATTTATTAAGTATAAAATGATATTTTTTTTCAAAAAAATAAAATATTTTTTTAAAAACAAATCGTATTAAAAAATATTATTTTAAAAAAAAATTATTATAATTTTTAATTATAATTATTTTTTGTTTATAAAAAATTATTTTTTAAAAACATTAATTTTAAAAAAGTTTGATGTTTTATAAAAATTTCTTATTTTATAAAAATTATATTTTAAAAATAATATTAATAAGATCTTTTTTTAAATTTATTAAAAAACTAATTTTATTTTAAAAAAATTAAATAATATAATTATTAATTAAGGTAATTATTTAACTGGAGATGAAAACAAAAAAATATTGGTGAGGAAAGCATGGAGAACGAATATAAGCACACAAGACATCGAAAATTTCTACCAGAAATCCAGCAAAGACGCCCTTTCAGGCGGTTCTCTTACCCAAGTTTCAAGTAATTATCTGTTCTTCGTTGACAAATTCAAAGGTTACCATCTTCTTTATCATACTTGAACACCATGGATTACACTTAATCGTTTGAATTTGGCCTTTTTTTGGTTCTTACAAACTTAGGGTTTTGTATTTTCAGATCTTTCTGTAAAGCGTAAAATTGACAAATGCAGGGAGAAGATACTCCCTGTTGATAACATACTGCAGAGGAACTCTTTGGTACAGCTTATACCATCATCGAATACGAAAATGTCGGAGAAAAAACAGAAAGAGCTTCAGAGGGCAGAAAGTTCTTCTCAGGTTTGGTTCCATCCTGATAAAAGTTATGAAATATGGGTGTGATTGATGTTGTTTTGTATTCTTTCCAGGAAGATAGTGCTACAGATATGGTCATGGTTGATATATGGAATGATGAAGGTTTCTTTCTTCTTAAGTCATAACTCATCATACATGAATCTTCAATTTTGTGCTGAAATTATTATTATTTTTTATGTGTGTTATGTTTACAGGTGAGCTTGTTGTAAAGAAAAGAAAGGTGAAAAACTATGTTCCAACTTCCAAGTGTGGTTGTTTGAGATAGTATTTTATCTGGTTTTGCATAGATTATTCTTCTCTTTTGTTTTTTTTGTTTTTATATATTTTTTAGTATATACCAAATTTAGTTTTACAAATGCAATGTGCATGAATGTGGCTAAAGGTAGATCATTCACTCCATGGAAAAAGAACCCTAAGGCTTGTTTTTATTTGTTAGTTAGTGTCACTTTGCAATTGTAAACTATGATTTAGGTCTTACACTGGCATTTATATTGTTTTACTTGGTCATTGCTTCAGTTTCTTTTTAGTTTTATCACTGCATATCCCATCAATGATTGTGACAGGTCTCTAATGTTGAAGGTAAGGATGTTGATGAAAACAATGACGAAGATCTTGAAAAGAGGTATGTCTGTCTCCTTATATCTTTTATGAGTAGATGCTCCTAGAACAAGATGATGTGATTTTATTAAAAATATATATATTTTTTTAGAACGGCAAATGTACGACCCGGTTTCGAAGGATAGATGTTATTATAATCGGGCCCACCTATCCGTTTCCCAGCCGGGACCGCACCCCCATTGCAAGTTTGGTCCCCAATTTTTTAAAAGTTAGACCAAACTTTATAAAATGCATAAAAACTGAATGAATAATGTCAAGGATCAAAGATGGAATGAGAATACAAAAGTTTGGACTAACTTTGTAATTTCTAAAGTTTGGGGACCAAACATGTAATCTAGTTAAACCATAAGGACCATTTATGTAATTTTCTCTCAACAGAATTAATAAAAGTTAAACACATATTTAACACAAAAAAATAAGAATGTTTGAATAAAAAGAAGGAAGCGTGTTCTACTGTATTTTAAACCTTATAGTATTAAATTAGTTTTCTAATAAGTGGAAACGTAAAAAAACCTCGAGCACTTTTGAAAGTCGATTGTAACAATTTAATTTCTAAAACCATAAGTATTTGCCAGACATAGCTCTCTGTCTAGTCTAAACTTGCCAGACATCTGCAATAGTATTAAGAGCATCTCCAATAGTGCGTTTTTAGCCCTTAAAAACGCCACATCATCCGTTTTTTAGACCAAGAACCATTAGGGGGTTTGTTTTTTAAGGTAGAAGTTCATGGAGATGAACACCAAAAAACATCTGACATTTTCAGAGGTGGGCCAGGGTTGGGTTTTAATATTAAAAAAAAAAAAGAAAATAATATATTTATATTAATAAAATATTTAATTTTTCAATATTAATTTAAGTGTTGGGCGTTTTAGGTCAACCTCATGCGCCTGAACAGTGCCCAAGTGCCTGAACAGTGCGCCGGAACAGTGCTCATGCGCCGGAACAGTGCGCCTGAACAATGCTCATGTGCCTGAATAGTAAATTTAGTTTTTAAAATTTAATTTTTAATTTTTTACAATAAATTATTATTTATTAAATTTAAAGTTTAAATTTCAAATTTTAAAATTTTAAAATTTTAAAATTTCCCTCTAAAAAATATTTAACTTTTATATTTTAAAATTTTAAAGTTTTAAAAGTTCCATCCAACAAAAGACATATAAATATTTTATTTATATTTTATATTAATATATAAGATTGATAATTAAAAATAAATATAAAAGGTGATAATGATGTGGCAATGTTTTTAAGTGTTTTTTAAGTTTTACTATTGGAGAGATTTTTTGAGTTTTTGAAGAATGAGTGGTTTTCTGATGTGGTTGCTGACTAGGCATGTTTTTGAGCGTTTTTTGATTTCACCATTGGTGATGGTCTAAAAAAGTTTGGAACCAACTTTAAATGTACTTTTGCAGACTGGTCTGCACTTGTAAATTTTTTAATACGATCCTGAGAGTTGGCGTTTTAGGTCAATGCTAGTTGTGTATTGAATAATATAACATGCTTTATATGAACTTACTATCACTTTTACACTTCAGTCAAGCAGAAAAGATGTGTTTTGTATTGATAGAATGTTGGGATTTCATGACTAATATAGGAAAAGGAAGATAGATTTGATAAGGTGAATTCTAATGTTTAAAGCTAATTTTGTGTTTTCGATTTTATGATATTTTGTTCAAATTATGCCACCTTAATCAATGATGCAGTTTTACACACTTCAGATTTGTTTTTTGTTAAATCTGTACTATGAGAATTATAACCATGCAGGCCTTTTAAAACAAAGAGGGTAAAACGAGTACGTCGGGGTAGGAGGGCTAGGATCAGAGAAAAATTGAAGAGGGAAGCAGAAGCAAAAAAGACAAAGGAGTTCTCTAGAGACCTTGACAGATTAATGAAGAACTAATTGCATTTACCCATTTTTGCTTTTCAGTATAGCTGTTATTTTTTTCACTTTACTAATTTTTTGGTTCAAATAGTCTATGCAGCTAACGGGGTGCAATTGATGAATTAGTGAGGGAGGATGAAGAAAAAAGGAAAAGACATTTTCATTGTGCTACCGCTGAACAGGAAAGACTAAAATTGTGTCCTCCACGTTTAGAAAATGCACAAGTAAGGCTTGCTTATAAAAAATATATAATGTAGTATTTGCTCCAATTTTTAGAGCGAAGATGATGATATCTTGTACGTTTGCATTATTTGATGAATTACATTTCAGATTTGAGCCTGCACATGCACCGGTTCAAGTTTTGTTATCTGAAGAAATTAGTAGCTCTCTAAGGAAGCTGATGGTATGCAGTTTTCACTACTATAGTTTGCCTTCAAAATTTCTTAAAATAAAAAGCTTCATGCTATTGTGAATGGGACCTAATGCAACATTAGATGACTTTTTCTTCAAAACTCATTTCTTTTTAAAGTTGGATGGTATGAAGTTATGAATGTATGTTTGATTGTTTGTCGGTAACTACCAAAGATTCTCCTTAAACTTAATGCAGGCATGTTGTACCCTAGCTAGAGACCGATACAAGAGGCTAGAGAAAAGAGAAATAATTGTCCCTACAGCTAAGTGTGGCAGGTATTATTACATACTGTTAAATTATTACAATTCATTAAGAACCATTGGGTATGCTCCTCGAGGTAATTTATGATTACTACTCCATTAGACTATCTTTCATTATATTAATCTAGCTTGTACTATACAATTCACTCTACATAAGTTGCAGAATATGTGCTTGGAAATGAAGTCTCAACCAATGGGGATGTATATAGCTACGGGATCGTGTTGTTAGAGATGTTGACCGGAAAAAAACCTGTTGATCCAATGTTTGAAGGAGGGTTAAGCCTGCATTCTTATGCTAGAAGGGCGTTGGCTGATGGTTTTGTACTTCAGATTGTGGATCATGTGCTTCTAAATGAGGATGTCGATGAAGAGAGTTTAATTTCATTAGTAAATATCGGAGTGCAATGCTCTAACGAGTCTCCACAAGATCGAATGGATATTGGGGCCGTTGTTCACGAGCGCTTCTCAATAACAACTACAACTAGATCGTGATTTGTTAACCGTTCACAGCACAAGTGGTGTGACATTGTGACCAAAAAGGTTGTTAGATTGATGTTTGTATTTATATGAACATATGTTTCTTATCTCTATATTTTCTCATATAAAATAGATATTCCTCGCCTTTGGAACATAATCACACCTTCCAATTCAAGTATAAACAACGATGTTTAAATTTTCAAAAGCTTATATCTCCACTTTTAACCTTTAGGTTAAATAGCTTTTCTATTAATGTTGCCTAGTAAAATTCTCATAACTTATCGTTGGTTAAGTGGTACTATTGATTCGGTAATTTCATGAACCTAAACCAAAATATCGTTACTGGTATATCAGTTCCATTTTTTTGGTTAACCAATAAATCACCTTTTAAGAAATCTATCTATATTAATAAAATAAAGTTTTGCATACCACTTGTTATAATTTTAGAACTCTTAAATTTTATTTTCTCACTTCTCTCTCCTAAAAAATATCACATTAAATAAAATGATATTATTTAATTCTTTTCATATTGAAAATAAGTTTTATTAAAATAAAAAAATAGATTTTTCTACAAATATAATTTGTAAAGAATTTATTTTTTTTATAAACTAAGAAATTTTTTCAAAAAAAATTATCAAACTTTTAAAAAACACAATATATTTTAAAACCTATGGTTTAAAAAAATAAAATTCTTATGAAACGAAAATAATTAAATTTCAAAGTTATAATAAAGAAATTATTAAAAATGACACTTTTTTAAAAACGGTTTGTTTTGAAATAATTTTTTTAAAAACCAACTTTTTATGAAAACAACAAAAAACAACAAAAAGATATCATACTTTTATCACTGGTACGTAATGCCAATCATATATTATATCAAAAGATCGTTTTATAATTTTTTAATTTTTATTAATAACTATTTAATATTTTATTTATTAAACCCGTGTAATACACAGGATACTAACCTAGTAAATGCATATTCCCAAGTAAACAATATTTGAAGCTAATCAAACCATCTTATTGACAATCTATAATACACACATGTACCATCACATTCGACCAAACTAGCTAGTGATGCAGATAATCAAATATTTTGAAGCACGTCCAGAATACGCTGCAACTCATGCACCACACTTTTTATATCCGTTCGAAGTTGTGGGGAATCCATGGAGCATGATACACCAATTTTGACAATTGAAGCCAGACATTCCTCCATCTTTTGTGCATTTGCTTCGGTATTTTGTATAGCAATTGCATCACCGTCAATAATATCAAACACATGGTCTTGCAAGGCCATGGAAGCAAATTTATGTAGATTAAGGCCTTCAGTAAAGATGTCATCTGTCGGCTTTTTTCCTGTCATAACCTCAAGTAATAATATTCCAAAACTGTAGACATCCCCATAACTCGTCATCTCATTTCCAAGACCATACTCTGCAACTTATAAGCATTTACCTTATAAATCGATAACATAGCAAAGTAGATATGAACAAATGTATGAAGACATAATTATTACCTGGAGGTGCATAGCCAATTGTTCCTGTAGTCCCGCTTGAGTTGGTTTGGTCTAAATCTATTCCGAAGAATCGGGTTAAACCAAAGTCTCCAACATGAGCTATCATATCCTTATCAAGTAGAATGTTGCTAGGCTTCAAGTCACCATGAACAATGATTGCTGGGCAGTGATTGTGAAGATAATCTATTGCGGTGGCAACATCAATCAAAATATTTAACCTTTGAAGAAGGTTGAGTTTAATTGTACTTGCACTTGAATGCAACAAATCATGCAAACTTCCATTTGGCATGAACTCATAAACCAAAGCTTTGAAATCATTTCCTTGAAAATCAATACTTGAACATGAAGTTATTATCTTTAATAGATTCCGATGTCGAATTCTACGCCATGCTTCACACTCCGCTGTAAAGCTTTTGTGAGCTCCCCGACTTTGAAGACGTAGAACTTTTACGGCAACAAAAATACTATCACCAACATTAAGAATTCCTTTATAAACATAGCTGAACCCACCCTTGCCAATCAAATTGGCTTCAGAGAAGTCATCAGTAGCTTTGAGAAGTTGATTGTATGAAACTTTCAAGAACAGTTCATTCATTGATGATTTAGGCGTACGACTCTTGTTTTTCTTCTTACACCAAGCGTAAACTAAACAAAACATGGCGAAATGTGTGGCTGCAATCAAAATGACTATCACAAACAATCGAAACTTATTTTTATGTTTCTTTGTCTCCTCACATTTAGGTAAGCTAAGTTCCACCAAGCCACCACAAAGCCTACTATTCCCTAAAACAGAGAATGCACTTGCGTTGGCGAACACTCCTAACAATGGTGTCTCGCCATCAAAATCATTAAAGGATAGATCGATATATTGTAACGAGAACTGTTCCAAGAATTGAGGAATTCGCCCTGATAAATTATTGTGAGAGAGATCAAGTTTCATCATTCCTCTTAATGAACTAAATGATGGTGGTATCTTTCCTTGAAATAAGTTGCCTTTAAGAGATAATAATGACAAGCTAGCGCAACCACCAAGGCTACTAGGAATATCACCTGATAAGTTATTATAAGATAAATCTAAATTACTCAACATCTTGAGGTCTCCAACCTCCGTCGGAAGTGAACCAAACAGGTTGTTTCGAGAAAGATTTAACAATACGGATAAAGATGGAAGTTGAAGAATTTGTGTAGGTATTTTGCCACTGAACTTATTGTTAGAAAGTTCTAATTTCTGCAACTGGTGATAATTGCCAAGAATTGGTGGGATGTTTCCTTCTAGTTTGTTAGCACGCAAACTAAGTATAACTAACTTTGATAAGTTTCCAAGGGAATTTGGAATTAACCCTGAAAATTGGTTTTCATATAGAAAAGCAGCTTGTAGGTTACGAAGCATTCCAATGGTAGAAGGGATTTTACCAATGAATTGATTTTCTACTAAACTTAGAGCGTTCAAACCAATTAGATTACCTACACTTGAAGGTAGGTTTCCATATAATTGATTTGACCCTAAATTTAGAGTTTGGAGATGATGAGAAAGATTACCTATTGATTTGGGGAGCATTCCTTGAAATCTACAATTACCAAGACCTAAGTACTCTAATTTGCTACAGTTTGTCAAAGAATCAATAAACTTCATCTCATCAGCTTCTCCACTTCCAAATAGATTATGTTGTAACAATATACGATTAATATCTCTTAGTCTTGAAAAGTCAATTGTCAACTTCCCACTAAAATTGTTGCCATCCATTTCAAGATTTCTTAATTTGGAAAAATTAGACATTGAGGGTGGAAGAATTCCGGCTAGTTGGTTATTCTTTAACCGAAGAGAGACAAGATGAGGAAGCGATGCACCTATGGCTAGAGGAAGACTACCACTAAGCTGATTATCAGACATGGATAAAACAGTTAGAAGTGTGATGTTATAAATGGAAATAGGGATGGTTCCAGATATGTTACAGCCACGAGAGTAAATTTCGGTTAAGCTTTTCAAATTGCCTAAGGTATTTGGAATGTTCCCGCCAAATGGATTTTGTGAAATAGAAAGGACTTTCATTGAGGTCATATTGCCAAAGAAAGGTGGGATTCCACCCGTTAAATTATTATCATCAACTTTAAAAAGAGTAAGTTTGGAAAGAAAACTTATCTCTTTGGGTATGCTTCCAACCAACTTATTAGAACCAAGCTCAAGCTCTTCAAGGTTAGAACAACCAGACAAGTTAGTTGGAATTGCCCCAGCGAATTTGTTTTGGTCAAGATAAAGGAAACGTAACCTGGATAAATGACCAACTTCATGAGGGATGGTTCCTTCAAAACTATTATTCCTCAACCATAACTCACGAAGGAACGTGAGGTTCCCTATGTGAGGGGGCAAAGAACCAGTTAAGCCTTGTGACATCAAGTTTAAGACGGTAACTCTTCTACGACGTTTTCCACATGAAACACCACTCCAATCACAAAAATGCAAGGAACTGTTCCATGAAGTTAGAGTTTCATATGGGTCGCTAGTGATCATTGACTTAAACCGCATCAAAGCTAGATAATCAGGCTCATTTCCACCATAGGACATAGAGACGTTGTCCATAATCAAAATTATAACAAGATTATAAACGAGGATGGCAATGCGAGTGAGAGGGGATAAGCAAATTGGTTGCCTTGAGTCCATTATTGGAACTAATCATAACAATGCAAGGATAGTTGTTGTCTTTTTATACTCCTTTTGATTGGAAACTTATAATGAATATATTTAAAAGATGTATTATACAAAAATAAATACTCACAGGTAGGGGTTGCCTGTCTATTTCAGACTCAAAAATTACAACATCCGCAGCCGATGACCAAATATTGAGGCTGCAAAAGTCAAATATGGGCTTGCTTTTGAATTAGTTTATTAATTGCATACAAAGATACGTACCTATCACCACTTAAAAGTTAAAATCCATATTCAAAACTTTGACCGCCAATCTTTTAAATTAAGCATTCATTTTTTAGCTAGTAGTTATAATTATAATTTGACTCACTTTATAAATTATTCAGATTCAGATTCAGATTCAGATTTCAATGGCCATATAGTTTTTTTATGTAACTAGCTTAAAGGTTGGTGCCTTATAAACTTTATAATAAAATCCACAACTGAAAATTAATAGCTAAACAAAACTTTAAAAACAGTTAATACTTTTTTCTGTCATCAAGTTTGCAAATGTCTATCAAGGCCAATTTCAATAAGTTATGTTCAATAAGGTGGGCTATATAATATTTTAGTAGAGTAATTCATACCGTCAAAATCATCATTCTCAATCATCCACAATTGATGATGAAAAGCACAACCTCACGATAGCGTGTTTGAAATCAAGATTTATATAATTCCTAGCTTTTGTATGACTGTGAAATGTTGCAACTTTACAAGCCTAAAAATAACTTAAAAACAGCCTGACTAGCCTCAAACAAACCTAAAATATATGTTTAAAATCTCTAAAAGTTATTAGTTGACTTAGAAAAATACAAACCAAGTCTTCTAACCAATGTTTTTAAAACTGGACCGGATACTAAACTGGTCGTCTTACCGGTGCAGCCACCACTTCATCTTCAGCATCCTCACCCATTGTTAACCTACCACCATTAGTACACAACCACCACCACCACCCAGCAAACAACCCCCGTTCGCCGGACCACCACCCAAGACAATCGTTAGTAAGACGACCGGTTCGGTTTTGAAAGTACAAAAAAATGGTGATATCTGAGAGTACTAAAAAGAAGGTGATATATGAAAGTACTAAAATTTTACTCAGATAGAGAGCCCCGTTAGTAAAAAATTAAGATTGGACGAACTGTCCGAGGGTCACCAAAGTTCGAACCCCCGGACCCAATTGTAGTTCCGCCTTTGAAATGTATGTTAAAACAATCTTATTTTTTTTCAATTTCAAAAGTTTAAATGCAACGAATGCAAAAAATTTTTATAAGTGATCAGTGATAGACGGATGACTTGCATGCATTAATCATACTTACGTACATGTTTTTAGGTCTTAATTTATGCATGACCAACTGACATTTAGAGCTTGAAGATTTTAAGAAACCATAGGCGAAAAAGATAGATTTTAAGTAAACTTAAGAGCGAGGTGTGGTGAAAACATTTTATTTATTTCAAATACAGAAAATTGAAATCTATATGTAATACTAAAAAAGTAATTTGAGTGGACACTTGGTCACATTTCTAGGCCCCTAAGTTTGTTTTTCCCGTCTGTTTCTCCTATTAAATAATTACCTAAATTAAGAAAGATTAAATAATTTAATTTTTTTACATTACAAATAATTTTTTAATAAATTAGAAAAGATGTATTTTTACTAGTATTATTTCCACATTCTTTCTCACTAAAATTTTTTCGCTTCTCTCTACTATTAAATAATTACATTAATTACTAATAATATTATTTTATTTTATTTAGATTAAAAATAGTTTTCTAATAAATTAAAAAAAGATTTTTTTATTAATGTTATTTTAGAGAAATAAATTTTTATAACATAAGAACTTTTTTCAAAACATTAAACTTTTTTAAAAATATAAAATATTTTAAAATTTATAATTTTAAAAAGAAAAATTTTTATAAACTAAAAATAATTAAAATTTGGAGCTATATAAGTAAATTTAAAAAATATATTTTTAAAACTGTTTTTGAAACAAAATGTTTTTTTTTTTTAAAACAAAAACAATATAAAAACAAAAATTTAAAGAGTTGATATCATTATTTTATTACTTATAGTCCTCACTCATACATAATTATAATCATATCTTATTTAAATATCGTTTAATAATTAATAAATATTTTATTTTATTTAATATTTTATTTTTCAACCCGTGTAATACACGGGTTTACTAAAGCTAGTACAAAATATAAAAAAAAAATAGAATGAGTCATAAATAAACATTTCATACATTCAATTATCATGACTCAAAATAGTATAATTAAATTGGTTGCTTTCCTATTGCAGGTTACAAAATCAAAGTAGAATCAAATAATCACATGGAGAGTTAAATTAGAATATCACGTGGAGACGAAGATATGACTCAAGATATTTTCATTATTAAGAAGAAAATTGAGATAGACCTCAACAAAGAGAAAGTTGAAAATAAGTGGATCAGAATTCACAAAAGCCTAAATAAACAATATGGATTATAAGTCTTTGTGGGCCACTACTGGGCTGCAACGTGAACAACAAAAGGGGTCAGCCGTCATCTACTGCACAGGAGGAGATTGACGGCAGAAGGTTTCGAAGGCAGTAGCCTTTTGGCTGCCCTGGAGGTGGTTCGCATAACAGTTTCAAGAGGAGTACAAGTACGATTTTAGAGCGGCTACATAATAGTAGAT
Source organism: Flaveria robusta (assembly GCA_025506415.1). NCBI lineage: Eukaryota > Viridiplantae > Streptophyta > Magnoliopsida > Asterales > Asteraceae > Flaveria > Flaveria robusta. The sequence goes on along the minus strand of CM046473.1, from coordinate 36,974,440 downwards.
AGAGGAAGATTTTCTGTATCCTTTCTTTTTTAACGAAAGTTTTTATAGTGACAGTATATAAACTCTTTGTTATTATGATCGGCTAAACTCTTTTGTGATCATCTTCGGGTGATGGGTTCTTGTAAGAATCGTATTTATTTTGTTTAACCTAGTTTTCTTGTGTTTTTGCAGTGGTACGAATTCAATTGTGGTTTGGTTAGTCTAAATGAATTATATATGTTTCAAACATCTGTCTATTATCATTCAAATTTTTTTTTTTCATCGTGAACAGTTTGGTAATTAGAGAGGCGATTGGCATTTATGGTGGGTAATTGGGTGCACGAGTTAATATTAAAAACTTGTCAATAATTATCATTTTTGAAGTAACATATTTCAACTCTTTTCTTATTGTTGAATTCGACTAATAAAACTGAATACATAACTCTATATTTATAGTAGACATAAAATAATCTCAATTCAACTCAAATACTATTTAAAGAGTAAATTTCGGTTTTGGTCCCTGTTGTTTAGTCATTTTAACTATTTCAGTTCAAAAAGAAATCTTTGATCATATCATGCCATGTGGTTTCATTTTTGTAACGTTTTTGGTCCCTGACACTAACTCTGTTAGTTTTTACAGTTAAATGTGAGGGTACTTTGGTCATTTTATATTCGGAGGACTAATTATGTAAATTATATTAGATTAGGATAATTCTTGTAATTTTTTAAAACAATAAAAAATAAAAAAAAACTTAAATCTAATCTAACCCACCGCCAGCGCCACCTCCACCGCCGCCCCACCGCCACCGCCTACAGCTTCACCACCGCCTGCAGCTTCACCACCGCATGCACCTTCACCGCCACCGCTTGCGCCACCGCCTGCACCTGCGCCACCGCCACCGCCACCGCCACCGCCTGTGCCTGCGCCACCACCACCGCAGCGCCACCGCTACTGCATGCACCTTCACCGCCGCCTGCGCCTGCGCCGCCACCGCTACCGCGTGCACCTTCACCGCCGCCTGCGCCGCCGCCGCCGCAGCGCCACCGCTACCGCGTGCACCTTCACCGCCGCCTGCGCCGCCGCCGCCGCCGCCGCCGCGCCACCGCTACCGCGTGCACCTTCACCGCCGCCTGCGCCTGCGCCGCCGCCACCGCTACCGCGTGCACCTTCACCGCCGCCTGCGCCTGCGCCGCCGCCGCCGCAGCGCCACCGCTACCGCGTGCACCTTCACCGCCGCCTGCGCCTGCGCCGCCGCCGCCGCCGCAGCGCCACCGCTACCGCGTGCACCTTCACCGCCGCCTGCGCCACTACCACCGCCGCCGCCTATGCCGCCGCCACCACCGCTACTGCGTGCACCTTCACCACCGCCTGCGCCACCGCCACCGCCTGTGGGTTTAGATTTAAGGTTTTTTTATTATTTATTGTTTTAAAAAATTACAAGAATTATCTTAATCTAATATAATTTACATAACTAGTCCTCCAAATATAAAATGACCAAAGTATCCTCACATTTAACTGTAAAAATTAATAAAGTTAGTGTAAAAGACCAAAACCGTTATAAAAATAAAACCATAAGACATGATATGATCAAAGATTCATTTTTAAACAGAAATGATTAAAATTGCTATACCACATAAACCAAAACCAAAATTTACTACTATTTAAATCTTCTATCTATATTAATATAAGAATATCTAATGTGACGCTACTCTTTAAACCCGCTGCTCATTAATTCAACTACTTTTGTACACGTGGCAGCCTATGAGGCTTCCTACCTCCTAACCCCTTTTATAAACTCGCGGATCTGAAGAACCGCTGCTCTTTAAACCCGTAATCCAATATGGATCATATATAAGCCTTATAACCCTAATTCTCCAATCATCTCCGTCACCTCTTTCAATCGCCATTGTCTTCATCGATTTGTAAGCCTAGATCGCTCAAACTGTTTGCATAGTTCAAGGATCAATTGAAAAAAATCCGAGATCGAAGGACATTCATCCTCTGGTTTGTTATCCTCTTCCTACTCTCACGTTGTTGTTTTATCGTTTGATACATCTTCTCCTTATGATTTTTTTCTATCTTCTGTGTATGTTGGCGATTCAAATCTTAAATCCTTAAAAACTCTATAGATTGGGTGTATTAGAATATCTTTAATCGCTATGCTCTATTGCTCTTCAAATAAGCTGAGTTCTTGGTTGATTTAAAGTGAAATCGTTGATGAGGTTTTGATTATACATCAGATCGGTTTCTTTTTTTATTATACATTGGATCGGTTTTGATTATAAAAGCAAGACATATTTTTATTTTGATGGATATAGACCATGGCTGGAAACCTTAGTCTAAATGAGTCGGCATACCTATTGCAGTTAATGGTTACGAACGTTGTAGAGAATTCCAAAACATCCTAACCTTTCTTTATTACCAGGTAACTTTCAGTTAGTCCTAAAATTTTTAATATTTCTTCTCAAATTTGGTTTGAGTCTCAGTTGTCTCCATTTGCAATCACTAAAGCCCCAAAGGGCCATAAAGAGGTTCATTGGCTATAAATATGGTTCAATGGATCATCAGATATAATATGGTTCAATGGTTTGTTGGTAAATCTTGAATTAATATGATCTCATATGTAGCAGGTCATCCATGGATTGAAAATGATGCTAATGAAGTGAAAGTGCCTCTTGATATTTCGACATTGAGACTCATGAAGGGTAATATACTTATATGTGTTCTTCTACTCTACGGGTGTGTGTTTTTTATTCATTCGACGGGTGTCAAGAATTATAATTCGTGTTTAATGTAATAATTTCCACCTCAATTTGCAGGCTTTATCAAAGATAATGACTGTAGATGAGTTCTATTTAAATATTAAATGATCAATTTTCTCTTTTGGAACCGAGCAAAAACAAATCTATAAACATGGAAATTTCAAAGCAGTGACTAGTAGATGCATTTATTATAAAAGGTAAGCACGTACTTTAGACTATAAAAAGTTATAGGCTCTAGATTTCTTATGAACCTTCCCAGGTCTTGATGAAACATGTGATGGATGATGAGGGAATTGCAAGTCCAAGATTTTGTTGCATCGATAAGTTGTTAATAGCATCTTTTTATGATAAACGCGTCGTACCATGTAATACACTAGCATACGTTTATCTGTATCCTTTCTCTTTTGTGGTTGATTTTGATCTTATTTTATTAAAATAAAGCAGAATTTAAGCACAAAGATAGTACATTTTGATCTTAGATAGATACCTTGGAATGCCAGTGATCTACATTTCATAACATTAGGGATAATTCCTTAGAATTCTTCACATTCTTGTGATACGCAAGTAACTTCCCTTTAAGTGTAAGAAACTAAAACTCGAATATATGTATTTGTCCAACTTGCTCCATTCTTAATCGCTTAGTCATTCTTAATAACATTCCTGTATTTGTTTGCACCGCTGCTGAAAGTAAAGTACAAGAGATGATTTTACTTACAAATGTCAAACTTGCCGCTTAGCAAATAAAGTCATATAGTAGTGCATGTGATTATAAAGGTTTTTAAGGGGACATTCTGGTGATTATGTGATTAACACAAAATAAATAGTGTAATATTACATATACTATTTTATTTGCTCAACCCGTGTATTACACGGGTATATAGGCTATAATCATATAGATAAACTAAAAATTATCTATTCCTAACAAAAGATAAACTATTAATTAACTAAACCAAACTTTTGTTTTCACTCCTTGTTCTTTTACTTTGTTCAAATTAAACGAAAGTTTTTATAGTGACAGTATATGAACTCTTTGTTATTATGATCGTCTAAACTCTTTTGTGATCATCTTCGGGTGATGGGTTCTTCTAAAAGTCGTATTTATTTTGTTTAACCTAGTTTTCTTGTGTTTTTTAGGTGGGCGGCTCTCCCCCCTCACACACTTTAGGTCCGCCAATGCCCAATACCACCAATACAAACTACACTACTTTATGTTTCATCACAATGAACTTGTTAAAAGTGAACTCACCAAGTATATCATACCCGCTAATAATGAGATCACACGACCCATTAACAATGACCTCACTGAATGTTATCATACCTTACAAAGTGAGAGCACATAGAACATAGTTTGCACCGTGCATGTGGTCTTCAAAGAGATTAAAGATAATAAAAACCAGTGGAAATTTATTCAATCACTAACTTTGGCTAATGGTTGCGGAGATGATTCTGCCAATATAAACAAAACAAATCTTCAGATCTAGAAGACCACCCAAAGCAAGGGCAAAGGTTATAAGGGGCCGAGGGGGTAGGGGGGGCTCGTCAGTAGTGTTAATTTTCATTACAGTAGTGTAAATCTTTTTATACATAACGAGTTCGCCCCCTTATAGGAATGCTCAAGCTTCGCCACTGACCAAATGACATATGACCATGGCTGGCTCAAAAATTCTGGAGACTCTAGACTAAGTAAAAAATTCAAGGCCCCTTTTTCAAATGTAATTTTTATAAACAGTGACGATCTAAGATTTTTTTATAAATGGGTGCATAATCAGGTTCTTTAAAATAGAATTGAACTGTGTATATAAAAAAGATTAGGCTCAAAATCATTTTGTAAAAGTAGGATTAAACTATGATGGTATATTTCAACGAACCATAATCCCAGCTGCTGGGTTCATAAGCTGAGGAGCATCAGTCCACCATAACCATAACTGACATTCCCAATCTCACTACTAGAGTACTAGAAGTAGCCGATGGCATGTTTTTGGTCGTTTCGTTTCCACGCTGACCGTCTATGGCTTGTCTGCACTGCAACTGACAACCATTAAAAACATTATTGGGTTCTTCCAAAGCCTTCTTGCACCCGTCAATTTGACTTTGTTCCTGACTTTCTTTGACATAGGTTGTTAGATGGATGCGAAAACCTCCTTGATGTGTAGCAGATAAACGAGTTATTCAAAAACTCTAATGACCATGTGGCTCTTCTTTAAGATGCGGTGCCGACCCAATTCTACTGTGTGCAATGTACTTATCATTTATCAAAGTCCACATTCACTCCAAAAGCAAATTAACGTAGAGATTTATCTCTGTCTTTCAGATAGCTAGAACTAAATGAAAGGTAGAAAAGTGATGCAAACATATTATTCTAACATACAACAACATTCTGAGAGCGTATGTGCCAAAAATGTTGCTGCAGCAAGAAGCCTTAACTCTAAAGAATCAGAGGAAAGCATCTCCTTCATAATATTTTCATATTTGATGGTGTCATGGATGTTTATGGGAAAAACCATTGGTGTAATAGAAGGCGTACTTGCTCGTATGACAAGTGACAAGATAAAACCTCACATTATTAATTTTTAATCTGTTGCCAAAGGTGAGACATACAGTTTCTACTTTCAAAAGATAACAAAGATGGGATAGATGACATATTTGGAGAAATATAAGAGTTGGTTTTTCAGAAGATAACAAAGATGAGAGACTACGATATTTTAGTTCATGGTGTATTGAGGTCGTGATATGTTTCAAAAGAAAGGGAATATATTATAAATGACCATGATAGGGATAAGAAACAATCGCTCATACAAATACAAACATCAATTTAATGTGATATAAACAAATGTTGTAAGTTGGGCCTCAACCACTTGCATTGTGGATGTTTAAGAAATCAAGATCTAGGTGCAACTGTTATTGGGAAGAGTTCACGAACAACAGTCCCAATATCCATTCGATCTTGTGGAGACTCGTAAGAGCATTGAACTCCGATATTTACTAATGAAGTTAAACTCTCTTCATTGACATCCTCATATAGAAGCATTGGATCCACAATCTGAAGCACAAGACCATCGGTCAAGGCCCTCCGAGCATAGGAATGCAGGCTTGAACCTCCTTCAAACATTGGATCAACAGGTTGTTTCCCTGTCAACATCTCTAACAACACAATCCCATAGCTATATATGTCCCCACTGGTTGAGACTTCATTTCCGAGCCCATATTCTGCAACTTACTTACAGTGAATTGTATAGTAATATAAGGTAGATTAATATAACGAAAAAAACAGTCGAATGGGCTAGTGATCATAAATTACCTGGAGGTGCATACCCAATGGTTCCTCTGATGATACTTGAGCTACTCCCGTTTGCATTAGAACCTTCTTCAAGGGAAAGTATTTTTGCGAGCCCAAAATCTCCAACATGAGCAACCATATCAGCATCCAATAAAATGTTGCTCGGCTTCAAATCACAATGAACGATAACATTTCCACAACGACAATGTAAATAATCAAGGGCACAAGCCACATCTTTGATGATACTGATTCTTTGAGCAAGATTTGGCTTATGGTGTGTTGAATACAACCAGCTCTCCAGACTCCCATTTGGCATGAAATCATACACCAAGGCTTTGAAATTATTGCCTTGGAAATCAACACTTGAGCAAGAAGTTATGACCTTCACCAAGTTGCGATGACGAATATTCCTTAATGCCTCACACTCGGCCATAAAACTCTTAAAACCTCCTCGGTATTGAAGGTTTAGTACTTTGATTGCCACAGTGAGACCATTTTCATCAAGAACTCCTTTGTAAACCGAAGCAAAGCTACCTGTACCAATCAGATTTTCTGAAGAGAATCCTTCGGTCGCTTTGAAAAGTCTTCCATATGATATCTTCTCAAAAGATTCAATCAGTTTTGATTCTGAAGGTTTATCTTTCTTCCTTTTTGTACAACAGTAAAACAAGACAAAAGAAAGCAGACCTAAACCTGCAACAGTGGAACATAGTGAGATTGCTACAATGACCCGAACAGAAAGTTTTCTGGTATGTCTTTCGGAGTCGCTAGTTGTGCTTGTGCATTTGGGCAGGTGAAGCTCTGGCATTCCCCCACAAAGTCCAGTGTTCCCAATGACGGATATTGCACTTATGTTGGAGAAAACACCTTTAAGAGGTACATCTCCCTCAAAGTTATTATACGAAAGATCTAGATACATCAAGAGAAAATGTTGCAAATATGTTGGAATATGTCCAGAAAAGTTATTCCTTGAGAGGTCAACATACTCAAGACCTTTCAATGAAGTATATGATTCTGGCATTGATCCATGTAAGAAATTACCAGAAAGGTTCAGGTTTTGAAGGCTGATGCAGCTGCTTAAACTACTTGGAAGTTCACCTGCCAAACGATTCATAGAAAAATCAAGTGATCCCAAGAGTTTCAGATTGCCGATTTCTTGTGGAAGCACTCCAGATAGATTGTTTTGACTTAGATCTAGTGATATGGAAAGTGAAGACAGTTGAAATAGTTCTTTGGATACACTCCCTCTTAGTTTATTTCCATGAAGATCTAAAAGTAGCAAATTTTTACAACTCCCAATAGTTGAGGGTATAGCCCCTTCCAGACTGTTTCCACCCAATTCTACTTTAATTACAAGTGACAAGTTTCCTATAGATCTTGGAATAACCCCAGAGAAATGGTTGACGCCAAGGTCTAGTCCTTGTAAGTGTTGAAGCCTGCCAATGCTTTCAGGAATCATTCCTGTGAAGTTGTTTACACCTAGAGAAATTTCGGTTAGGCCTAACAAATTGCCTATAGATGAGGGGATGATGCCTGACATATAGTTTGAACTCAGCCCTAGGTATGATAGTTTGGATGAGAAGTTCCCCAGCGAATTCGGTAGCACCCCGCTTAATTGGCTATTTAGAAGCTCCAAAGTTTCCAATTTGCTACAGTTGGACAAAGAATTAACAACTTTGAAGCCATCAAACTCCTTGCTTTCAAAATTGTTGGGACCAAGAATTAGCATCTTTAGATGTTGGAGTTTTCCAAAATCAATAGCGATTTCCCCCGTGAAATCATTATTAGAAACATCAATGTTTTCCAACTTTGAACAATTTGATATTGACGGTGGAAGGAATCCATTGAAGTGATTGAAATCTAATCCTATATACGTGAGATGGGGTTGACTCAAACATAAATACGAGGGCAGACTGCCATGAAGTTGATTTTCTGTAAAACTTAGTACTTCTAACATTGATAGGTTAAACAAAAACAAAGGAAATGCACCAACGAGGTGATTGTCTCCAAGGCCTATTTTTCGTAAGTTTTTTAATTGACTAAAGGAATCAGGAATGCTCCCTCCTAACTGACAATAAGAAAAACTGAGCATTTCAAGAGATGTGAGATTGCCGAGGGATGGTGGAATCTCACCAGTAAGGTCATTTTTGGCCAAGTATAACGCATTAATCATCAACTTAGAACTAAAAGTATTTGGAATTTTCCCAGATAGCTTATTAAATTCTAAGTTCAAATATGATAGTTTTGGCCAACTTGACATGTTGGCTGGGACTTCCCCAGTGATTGAATTGTTGTAAAGGGACAATGCACGTAATCGGTGTAACAAACCTACCTCTGGTGGGATACTCCCATGAAGTTGGTTGTTGCCAAGGTCAATGTAAAGTAGGAAGCTCATGTTACCGATATAAGGAGATAAAGAACCTACTAAACCCATGTCTTGCAGATTCAAGAATGTGACTCTTCGGTGGCGGTGACCACATGTCACTCCTCTCCACTGGCATACAGGAAGAGAGTCATTCCAAGATGTCAAAGCACCTTGGGGGTCATGTGTAATCTTTGATTTGATTTCTAGTAATGAAAGATGATCACTAGAGCCTGCAGACACGGCTCCAATCATATGTATGACAAGAGCAACAACTATGACTGCTAGCGCTTCTAATTTAGAAAATAACGGCAAGAGCACCATTGTTACTAGCTAGTGTTGAAGATTTAAGGAGATCCTAAATCAAGGCTCTGATTGAAAGAAAACTTGCTTGCTCAAGTTGCTAGAATGCTATCTATTTATAACAATTATAACAGCCCCTTGGTGGAATTCTTTTTCCTTTATCGGCCCATAGTTATTTGTCATCAAGTGTATCATTACATTTTAGCTTGTAGGGTCATTACTTTGCTGGACGCATTAGTAATCTTATGGCTTGTCATCAAAGAATAAGTCGACGATGGCTGCATATAATATTATTAATCTCAATGTATGTGGTCGCGCATCACATAAAACTTAAGCATAATTTCTTTCACATAGATTGTAAGCTGGGACACTACAGCCTAAAGGGATTAGTAACATATTGTTATCAGATTTAGTAACGTAATTAAATGCGGATCGTGTTTGGATTTACAAAGGAAATTAAACAAAATTTTTAATGAAACAGATACAAAGGAACTTAACTTTCAAATTCCTAGCTACAAGGACGGGTTGATTTGATGGTACTCAAGAGTTTAAAAAAAGTTTACAGAAATATACTCTTGATTGGGAGGCAAATCTTGTTTCTTTTGAAGAGTAACTTCTAGAAAAAATTTTCTAAACGAATATTGCTTTGGGTGAGATTTGAACTCACTCCTCTCTTATTACTAGGCTTCAAGTGTGACGGAGCTTGAACACTCCCCGTAGAGGGGCGGGGGCGAAATTGTTTCTTTTTAGGGGGGCTAACTCGAGTTTTATATAAAAATTTACACTACCGGACCTAAAATTTACGCTACCGAACTAAAGTTTAACACTACCGACGAAAATGGGGGGGGGGGGGCGGGTGCCCCGCCCCCTCCCCCCACACCCCCGGTCCCAACTATGCTCCGCCCATGCCTTCAACCCCACCATGATTAAGTGGAATATCTCTCCCACGTATTAAAGAAGCTAAGATAAGAGTACAGTATTAATTTATTATCAACCACACAAACGGTTTAATATATTATCAGCAACAAGCGACTTATAGAAGAAGACTAAAGAAAAGAAGACAGAAGTCTTCTAACGCTACTTTGGGTTTTCTAATATACGTTGACTTGGAAAATGGAAAGCAAGTCTAATAGTAATAGCCTTTCTTTGGGTTCAGGGAAATTAGGGAGCAATCATTATTTTCCTTTTGAAACAGTCAAATAATTTCATTGCATCAACTCATCAATAATTGAAACCCAATACCGCCAATATATATAAGCTCCACCAACATGAGGAAGATGAATAAGTACAAATAGTTAGGATACAAAGGAACGGAGTCCTGAAGCGGTGAAAGTTAAAAGAGTTGTTACCGTGTGTATAGCCGGAGGGTTTTCCGGTGGGTGTAGGAAATGCAAGAAGAAGTCGCTTTGTGCCGACTGAGTACATGTGATTTGTGAATTGCGAGTTGAGGCCTATTTATATTTTATGATTCTTTTAATCTAATTTAAGTTCTTTTACTTAGCAAATTTATGATTTAACAAAAAAAAAAAGCCACTAATTGTTTGTAACGAGTTTTAATCTATTTTTATTATAATCAGAATCAGTGTCAATGTTTATTGATGGTTAATCAGATTAGATCATGTATAAACAAAAGTAAAGTTCAATTATTATCAAGAGTTATTTTTTTAAAACAATCAGTTTATACGCACAAACAACTGTATGTCATATTGTCAAGAGTTACAAGATAAAATAGATTAAAACTGGTTATATTGGATGACAATGGTGAACTTTCAAGTACAACCTCATATGTCGTATACAAATAGGTTTTTTAGAGATCTATATACATTTTGTGTTTTTATCCTATGTATTTAAATTTATCATGTAATTTTATTCTGTATATATTTTTTCAATTCTCACGTTCTTATACATTATAGATTTGTATTCTTATGACTATTACATTTTAAATGTATTTTAATAATAATTTATTTCAACCCGTTTAATACACAAAAATCTATGCAAACTAGCTTTTCTGTAAATTTTGATCATGAAAGTTGTAATCTTTTAGGGTTTGTTCTTAGCAAGTGCAGGGCTTCAGGCAAGGGCGGAGCATAGTTGGGCTCTTTTTTTCGTCGATAGTGTTAAAATTTAGTCGGGTAGTGTAAATTTTTGGCTCGATAGTATAAATTTTTATATAAAACTTGAGTCCCCCCCCTCAAAAAGAAACAATTTCGCCCCCATCCCCCTTATGGGAATGTTCAAACTCCGTCACTAGCTTCATGCAGGACATAATTATCACGAATATGACCATAGCTACCTCCATTATAACAATTGCTACCTACGAAATCACTAATCATTGACCATATATGTAAATTCAAAATCTGCAGAACTTAAAAAGAAACTGGAGCAATTTAACAGAGTGTCACAATTGCGCTATTGTGGCTTTAGCAAAAGATGATAATTATCCTCCAAAAGAAGATGTTTAGTTCGAAAAGAGGGACTCATCTATCTCAATCTTCACCACCTCACCGTCGCCCAATTTCCCCTTCTTCTTGTTCCTCGGTCTCGCCTAACAATTCACCACCAAAGTTCGTAAGAATCTAAATTTATAATCGTTGAATTTGAGGTATCTTGACTGCACCTCCAACAGCTATTTCTTGTATTAAATCTTTATGATTTGTGGTTTATTTGATCATCAGTGTTTATATTTAACTTTGTTGTTCTTGTAATTATTTTGGTTGATGAACTTGAAAGCTCTTATATTATTAAGCTTTAGTCTTTGTTTTAGCACAAATTCATAGCAAGTTCGAATGTCCATTGTGTTTCTTATGTCCACTTATATTTCTTGCATGTCTTCGTTACTTGTTTTACATTTCAGATAATCTTATTGACGATGTAGAAATGTATAATTATATGAATTTTAATTATTAATTTTCAAAGTTGTATCATATTTTATATATTCCTCTTCACGTTGACCAAAAAAAACTTGACTGGGTATACTTGTCAAGTCCATCAATCAACATATTTCCAAACATATCATTTTTTCTTTAAAGATTAGAATCAGTCTTCCAACCTTCTTTGGGTTTACGAGTATTAACGTATTTTAAGTTGACTTAGAAAAACAGAAACCGATTCTTCTAACTAATGTTTTTAGAACTAGACCGGTTACTGAACCGATCATTTTACCCAGTCCAGCCACCACTTCATCTTCAGCATCCTCACCCGTTGTTAACCTACCACCATTACTACACAACCACCACCAGCCCATCAGCAAACATCCCCGACCAGTTCGATTTTGAAGGTACTAAAAAGTGGTTATATGTGAAAAAACTAAAAATATACTCGGTATGTGAAACGCATCACATTTGAAATATATGCAGCAGATACACCATGTCCTGCACCGAAAGCTGTAGGGGGCATTAACAACATACCAAACTAAAAACCAGAAAATGTTACTCTGTTATTTGTTCAAGTTATTCCCTTGAAAAATAATAATGGAAATAATCAATATCATGCAAGAAACCATTATAGGGTGACACTTTTCTTTGTTTTGCCCTGTAATTCAAAGAAAAATGTTAACGACTTCCATGTAAATAGCAGCAATTTTGAACAACTTAAACAAAATGTCTTTCCCCAATGGGTTCAAGAAAACAAAATGTCAAATCACACCCCAAGATTAACACAGATCATGATTATTAGAAAGAAGTGGATACGTAACTAGCGGCCGAGGTGTGAAGGAAAATTGGTTGCCAAAGATCCAACTCCAGATTGCTGTCTGGCCGCCAGTGTTGATGTAGTCTCAGCTGAAGAGCGTCCCACTTGAGGGATCTGGTATCCCCCCAGACCCGCTAACCCGAGCTGGGAACCATAATTGGCCATCATGTTTGGGTTCACTGTGTTGATTCCATAAGCACCACTGAACCCAAATGGCTGGGGTGTTGGAGATATGCTGTTCTGATTCAAAGCAGCTACCAGCATTGGATTTTGCCCAACCATAATCCCAGCTGCCGGGTTCATAAGCTGAGGAGCATACAGTCCACCATAACCAAAACCCGCATTCCCAATCTCACTATTAGAAGTAGCCGATGGCATGTTTTTGGTCATTTTGTTACCACGCTGACCATCTATGGCTTGTCTGCACTGCAACTGACAACCATCGAAAACCTTATTGGGTTCTTCCAAAGCCTTCTTGCACCCGTCAACTGTTTTGTATAGGAACATCGCAAACCCTTTGAACTTACCAGTTGCATTGTCCATCCCCAATGGCCCGTCCTCGATTTCTCCAAACTTAGAGAAAAAGGACCGGAGTGCATTCGGATTCACGTGGGACGCAACATTTGCAACAAAGATCTTTCGTCCAGCTGGATCTGGAGCACCCATTCTCTGGTTGCTACTGGGTCCACCTGGTGGTCCAGCTGAAGCTAACTGACAAGAAGCCATGCGGCTTCCTATTTTCTTCTGTTTCTGTTTGAGGGATTTCCTTGCACTTTTTCGAGTCTTGAAGAGAACAAAGCCATAGCCTTTGGCCTTCCCGGTCACCTTATCAGTAACAACCTTGCAATCTTCAATTTCACCATATTGTTTGAAGACGGAAAGTACTTGGTCTGATGTGGCATCCCATCCAAGGCCGAAGACAAATATCTTACGGTGAGCAGGGTCCACCTCAGCAGACTGAGTAAGACGGGCCGCTATTGAACGATCATTCAGGGCTGCTTCTATGAGAAGCTCAATAATCCTATCTTTTGGTAAGGGTTCTAGAAGCTTTCTAAGACTTTCCTTTTTAGAACTCTCATCATCTTCCTCTTCCTCATCTTCCTCCTCTTCCTCTTCCGCTTCTTCTTCTTCTTCGACTTCTTCATAATCCTCATCTACTTCCTCAGAACCAGATGCTTCAATTTCTTGTGTTTCTTCTTCGGCTTCTGATTCTTCCTCCTCAGACGTCTCATGCTTAACCACTATCTTGGGTTTCTTTTCTTCTGCTTGTACTTTGGGTGCCGTTGCTGTTCGTTTCTTCCTCATTTTACAAACACAGCTCTTAATGAGACCAGATAAAAGGCAACAATCACCTAAAAAACAAAAATCAACAATACTTGTAGTCCTTTCTGAGTTAATATGTATATAAATGTATTTTCTATTTAATGCTGATAATATATCACCCGGTATGCAAAAAGATATGTCAGTACCACAATATACACCATCAACATCAAAAAGCTTTGAAACTAACTAGTCATTAAACTTTTTCTAGGTTTGTGACACATAATACATGGAGTCTCTGGTACTTCATTTTATTGAAATTCAGAACATACATTAATTATATGACTCTGTAACATTTTCATTAGGGTATCAGTTTCAATTACCCTCACTCATGCCTTCATAAACACACTTAATATTGATCAACTTCCTCAACAAGGATACTTTTTAGCTGATATATCAAACAACAACACATAGCATATTAATATCCTATAATTGCTGCTGCAGGAAGCATGCTATCATCAACCAAATATACGAGTTCTTTTATAAATGAATCTCAACTGATAAACAGTGTATGGACTATAGACTATAATCACCTGTAGGGATTAAATGTATCAATTATAATGCACAAAATTTCAGCTTGCATAACTTAGTGATTGACATTTTAGTCTGTCTTTGTTCTGTGTATTAGGGTAATGCTTAGGTGGTAAATTCTGTTTCTATGCTTCTCACCTTTTACAATGAAGAGCAAACTACAATCTCCTTATCTAACATTCACAGAACAGAAAATTTTAGGTTTTCTTCAAAAACAAAAAGTACCTAATCCACTGCAACCAAAACCCCAAGTACAATAAAATATGAAATTCGCTAATTAACAATTGATATTGTCGGTATTACTACAGCTTAATCAGTAGATCTCAGCAAAGAGAATGCAACGAACAAGGTATAATTTTGACCGAATAAACCCTAGTGAATATTTGACAGATGACGATAACTCATAGGAGGAAGATATTTAAGTAATAGGGCACATATTCTCAGGATACAAACGAAGGGAATCCTGAAGCGGTGAAAGATAAAAGAGTTGTTACCGTATGTGTAGCCGGAGGTTTTTCCGGTGTAGGAAACGCAAGAAGAAGTCGCTTTGTGCCGACTGCGTCTTTGTGATTTGTGAATTGCGAGTTGTGGTCTATTTATATTTTTGTTATATAATTTTAATAATCTCAACTTTATATGTACTAATTTTAATTTAAAAATTATTTACATATATTTTTAATTTTAAGTTTATTTTCCTTCAACAATTTCTTAATAACTAAAAGTTAACCCCCGTTAGTTTTTTTGATAAAATGGGGCTAACTTTAAACAATTTTTCAACTCCGCCGCCTCCTATATTTATCAGGTCCGTTTTTGGATGTCTAGCATTTATTATCACCTGACATGTACCTCCAACGAGTCAAGTGATTAAGATTATCTCATGGAGATTTATGGGTTTCAAGGTGCAGAAGTTTTAAATTGCCGTACCTGATGGTTGATTTCAGTCTTTTGTTTAGTGTTTTGGTCGTATAAGCAGTTCACGTCATCAAAAATCTAACGGTATTAACTATCAGTTAGTAAGGGATCGTTTGATAAAAATAAGCTATAAGTTGAGAGTGTCTGTAACATTTATTAAGTTGAGATTACCGGTTAATATGTGAAAGTTGAGATTATTAAAATCAAATAACCCTTATATTTAATGATCTCTTTTAATCTAATGTAATTCTTTTACTAAGCAAATTTATGATTTGAAATAAAAAATATCTTCTAGATGTCTATTAAATAAGAAAAAAAAAAAAAAGCTTTTTGAATTTTATAAAAACTTCAACGTGGATTTAGTAAGGGTGTTGTTATATATATACTCATTAATTATTGAGACACACTCCACCTATTTATACGTATACAAATACATAAGAAGAGAGATAGAGAATGGAGAGTGTATCAATAGCTCAAACGAGTGTTTAAAAAAAAGTCTTTGATCTCAGTTCTCTTCTGCCTCTCAAGGACTGTGAGTATGGAGAGTATGATGTGGAGATTTCGGGTTATAGGAACAAAGACGGGAACATATTATTGACCTACAATCAATGGAAACGTTATTCATTTACACCCTTAAAAGTGGTCGTTTGCGACAAGTTGCTGATCAGGGTGATCTATGTCAAGCACATATCCGAATGCACCAAAGCAGCTTGTTGTTAAGCAGACTTCACTAATTAATATGCACAATTGTTTTACATAATAATTAAGAATTTGGTAATATTTTAACTTGATTATTTCACTTGTCTCTTTTTGCCCAATTTTATCATTCAGTAGCATCGTTATTAAACTCCTGGCATCATACTAACTGGATCCATATTAATGATAGACTACTTTCAATCTAACCACATGTGGAGTTCGATCTGCACTTCTGCAGTGATACTTGGGATGCTGATGTTAATTATTCTTTCACATCATATGATATTGTGGCATAAAAAGTCTTTAGCCTATACTTATGTCACAAGCCGGTGAAGTTTAAGTACCTAAGTTAACAAGTCGATCAGATCATATTTAGTTCCTATTATTTAGCAATTAAAATTGTAATCAAGGAGTGTAGAACTCTAACAAGATGGTTAGATATTGAAGTTTAGCAATTCTAATTATATTCAAATAAGTTTAGTTTCTAGTCTATAAATACATAACCAAGGTCTATGGTTATGTAATTAGTTGTAACTAAATTTTTTGAATAAGTTTTTTTTGGTTATAATAAAGTATTTTAGAGTTTGTCAGATTTTTTTTTTGTTTGTCAATTGATTTTGTTTTCTATATCAATTCTAGACTTGATTCACACATCAATTTATTTAGTTATAGTTTGCAGTCTATTTACTCAACAAAGTTTAAATACTTCTTTTGATTTTATTTATTATTTAATTCATTTAAGTCAACAAACTTCTTTTTCTAGTCCAACAAAAGCTGAGTATTTACGACTAGAACGACGACCCAATTGTTTAGAATATGATACGTGAACGGATTAATCATCCTTTCAATTACCTCTAATATTATAAAATTATAAATTGTAATTGAATTATTGTTTAATGGTTTGGGTAATGAGTAATGAGTTTAGTTTTCAAAATAATTATCATGCATTTAGGTCTCGT
The DNA here is from genome assembly GCA_025506415.1 of Flaveria robusta. Classification (NCBI taxonomy): domain Eukaryota; kingdom Viridiplantae; phylum Streptophyta; class Magnoliopsida; order Asterales; family Asteraceae; genus Flaveria; species Flaveria robusta. The sequence goes on along the minus strand of CM046473.1, from coordinate 36,957,648 downwards.
AACTTTCGGCCCCTACACAAATTTGTATGTACTGAGTCCGACTTTTCTGATTTACACGTATTTCGTCCAAATTTTATATGTATTGGGTCTGAACCCCTTGACTTCGGTCCTGTGACTGTCAGGCCCCCTATATATTTATTCAAGCTCCACCATTGTGGGTGACCCCTATCATGACCACTTGAGTCCACTCCCGATATCAGTTACCCATTACATATACTCAAAATTCAACATTATAAACATTATGTTACACCAACAAGAGCAATCAAGCTTGTTGGAGCCGATCACTTCAAGATCCGCAAACGCATATTGACGTCTTTTATTTAACTTTACAAAGGTATTTCACTTTTAAACATCATACAAATTATCAATCCTCCTATATGTTTACAAAGGAGTTCAAAAAAAAACTTGGGTATACTAGGTTTTAAGTTTGGCTACATGATTTTGCTGCATTCTACATTATGCCCCTCCCATTTGTGTTGTATATGGAAAGAAATGAGGCTTCTCTCCATTGTTTCTCCGTATGTTTCTTTGAATGGGGGTTTTTGGGGTTTGTGGGGTTTTGTGGCGGTGGTGGCCGGCGGTAGCAAAGGCGACGATGACGAAGGCGCTAATGATTCTCTTGTATGTCTTTCTCGCCAATGTTTGCTGTTGCGGTGACTCTGTTGCCGCTTCGCCTCCCCTCTGTGGTTGAGGTGGAGCAGGCGGCAGTTGCCTATGGCTCAACCGGCGGTCTACGTCGCCGTCTTCGTCGATGCTGTCGTTTTATGGAACCTCATGGTTTGTGACTTGAAATCAGACCAAATTGCGATGGTTGTTGCCGGTGTCGCCACCTTTCTCCTGGTCTGGTTGATGTTCGTCGTCTTGTGGTGGGGTGTTGTTTTCGGAGACCTTTCGGTGGAGCTCCCCCCAAGAGTGGCCGTCATCGCTCTTTAGGGTTTCTAGGGTCGGTGGTGTCTCCACCGGAGGTGCCGCCTCCTGGCTTTTGTTCTCCGCTGGTTGCATGTCGTGCTTTCCACATTTTTGTTTTGTTTGGCTGTGTTTGCTCCTTATTGTTGTCGTCACCGTGAGCTTGATGACCGTGGTGGCGAGGTTGGAGATGGTGGTTTGGTGACAAGTGTCGTGGATGATGAGGTTTCTCCCATCTGGTGACCCTTTGTTCTGTGCGCTTTTAGTGATTCTACAAACACCGTATATGACTGTCTGAATCGATTTGTGGTTGTAGTTCTATTTTGGCAAGCTCTAAAATGTTCCTTGATCATTCATAAAACAGGTGTTTGTTCTCTTGCCTTGCTGATGTTGATGATGATGCTCTTGGTAAAAACAGTATCAAAAATCTAAGTTTAAGCGAATGGTTTTTATGTCGATGATAATGGACATGTGTTCATCTGAGACCATTTGTTTTGGTTGTTTTGTGGCTATGATGATATATGAAAACTGGTGTCGGTTGCTTCGGCTTGGCAGCCATTTACGGGGTGCGGCCGCAACCGAGCATCGAATTTGAGCCACGTTGTTGATTACTTTGGCTTCGGCTAAAACTGTTAGGTTATGGCTATGATGATAGAAATGTAAGTCTGATCGATAGTTTACCCCGTTCTTAGGACGCGCGTCGGAGTAAAACATTGTTTTATTTATGTGACATTCCAATCATGACTCGAGGACTTACTTTGCTAGAAACATAGGGACTTAGCCCAATACATAGGACTTACTTTATACTTAATAGAAAAGACCAAAAGGTAGCAACTTAAGATGAACTAAGAAATCCTCAGAAAATACTTACTAGCATTTACACAGTCTCAATAAACATTTCTTATCACATGAATTGTGGTTAATTCAATCCAGAGGTCAATCATTCAGCTCTCAGATGTAGGTGACTGACACCAAGATCCTTGATTATAATAGCAAAAGATGATCAATCAATTTAGAAACTGGAGCAATTTAACAGAGAGTATCACAATCTTCAATAGTAAGAACCAAAACACGATAATTCTCCTCCAAGTAGGGGATAAGATAAGAACATACAACACGAAAATAATGAAATCATACAACAAGATGTTTAATTCGAAAAGAGGGACTCATCTATCTCAATCTTCACCACCTCTCCGTCGTCGAATTTGTCCTTCCGCGGCGGCGCCGGTGGCACCGGCACCCTCGGCGGTCCTCTCCCCTTCTTCTTGTTCCTCGGTCTCGCCTAACAATTCGCCACCAAAGTAAGTAACAATCTAAAATTATAACCGTTGAAATTGAGGTATAAAAAGTCATTACAACTCACATTTCCGTAGGAATGATTGAATCGTTTTCCTTTGGCGGTCTTCTTGTCCCCTCTTCCGCAATAAACTGAAGCACAAAACGAAGATTTTGTTATAATAAGATTCAATTGAGGTTAAAATGCACAAAGGGATGTGAGATAGAAATCTAGGGTTTACGTACTGAGAGGTGAAATTGGGGTGGTTTCAGAGGATGAGAGGGAGATTGAAGAAGGTGAGTGAGAAAGAGGGATGGAGGTGACGGATGGAGAACGTGAGAAAGAGAGGGTGTTGGAAGCTATCGGAAGAGATGCAACGGCCAGCGCCATTGACGCCATCGTTTGAAGCAGAGGATTAGGATTTTGTTCGTTGTAGTGAAGATAAGAGATGATGTATTCACCATTTATACTCTGTTAGTCAGTTACATGGTAATACGGCGTCGTACCAAAACCCATAGTATTATGTTATTATCATAAGTTCATGATACAATTAAACTTACAAAATTACCAACTTTTTGAAATTTTAAATAAGTATTAGTTAATGTGAATTTTTGACATGACAAAAACCTAACATGATAAAAAGTTGATGGCACCCGCTTGCTCCTAGACCCTCCAATACAGGTTAATATAAGCTATTAATAGCACCATAACATACTCATTTACTGGTTGTTTTAACTTTTAATATTCAATTATTTTACGAGTGCACATTCTCATGTTATGTTAGAGGTAGATCATATGGTCAACACATCACAATGATAGGTTTCGGCTCTTGTTAAATCCCCTCAAGCACCACTAACAGCTAATGTATCAACAATTAATCTTAGCTAAACATCCGCCAAGGTGGTTGTTTGTAATCTTGTAATGGTTTTTGGTGTGGTTTTCAGATATTTGAAGCTTATGGGTGCTCGAAACTCATTTTGAGAAGCTGTCAAGTCTCTACTCCCTAAACATTAACTTTAGTCCCGTAATCCCATGTAGGATGGTTTCGTAAATAGAGTTCACATAACACCTATAAGTTTTAAATTTATAAAAATCACATAAAAACATCACAAGTTTACATATAACACCAAATCAAAAAAGAAATTATTGCCAAGACGTCAATTGTTAAGCTCAATTGGGCCATATGGCCATGGACGATCCTTAGTTAAACAGAAGTTCAAATGGGCCTCCAGTCGTTAACCTATGTTATTGGGCTCAACCTTTTGGTCGCCGACAACATTCAGTCACCTATTTTAGGGCTCACAAATTTAACAACTCGCAGGCACACAAGTATCAAACGAAACTCGATCGATCGATCAACAGAGGCGCAAATCATGTCGTCGAAGGTGGTTTTGAAGACGAAAGGAAAATCGACAAAGGGATCGAAGCCATCTGATGATAAATCAACAGCGAAGCTTTTGAAGGAATGGAGCACATGGACCATAAAGAAAGCTAAAGTCATCACTCATTACGGATTCATACCCATGATTATCATCATCGGTATGAACTCCGAACCCAAACCATCGCTCTCCCAGCTTTTCAGCCCCATTTGAATCGTAATAATCCTTCGCTATTTGTCGAATTTCATCAATAATTAGATCGATTTCCATATGCAGACATAAATCGCCATTAGGGTTTACTTTTTTGTGTATTTGGGTTTTTGATTGGTCATGTTACTTATCTTTCTGTTACTAGTTAGTATAATCGTTTCGAGTTGATTTACATGTATTGGCATGATAAGATTTGGTTTTGAACTATGCTGTTTTGTTGAAAATCAATAGCATTTATGTGTTATTTGAGTATGCTATGAAATTATCAAATTGGATTTAAGGTACAGATTTTAGCTGATATTTAACTGTACGGTATAATATTCAACCATTGATTCACTTTGGCAGGCTGACTGATTGTTAATCATGTGTTCAGTTTACCTATAGTACCTTATACTTGTTACACATATATTTTGCCCCTGCTTACTTTAGAAGCCAAATAACTTGTGCATATCGAGTTTGAACTATTAGTGTGACACACTCTTTGTTAGACAATAAGTGAAGGGAAAAGTCGTTACGAGGGCTAGTGTGGTTAGGTTTCCATTGACACCTTTTGGGTTGTGGTTTTATAGCAACGGTTTGGGTTTCTCAAGGTCATTTGGTGGTGGTGGACGACAATGATCAGACGTCATCGATACAGTTCCATTCAACTAGGACATGGGAAGAGGGTGAGGTTGTTATTTGAAATGAGAGATGAATTTTTGAAAGGAGTTGGAATGAGATTTTTATCGCGCTTTTGTCCATGTAATGGAAATTATCTATTTAGTTGCGTAAGCATATATGGGACACTATGATTTTAAGTATTGGTTAAATATTTGAATGGTTTAGGAAAGGTCTCGTGCGACACATGAAAGATATGTCATCATCACACTCTTCTCGGACCCGTAATAGCTTGTGTTATGAGTAAGATTCTAAAGAGTACAAGCTTTTTGTTTGTTTGTTTTAGTTGAATGGTTGTTACCTGTTCTTGTAGTTTTGTGATTGCTTTAGTCGCTATATCATTTATATATTTATAACTCTCTGTCTTCTTTTTCTCTGGTCTTGTAATATTTTGCAGAAAAAGCATTCTTGTGTTGCGGAAAGTTATCCGCATGCTACTTTTGCATGAAAGAGAGCACTTTTTATTATAATTGAAGTGGAACACAGTTAGGATAATGACTAGCAATCTTATAGGAAATCCATCTTCAGATCTACTTAATATACAAATTATAATGTAGATTAATGAATGAGATAATAATATATTAAGTGAATTTAAGAAAGATAATTTTTACACATGACAATATGGCATAAACCGTAAGGAAAAGTTTTTACAAAGACCAAACGGCCTATGGTCTAATGGTATTAATGTGTAGTAAATGTGTCTTTTCTTAAATGGATAAGAGTTTAAGTTTCATGGTGTACTTAAGGTGTAGATGTATGATTAGGATTAGTGATGAGTGAGTTTATCGTTCTATAAAACATATAAACACTTCGGTGTTCATTGCCACACCAAGCACCCAGACAAGTTCACAACAACAAATAACCAAATTCAGTCTTAAGCTTGCTTGATGCAACTGTCATAATTAAAGCTTCATTGTCCTTGTAACTTGCTTTTGTTTTCAATTGAATTTCAATAAACTCTAATCAATAATCATTACTAATTCCGTCAACAATCAACATTCTAGACATAATAGCGTATGACTTGATCATTTCATGTTGCTCGATAATGTTTTGAACCCTTAATTATGTTAAAAAAAATTGAAAAGCTAGAAGAGTTGGAACCACTGCTGACATAAAATGACAATTCAAAACTTTTGTTACTAATGGCAGACTAAACTTAATATATTATTCCTCATTATCGGGGAAGTATACCAAGAGTGGAAGCAACAAACGTTAAAAAGGGGTCACACATGACACAGAAAGCACCAATTAGGGTTGGTTAATTGGGTGGAGGACCCGAACCCAGATCCCCACTCAAGCCTGCTGGTGAACAAGTTTACAACCCATCATTGTTTTAGGTAATGCTGTTGTCTTTGTCATCATATTGTGTGGATTCCTTCATGAATGCAAGTTAAAAGCGTTAATAAACTGTTGAAATTGATCTAACTGTCTTGAACAAACCAAATCAACCCGATTGAGATTGATGCAGGATCTAGTTCATGATTTTGGTTTCAACGGTTTTGGCTGAAGGTTTGGAAATGTATAGTTATGTATTTGTATTGTATGAATTATCATTTTAAGAATATTAATACCAACTAATAACTTAGAAACTTTTAAAAAAAATCAATTCAAATAATTAAACCAATAAAACTGGTCAGTCATACCGGCGTGCCTAACTTGGCTTGTTTGGCTTCTTTTTTTCTAAAATAGTAGTTAGTGCATAATTTTTATAAAAAAGTGGGCAAAACGAAATATTAACTTTCCTAAATTCTAAGTGTGTAAATTGATTCATCATGAACTTTGAAAGTCGAACCACACTGTTATATACACCTAATTATGACCTATTGACCTCAAGACAAGCATTTTTTCTAGTGGGAAAAAAAAGCATGTTTGGTGACACTGAACGACTAGTAACAACATAATAAAGAGCAAACACTATAACACATGTGACACACACAGAGATTTGGACCACATCAAAGAAAATGTTGCAGGATTAGCCAATCACAGATCAAAGTAGAATGTTTATTTTCACCTACATTAGACAAAGCATGTATGAATATTAAAAGAAACTGTCAGTATCGTGGTAGCGCGTCATCAAAGTGATTATCTGTTTAATTACCCGTTCGTCTTCTTTGTTGCTACTTGTTACTTGACTCATCTCCATGTTCATCCGGTCAATTCTTCTGTTATAAACACCTTATCGTTACGCAATCTCAATATGAACTAAAGTGTTGCCGTTCCAAAAAAAAAAACGCTAGGTGTTGCATAAATAAAAAAACATTTATAAAATATTACCACGGGTTATAAAACCTCAAAAACCAATCAAAATATTTAAAACAACTTGTGAATATATTCATAAAATTGTCATAAACAACAAAGTAAAATCAAACCTATGATATATTCCAACCATGACTAACTTCATCCTTGACCATTTTACAAACTACATTCTAAAACATAATATATTATCACTAGACTAAATCCAGACACCATGTCAAAGAGAAACAACCAATGAACCAAAAACATCAAGCTTAATGATTGTGCGGTAGCGACGGTGGAGGCTTGCATTGGTAGCACTTTGCGAATAGACCGAAGGTGTCAACTTGTTTGATGAAGTTGGTCATGCTAGCCCATCCACCGAACCCAAACCCGACCACGAAAACCCATACCACAACAAATATGTTGACTATGTACATCGCGGTCCAGCTTGGCATAAAGAATGGTGGCTTCTCTGCCGCGTTCTGCAAGTAACAAGTTTGACAATATTAAGGTGAGACCGAGACTGTAACATCAAAGGTTAGGTTTGTTTTGTTGGTGAGTGGGTCAGTTAGCCAGCTCAATGTTAAAGGAGTACAATAATAGCAAGAGTCAGTGTGACTGATGCATCTAAGCTTATAATTCAATGATAATGAAATGTGACCAAACTTTGTAATTTACCATATTATGCACCTTCATTTTAAAGTTATAAATGCATTTCGTTGTCTGATAACGCATCGTGTGATGGTGAAGTGCTTGAATTATTTGGGGATTTATGTTCATATCTATCAAGTTGAAACATTATGATCGTTAGTACGGATTGAAAGGGCTGGGCCGGGCCGACACGCAAAAAAATTCTGTCTTTTAAAAAATATGTATTATTACAATAAGTCTTAAAATATAATAATTTAGGATGTTGTATACTTGTATTCATCATAAATAGTCTGTGGGTGATCTTTGACCCATTAACATGTCACCTTTTATAATTTTTTAATTTGATCTCTTTGATATAAAACACGTCCAAGATCAAATTATTCACAAGTATACGGGTCTAAAACTGCCTAATCTTCGGGCTTCTTAGTTTACTGCAGTCAGAAATAAAGATTACCTGGCGGGCAGAAGCCTTTCGGTAGGTGAGCATATGGGCTAGAGCCGGTATGATGTAGACAGTGAAGCTAACCAACAGAGCACCAACAGCCGAATTAATTGGACCAAAAAAAGGGAATATGATGGCTAGGAACCAGATTGGTATCACAACGGGCAGCCTAGCTAATGCCCGTAAACATATGCTCTTTGTATCATGCATCCCCACCACTTTCTCCCAAACAAAATACAGAGGAGTACACGCGAAGCCAAATGTTATAAACTGCAAAAGAAATGATAACACGGCCAAATTGCTCAATATACGGGTCAAAAACTTTAGTAAGTTAATTAATTGATTTAATGATCAAACCTGATGGATTAGCATGAGGATAACAGCTGCATCACGAAAGCGAGTTCGTGGCAGAAGGGAAAACGCGTTTGAATGGGTTAAAAGCTGGTCACCAAAGGCCCAATACATTGCAGAAGCTGATGGGAGTGTTAATGTGAATACATATAATGTAGCAAACAGATAGATGTATTTAAACTTCCTCGGCTTCCACATCGCGTGCATTATTTCGCTGCAATAATCATGTAAATCGAATCATAATTAACCTCAACTAGCAGCAAAAGGTTATGAGTCAACTAGGGAGTGATTCACTAACACTGTGACCGCGTGTCCACCAAAAGTGTAGAGTATATTTGTGGCTCCTGTGAAGTACAAAACGAGCTTCGTAGGACCAGAATGAACCACACCTTCAACCTTGCCATGAACCAAGGCTGCAATGGCTAGGTACCAAGCGGTGTAGGTGGTCATGCCGAGCCCGAGAAAAGACCAAATTCTGTAGTTGTGGAAAGAGGGTATGAAGACAGTAGTAGCACAACAAGCTCCAAATATATATGTCCATGTCCTCTTGTCCAAATGATCATTTATGTAGTATATATTGCTGCATATATTATGTATCACAATACACATAACATCAATTTCTGACTAATATCATAAAAGATGAAATCATTTAGAACATAATTTGGAGGATGGTCAAAGATAAGCTGACCTTGCACAAGCTATGAGCTGTATGACAGAGCCAAAGAGAAGGAAGGTGCAGTTAAAGGCTAACCCCACAGCCTTCCAATGTGGGCCTAAAAGACCATCTAGCACTTCAAACCACTGCATCAAACTAGTGTACATAAGTATGTATTGCTTCATGTGGGGCATATGGGAGCATGTATGATGTATCACATGCACCAGATGATGTTTAGCTTGATGCATTTGTCTAGAACTAAAGTACAACTTTAAAAGCACATGGTACAGTATGCCTTAGAAACTGATGAATTTGGTATTTAACCACACAAAAGAACAAAGTTTATGTTCTCTATATTGCTTAATTATTTCCAAATCATTATAAACTCAATTGGAAGCAATTGAGACTGTAAAAACAAATCATCTTGTTTCCACTGGTTTACATATAAGACAAACACTGCATAATCAGATACTATTTTTTTAACTGATGTAAATATTAAACAGTAAAAAAAAAGGTTGAATTTTAACCTGAATAACATGGTTCTTGAAGCTGACATTCTCTTTCTCCTTTCTAGCTCTATACTCCACATAGAGAACACTGATGAGATAAGCAGTCCAACTTCCAAGAATACCATAAAACACTTGTAAAATGACTCCTGAAAGCATACCCAATTGAGAGAAAGAGTATGGCAAAGTTAAGAGCACTTGAGCCACCTGAAATCGCAAATCAAGAAACAAAAAAGAATCAATTTTTTTGTACAATTAGAGTACAAAGCGTAGTGGGTATTTTGGTAAATTACCTGGTTTGAAGCACAACTAAACCAAGCATCATAAGCAGAACCACCATGCCAAAGAAAGTTCTTGAAGCCAGACATTGACTGATCTACCCCTGCCTCTTCTTCTCCATGTTCTTGCTCATTTGCACCCTTCATTTCACCTGCAACTATGGCTTCTTCAGCTTGCTTGTTTGGAACCATTTTTCCTCTGTTTTCTCACTTCTACAACAATCTCTCACTTACAAAAGATATCTGAAACTGAACACACAACACACTATTATAATAGCAGAAAAAGCCTCCACCTTTGCCTTTAATTTGGTTTGGTGGCAGGAATTATGTGAATCAATGCAACCAATTAATAATAAATAAATAAATAAAAACGAAAAACACACACTGATCATAGATGGCCGCTTACACATGTACACACACCCTAAAAATCTTTTTAAAAAAAGTTGGATTTTTGGCATTAAATTGAGGAAGGTCATGCAAAACAACCTGCAACAAATGTTCTTTACATTTATTCCAAAAAAAAATATATATATTATAATTATTACTCTGAATTGGTGCTGATGATTATTGCAGCTTCCCAAGATTGACAGAACTTTAACCACAGTAAACCCACAATATAATCCCCAATAAAAAGAAAAAAATCGAAAATTTTCATATGCATCAAGAACCCATTTTGTACCACGAGAGATTAACCTTAAGGGTGTTTGAGAAATTCAAAGATTTCATGAAGTTTATGATGAATTTAGCGATGAAAGAGACATACCAGCTAGAGAAGAGAAATATGATTCTTGATTACTTTCTCTCTCTAGAATTATTGGGATTTGTTGAAGAAGGTGAGGGAAAGTGGAGAAGCCATTGATGAAGCTTTAAAGAGGGAAATGTGAGTGGCTTTTTGCAGGGGAGAAAAGCGATTAATTTGGCTGATGATCTGCTCTGTTTCGTGTTTATTTGTCTGTAAAATTTCTGTTATTATGGCTGCTTACAGACAGAATCTTGTACAGTTGTTAATGTTAGTATAAAAAATCTTTTCTCTTTTCACTTCTTTTTTGGTGTAAATGAAACTGACGTTACATGAGTTTTAATCTGTTTCTCCAACAAAAAATAAAATAAAAGGTTGCATTTATTTTTTCTTTTATTTTTCTTTCCAAAGTTGAATTTAGTTGACACAAAAAATAAAATAAAAGGTTGCATTTTTTTCTTCTTTTATTTTTCTTTCGAATGTTGAATTTAGTTGATTCATTAACAATCAATTATTTGTTAATTTAAAATATATGGTTTTAAAACTTTGAAATTAAAATTTACATATCCGATAACTAAAGATAATTAATTATAGAATACTAGATTTAGTAAACCCGTTTATTACACAGATTGAATAAATAAAAAATTAAATATAATAAAAATTTATTAATTAAAAATAATTTACGTATTAGTAATAATTATAAGTAATAAAATAATAATATCAATTTTTTATACTTTTTTTGTATTTTTAAAAAATAAATTAAATATTTTGTTTTAAAAAAACCATTTTTAAAAAAATATATCATTTTTAAAAATTTTCTTACTATAACTCTCAATTTTTAATTATTTTTTGTTTGTAAGAATTTTACTTTTTAAAAAACTAATTTTAAAGTATTTCGTGTTTTTAAAAAAAAGTTTGATATTTTAGAAAACTTTCTTTTGTCAAAATTTGTTTATATAGAAATAACATTAATAAAAAGATCTACTTTTTAATTTATTAAAAAACTATTATTGATCTAAAAATGAATAAATAATATTATTAGTAATTAATGTAGTTATTTAATAAGATAGAGAATCGAAAAAATTTTGATTAGAATTAATGTACTCGTTCATAATGAGTTGTACTCAAGTTATTAACAATATATTTATGAGTTGTACTCAAGTTGTAAAACAAGTTGCTTATGAATTGTAATAAAGTTATAAAAGATACTGTAAAATGGTTGGTGTTACAAAATTATATATTTGTATTTATAATCTAATCTATTGTATTTAATAAAACAAAGTTTTTTTTGTGTCATTTGTCATTCTTTTCATCCATCTTTTTGTCACTTGTTCATCTTCTAGGCAGCTTCACATTATTTTTCCTTTCAAAAGAATATTATAATAATTTAAATATTAAAATTAATTTCTCTCTCATATCAAAAATCAATTTTATTAACTGTTAAATTTTTCTCTTTTTCATCTAAAGTTTTTAAAATCAAGCTATCTTTTAAACATAGATTTTATTAAGAAAAATAAAAATCACATCTTTTTATAAAAATAGAAATAATAAAAAAATAAAACTTTTATATAATATAAAATTTTCTAAAACACTAAACCTTTTTGGAATCAAATATTTTAAAAAATTATAAAAATGTGAAATTTTCTAAAAACATTCTTATTCAAATAATCAGAATAATTACAAACCAGAGTTTTTAGTAAATAAAATTTTTATAAAAGACAATTTTTTTAGAAAAAGATTCTTAAAATGAATGTTTAAAAATTAAACAATTTAGATAAGAGAGTTAAAAAATAATATAATTATTTTATTTATTGAATTATTAGTTATATATAATTTTAATCATATCTTATATTAAAATATTATACTATAACTTTTCGCGTTTATTGCTAACTATAATTTATTTAATGAATGAATTTCTAGCAAATCTATTTGTCTGTCTATCTATTTATAATAAAAAAGGTGAGATAAAACGTGACACAATTGTAAGCATAATCATATTAACTTTTTCATTTATCTCTATTATTAATAATATTATTAAATAATAATAATATTATTTATACCATTTTTAAATTAAAAATATATAATTTAATAAATTAATAACCTATCTTTTTTTATTAAAACACACTTTTAAAAGCAAAAGTTTTTTAAAGTACTGAATACAACAAACTTTAAGAAAAACATTTTTCTTAAAAAAATATTTGAAAACCACATTTTTTTTACATAAAACAAAAGTTTAAGAAAAATATATTATTGTTTATTTACTTAAAGTAGCTATTTATACTTAATTATAATCATATTTTATCTTAAAGCATAGTTTTATAACTCATGAATGTTTATTGCTAATTATTTAATATTTTATTTATTTACCACGTGTAATACACGGGGTACTAAACTAGTATAAAATATTAAAGGGTTCAAGTTACATAGTTTTGATATAACTCAAACACGACTTGTTTATTAAACATGTGAAACATGTTTTAACTCAAACACGAATTTTGTCGAGCCTATTATTTTCATGTCAAGTTGTGTTACGTTTTAAGTTGTATCGTGAGTTAGTAGGTTACTTGCGAGACTTAAACAACACATAGTGATGAGAAAGGGGTGAGTAAGGGGCTGTTTCGTAATATCTGAATGATTAAGTGCTGAACCAATAAGAGGTCTGAACCATTAAGTGCTGAGTCATTAAGAGGTCTGAACCATTAAGAGCTAGTATATCGCTTAACTATTCAAAGGCAAATGTCTGACCAATTCAGATAAGAGTTCTTAACCATTCAGCATTAGTATAATGCTTAACCATTCAGAGGCAAATGCCTGAACCATTCAGACATTTGCTCGCGAAACAAACAGTCTGAACCATTAAGTGCTGAATCATTCAGACATCTGAACCATTAAGAGGCTGATTAAGAGGCTGCCAAACAGCCCCTAAGAGTTTGGTAGCTAGTGAAACGAGCATCCATTATTTCTTTACGATTTACCGCTAGTTCTAATAAAAAAATTGAGACTTCAATTCTTGATGGCAAATGTTTATGAGTTTTATATTTTTAAACAAGATGTCTTTAATTTTTGGTGAGTTTTGAATTATTCTTAGAGCATCCTAGGGTTCTTATTCAATAACTTTTTGCTATAAAAATATCGTTCACATTTGAGTGGAAAACTTCTTTTAGACAAAAGCTTAAAATTTAACTGGTGAAATTAAATGTCAACTTTAAAATTAAATTTTTTAACATCCTCTGTTGATATTGTTATTTAACTCTTCGCTCTTTGGGTGAAATAACCTATTTAGAATATTCAGTAAGTAAAAGAAAAAAATTAAAACACATCACGAAAATTCTAATATCAGTAGTCAAGACGATTAAAACGTGACAATAATCAATAATTACGTATATCATTAACAATTACTTACATTTCGAAACTTTCTTGCACGTGTATAGAATGTATAAAGAGCCTAAAATAAATAAGAAGTTTATGGTAAAATACTCAAGATATGAACGACAAACAACTTAAATTTATATACCTTTTGTAGAGGCTTTGTAATTTAATGATCAAGAATTTGGACAATCTGAGAGTCGCGAAACGCTTTCAGATTTTAACAATTTGAGGTTCGATCCAGACTTTTAATTGGATAAAACTCAGAGTGAATCAGTAACAAGTATGGATTTTTCGAGTGAGATTTCATTAACCAGATAGATTTGATCAATTTGAATATGAACATTTGTATCAGGGCAGGGTCTCTAAATACTCAAAATTTTGATTTCGGGCGGTTACCAATTCTAATTCAAAATTGAATTAAAATTGAAGCCAAAATTATTACGAAATTTCACATGTAAATTCCAAAAAATTCAATTATTGATGCATTTTTAATAAAGGAAGTTTAATCAATTTTACAGCTCGACCCAAGACAGGAGCTCTGCTCATTAGATCTCGCCAAGAGCTGTCACTCGGGCGCTACCCTCGGACCCCCGCCAAGAGAGCGTTTACGCCCCCTTGAAACCCCATTGTTGAGGACTTCGCCCCTAAAAAGGTTATAATATAAAAAATCACAATAACTTGAGAAGATTTGATAAATATGGTATCTGATTATTTACAAATGAGAAGTGAATTAGGAAACATTTAATTTTTTATTTAAATAAACAAAAATTAAAAAGATAGTCATAAAGTCCAAATGATTTATTACTTTAATTACTAATTGTCATAAAATGAATGGAAATAATTTGGGTAGAAAAATAAAAACTATGATAGTATAGAATTATATCAGGTGTCCACTTGAGATATTTTTTCAATAGAGTAGTAGGATGAGTGATCGTATACGGTAAACTAGATAAGGGTGTTTACAAAACGCTTAAGCTTTTGGTTCATAGATAATAGTATTGCAAGTATGAAAAATAATTTCGTTGTTTAAACGCATTATATGCGTATTTTAGACGTGTATAATATTACTTTTTAAGTTTTCCTTTGAATAAAATCATATTTATTTGTGGGGTTCTCCGAAGACATTTTTTGGGTATCATATTTGAGTGCATTTAGCGATCTCTTAATATCTTATTAAGACAAATTTGCCTTATTTAATTTATATTTATTTCTAAAAAATGTTTCTTATTTATAGCACGTGTAATATTGGTATAGTACGAAACTTAAAATTTTAAACTAGTACTAAGCCTTCCGCGTTACGGTAGTGGGCGTAAAATCGTAGCAAGTTGCATCATTGTCACACCACCGTTAGCAACTACCATGGCCGAAAAAAACTCGTATTTAAAAAGAAATAATAACGAAAAAAATAAAATCGAATGAAAAGTAGACGTAAAAACGTTAAACCACGTATGTGAATCATACAACACTAAAAACAATAACTAAGTCGATCTAGGACCCACACATTGCAATAGTGCCGTTAAACGATAGGCGTAACAACGTTGAACCACATGCGCACGTTGCTACGTGTTAACTCTCAAAATTTAGACTAATATGTAAATGAAAATTTTTTAAAAGATGAAATGTATATGGGAACAAAGTTGATACTAAAAAATTATAGAGGTTAAATTATACAACTTATTAATAAAATAAAATTAAAAAAAAGAGAAGAAAAAACGAAAAAATATGTACAATTTATAATGCTCATATTGTAAACATTGATGCAACTTTAACTTGATAATTAATAATATTTAAATTAAATTAACTTTTATGATATAAACTTATACTTAATAAATACTTTTAGTGTGTAGTATTTATTTAAGGAAGTCCTTTTATTCGAACAATAGTTATTTGATTCAAAGCATATACAATAACTATATGTACCAGGTGTTAGAAAAAACGATTAAATTCTATTTTTTTAAAACCAATATTTGGAACCATGGCCATGAATTTATTTCTTAGAGGGATGAATATGGTTATTAATTACTTACTGCATATACTAAGCATGTTATTAAATTTTCCTAGAGCATAGGTCCTTAAACTAGACAGGGATTTTAATACGTGACATACTTTGTATTTATGACTGCCACTACATACCTACATTGGTATGTCTATCAATACTTGTTTGGTCAAATTAGTAACTAGTAAGTTATCGACTATCATTTTAATGTATTTTTTCTTTATAGCGGTTTTTAATGTTTAACCTATTAATATTAATACCGTTATTAAGCGGTGTCAATCTGTGTCAAGCGGTACCAATGCGTGTGTAAAGGGATCGCTCCTCAAGCGGAAAGTTGCCCGTAAAAAATCTTAAAGATAGAATATTATATTTAAATACTACCCAATGAATATACATTGTTAAGAATTTTGAAATATGTTTTCTAATGAAAAGAGAATGGATATGATTTTAGGTGTGATAACTCTAGTAATGCTGCTTGGTGAGTGTGGGAGGGGGCCTCAATCACACTTACCACCAAAATTTTGCACAACTTTTCCACAATTTCATACTCCCCCCACTCTCTGTCTCTTTGACTATTGACTCCCACCATCACTACTTCACTACTACATAAACTACTATTCATGTTATTAGAAATTTCCTATGTACATCATGCCTATGAAGATATTATTAACTCTGCTTGTATGTCGGTTCAACAGGTGTGATCATAACTTACTGATTTAAACGAAAACAATTTTAAAATATTTAACTGAATTGTTATGTGATTGGTTTTTTATTTTATCGGCTGGTCTGATCTAGTTCTGGACCAATGGTTATTAGTCTTGTTTGTTTTTATTACTTAGTGGTGGTTCTAAAGTCTTTTACTATAAGAGTGGTAAGAAAATATTTTATGATATCAATAATATATAAACTTAACTTGGATGATTGAACATGATTAATACTAATCATACTAGAACCAACAAAACATTAACCATTCAACAAGTTGACTTAAGGGAGGTCACCCTTTGTCCTATATGGGTTAACGTTTCTTTTAAATTTCCATGTTATTATTTTTGTTCTTTTGACATAAACAATCAACACAATGAATAACCTCAAACTTTAACTTTAACAAGTCACGATCCACTAAGTTTGAACTTATCAAAAATCTATTCATAAGTATCAAGGCCAATGTAGCATGGGTCGTTTTCCAAACACTACAGAACGTACCTTAAGCTTTTTGTCAAGGAAACGTGAACTTTGTACTCCTTTTATTTTCAAACAATTAAATTATTTTTTAAAATTACGAGATCTTTGCTTATACATACGAGTTGGTTTTGAGCTTCACGAGCTAATTAAAAAATTGTTAGTATTTATATATATACATATGTATAAATTCACAAGAGTTTGAAAAGTTAACCAATTATAATTCAAAATAAAGCATGTATTTTCCACTTGAAATCATTCAAATACATACTTTTAAAAGATCATATAAAACGTTGTTTCTATTTGCAGAATCCAATATCATTTCTTGATATGAAGATATTATTTCCAATCATAATGCTCAACACACTCTTTATCATGCCTTGGTTTTGATTAAAGATTGGTATAGGTCACAATTAATTAAGGTACTCACCCATTCATGTCATGATGTGTTTGAATCCTTTTTTTTTTTTTTTTTTTGTTAAAGTTGCTAATAAACCAAGTTTCTTGAACTTTGTAATTAGTGGAGGACCAAATGATTAAATGATAAGAGAGTAATAATTAAGTAGGGTTTAGGCTAGAATAATCTTTTTACTGTTTTTTAAGAACAATTATTTTTTCAAACCTAAACACCACATATATACCTTGCGTTTGTAAATAATTTTAACTCGCATAATTTTTATGGATGTCAAACATTATACTACTAGACAACAAGGTAATAGATAATAACCTTTTTACTTAAATACAATTCTAACATATATAAAATCCTATTTTAGTGTTATCATCACCTTTAAACTATTTGATTATTGTTATATATATTATATTTATGCATGCTCTTGGTCTAAAGCTTTATGGACCTTGCTAGATCGAGACAACTTTCTCCTCTATATCATGTTATTTTAATAAGATCTATATGACTATATATGTCCCATCCATTCAATTTTTTATTTAAAGATATTAGAGTACTACGAAGAAAGAAACCTGTGTTTTTATATAAAGAAGGAAAAATAAAATATGTAGTAAATCGAATAAAATCATCATGCACGATTATAAAAAGTTTAAATAAGTTTAGAAATATAGATAGATAAATAGAGAGAAAACAGTACATTATGTAGACACAAAAACCATGGAACATAAATTTCTTTTCTTTTTTTTCTCTCCTTCTTCAATTCATCAATGGAATTTATAAAAATATATAGGTTCTTGACATAATTTATTGCAACATTTAAAATGGTATTCACACCCAATAAATGTTTTAATAAGGCTATAAGTCTTTAACAATACAAAAAATCAATCTATTTGATACTAATAAAAGAAGGTTTTAGTAACATATGATGCAATTATAAACTTTTTAAATCTTATTTTCTCGCTTCTATCTCTTAATAAATAAGTGCATTAACTACTAATACTTTTATTTAATTTTTTTAAAATTAAAAATAGTTTTTTTTATAAATTAAGAAAGAGATATTTCTATAAATGTAATTTTTAAATAAAAAATTTATTTATAAAATAAGAGTTTTTTCGAAAACATCAAATTTTTTTAAAAAATACAAAATATTTTAAAACTTGTGTTTTTATAAAATAATTTTTTAATGAACAAAAATAATTAAAATTCAAAGTTATAATAAGAAAATTTTTAAAATGATATTTTTTTTAAAACGGTTTCTTTTGAAATAAAATATTTGAAAATAAATTAAAAAAATAATAAAATGAAAAATAAAAGTTTAAAAATAACATCATTGTTTTATTATTTAAATTATTTACTCGTACGTAATTTCAATAATATCACATCTCAAGATATTATTCTATAATTCATAAATTTTGTTACTAATTATTTAATATTTATTTATCCAACTCGTGTAATAAACACGGTACTAATCTAGTAGATTATATACGAAGGTTAAAAGCTTCAAAAATAGTTTCTTGCTGAAGTTTTATGACGAAAATAAACTTCCTGTAGATATTATGAACCATATATTTTTATCTCTAAAATTTGATCAATTTGAGATGGATTTATTTTGTGAGATGTAACATATGCCAGGTACCTTTTTTACAACAATCTTTACGTCGTAAATCGGTTGCTTGGGTTTTCAGGTTTTTACAACCTGTAAAGAGTTTAATTTTAAAAGTTTAGAGTTTAGGTTTCCCACATTCACCAATGATAAAATCCAATTATGGGTGAGTGGAATTTGTTTCCCACACTCAACAATGATAACAGGGTCCATATATTTATGATTAGAAGGAATCCTTAGTTCCCACAAAAATAAAGAATATTTGATTAGGTTATTATCTTAATTAATTAAATTTCAAGAAAATAATGTATTTATTATGCCTTTTTCGCCAAATCTTCCCAAACAATCTTATCCTCCCATCATGTTTCCATGAAGGACCATATATATAAAGCTCACCTTTGGAGTTTTTCATGAACAAGAAAATTTACTAATTATTCTTTTTTGCTTACACATTTTTATAAAATAAATACTTTTTAAAATACAAATTTCTCTTAATACATGTTAGCAGATATACTGTTCACTTTAATCATTAATACTATCATCTTTAAAAAGAAATAACGGCAAAGTTGACATGATAAAAAAAAAAGAGGAGGCCATTAACATGGGTTCTTAAAACACGTATTAGGAAAAAAAAATTATTTGATAATTCAGCCGCAAAGATAGAAAATATACTAGATTTTAGTTATAGAATAAAGTGAATTTAATTGTTTAAAGTAAAGTGACGAATTTATAATGATTTGTTTATTAGAAGCACAAGATTATATATGACCATGACCGATGAATTGAAGTACAAAACCACAAACCTTAATATGGAAATTAAAAGAAACTAGAAAATACGTACACCTTCTACATGATCTTGTGATTCTTATCATACATGGTGTTTAAGCATCTAATTCTGAACCTTTTCTTATAGTAGAAATTTCAAAAGATGTAAATATTCATTAAAGTTACTTTTAATAAGTGTAATAAAATCAAAATTTTGAAACGAAACAATACATAAAAAGCACACACATACATATAGAAAAAGAGTCAAATATAAAATGAAAAAAACTGCTCTATGTTTACTATGTAATGCGATTATTGATTAAGATAATTAATGGTTAAGTTGGTAAACTCACGTCTAAAATAATGAAACTTGGGAAGATTTTACTTTATTTATTAGTTATTATTATTATTATTTTTTTTTTGTAAAAGGTAAAATTTGAAAAAAGTTAAAATGGTTGGTTTTTCTCTTTTCCCCCTTAGATTCGTCCATTATACCCACTAAACAATTGATTTGCCTTGATTAGAATTAGAAGTTTAGATTTTTTCTTATGATTCTTTTAGAAATTGTCATTCTTACTTATCTCTCCATATAAACATATACACATAAATATGCACACACATGATTTTTATAGCATTTAACCGTTTACAAATTTAAAAGTATATATCGATCAAGAAAAATATGAAAAATACTATATCTTGTTATAAAGTTTATATATTGTTACATGGTAGGTCAATTTTATTTTCTTACAAGAATAGGATAAAATGGAACAAAAATTTGAACTATAAAGCTACTTTGTGAGTGATCATTTAGAGAAATGTTATTATGGTTATGGTAGGTATGAGAATCATTAGGGGCTTGCGGCTTGCGTACAAAACAAAGTTGAACCTTTTAAGGGATTTTTTAGTTGCATAAATAGGTTGTATGGATAATTTATATATTTTAGCTTATTTACAAAGTACTTGATGAAGTTTGTTCAATACCTACCACACATCCTTTTATTTGTAGGGTTGAATGCATCATAACCAACATTGCTTATTATAGGGGTGTTTGAATTAGATTGTGTTTTTGCATTTTAGTAGCTGATTTGGTGTTTGGTTAGCCTTATTGATCGACTAAGTTTTTTTTTGACGTTTGATGAATTTCTCATATGTTATGGATATCAGAGGTAATGACTCCCTAAGAGTGTGATATTGAACATGTTAGACGAATCTTATGTCATCCAAGAACATACGCAATTTTAGTTTTGTAAAGACTTAATGTCTAACCTCAGACACCACTAATTATGGTCACTTTTAACTAATGGATAACAGAAAATGTTTCCACGTGATAGAGTATGATAATAGTAAAATAAACTATATATACATTCTCGGATTTGATTAACATGGCTCCCTCCAACCTTGAGCTTAGAGCATCCACATCGTTGTGAAGATTCGGACGCCACCAATCACAAACACATTATCAATTTCTCCTTGTCTCTTCTTCTTTATCCCTTTTTTTTCTCTCACTTCACTAACCAGATTTTATCACCCTGGCCTCATCTTAAATTTAAAATGTGTTACATCATTTTTTTTTCCCTTCTTTCCTCCATATCTCTTCTTCATCTTGATGTTATGTGGGATTTGAACATTAAAAAATTAGAAGTGCTCGTATGCCATATGTTATACACGTCTTGCATCTGTCATCGTTTTGTGTTACCTAAACGTCACCACCATCTCACCTGTTTTTTATCTTGCCTTTCAGCGCATGTTACATTCATGTTATTTCTTAATTTTCCGGCCAATAACAATAATATTTATTCACTTTAAAAAAATTATTTACTACACAAAAATAAAATGTAATGATATTATTAATGCTACAAAATAAAAGATGATATGAATATACATGTATGAACGTATTTCAAACATATTTTCTTTTAACCTTACGACCTCGTCAACCAAAAAAAAAATCAACTTCATTGTCAATTTAAGGCATTTCATGATTTCTATTATTGCTAGAAAAGAACTCTTTTTTTTCTTTAAAAGTTCATATATTTATATCATGTAAGAGTAGGTTTGAAACAAAAATATTAAAAATAAATGACTGATAAGCTACTCTACTTAAAAGACAACTTTTCACTGTACTAAATATACGGAAAATTGAATAAAATTAGATTGAATTGTCATTTTTCTCCTTATACTTTGGTTATATTTGATATTTTCATCCAAAAATATTTTTTCTTACATTTGGCTCCCTAAAATTTGAAAAGTTTGTCCTTATCATCCAAAAATATTAGCTCTATTATTTTAAAAATATTAAATATTCATCGTTAAAAAGATAGTTACGTAAGTTTTCATATAAAAACAAAATCCTAATTTATGTTTACGTATTGCTAATAAACTTTTATTTATAGAATTCATGTTTTTAAATGAAAATGATAATATTTTTAAACTTTGGAAAGATAGATTAAAAAAAAACATTTTTGGATGAAAATAGCAAGTATGACCAAGCCACAGGAGTAAGACGACAATACACTCTAGTATTTAAAGTAAATGCAATAAAAGACTAACATATGATACGAATAACAAAGAGAGACAAAATGAAGTATTTCAAGAACATAAATGATTAGCAAGTATAGGGATGAGAAAATGAGATTCTTAAGGGTTAAATCAGGAATCTTGATATAAATGTTAGCAAGGAAATAGATAAATAAGATTCTTGAGGGACATAAAGTGCAAGTTGGAGAAGCCAGAATCAATGCCCCAACATAGCAATTACTATACATCCGTCCACGATTATCATCAATCTTTTGACGGGACGCCTTTAGTCCCTTTAAAGTTTCATTCATCATAATAATATCATATACACCAAAAACTTAAAGTCTTAAACCACTGTTTAAAAGTGGTAAGCTATAGTTGGTAAAGTGATGCTGGTGTATGAAACACAAGATTCTTTTAAAATAGTTACATAAATATTTATATTGTATGTTACTTGATATTATTTAATGTTAATGTATGCATAGAGTACATATGAAAAAATAGAATATAATAGAGGGAATGAGAGTTTATGCATGGGGTTGCAAGTTTCACATGCTTATAAACAGATTAACAGAACTAGCGTCATGGTTACCTAAGATTCGCATAACATGATTTATGGATTTTGCTCTATATATATGGGAATAATGGGATGTGACAATCGACATGGTGGCACTCACATCAAGATTTACTTGATATCTATTTCAAACTTTCTTATATTCTTCTAAATGAAATCATTTTAAGCAATAATTAAAGATGCGATTCAAATGTAGAATCTTTATATTATTTTAAACAATTTTTAACAAACTTAAAGTTAATCCAACTATTTAAGATGCATGTAACTAAACTGGTCCTTGGTCACAAGTCAAAAGCAAGTGGACCAGGCTCGTCTAACATGAACCAAGCTCATCGAGTCATCGACCATGGACATGCTTTTTCAAAGGTTAGGTTCCCATCCATTTTCACACTTAGCACAGTGAAGTGTGGAAAGAAGAGACTTTATTTTAGTGATAGTGGATGTGAACGAAGACTTTGTTGTTAATACGTTTGAAACGTAAGGAATTGCAATTTACCAACTTAGAAAATGATTTTTTTTGTTCAATTATTATATTAATCAAATATTAAGATGATTAAATCAGGAAATGAAGTAGGTGTGGACAAAAGATAAATGTGTTAGCTACGGTACTGCTAATATGTATTAGCTAGGATTTATTAAGATAATCTTTAGTATAATTAGAAGATACAATTTGTTATGTTCTTATAAACAGTTTGATTAATAATACAAATATATATAAGAGTTTACATTAACTGGTCACCAGTTTCACCAACAAGTAACTTGACTAGATGATTGAATCTTAAAATCATGGAGCCATTATGCCAACTGTATGCACCATGGGTGGAAGACAATATAAGGTCATGATGTATATAGTACGAGTATTTTTGGCACATGGTGGACAAGACACCAATTAGCTATCTTCAAAATGCAATATGTGTGGGTATTTGATTCTAGAAAGAGGTGCTATCGTCAACAAAAAGAAAATCACGAAAGTCAGTCAGTTCTACTGAATCTGTGCTATTCGGGTTGTAGAATGGCCCACTCGTAAAACTCAATATAAAGAAATGATGGTCATTCTAGTTCGGGTCATGGGTAAAGCATATTTGGATAAAGAGAGTGTTCAAATTCATGTCAAACGGGTTGAATAAGGTTTTTAGTTAGGGATAAAATCATGAATATAATAAGTTTTAATATTGTTTTCAGTAAAGTCACTTGTATATTTATTTATAACTATAAAAAACAGTTTCATTATTCTTTCACGTCTATGAATTGTGTTTGTGATAATTTAAATTGAATAACCAAACAATTATGCACTTTGATATTGCAGTGTCTTCTTTTCACAATGACCTCGTACGTCTGATTAAATTAAAAAGATAATCACTAAATAATAAAAAAAGTTTCATATCTCCTTCATTCAGATAACTTGATTTTGGAAATTTATAACATATCTAAAAATTTCACAACGATAGAACAATATTAGAACTTAGAATTGATTTTTTGGTTAAAAAAAGCATAACTTCATTAATATTAGGTAGATCCGTAGATTGTCAAAGAAACCATATATGATTTATGGAAATAAATGATAAACTTATTAGCCCATTGTAATGAACGCTTGCCCAGTCTAGCCCAGTCCAGCCCAGCCCATTAGATAATAAATTTGGGTTTTCAGAGCTCAATTTTACCGAAAATCTTAAGAAGGGGAGTTTAAACTTTAAACGCTAATAAGACGGAATTACTGCTGTCGTCACGGCCAAAAATACTAAGACAAAGTAATTAGCGATGTTTTACGATACACAATGAAAAAATAGGTAACAATTCTTTTCTCAAATTTAGGGTTATAAACGAACCGAACAAACGTTTGCCAAACCGAGATTTATTGTTCATGTTGGTTCATTAAAAAAATAACTGTTTACAAGCAAAACATAAATGAACACAAACAAATATTCATGAAAATAAACAAAGACAAACGAAAGTGTCAAGCTTTACACAAACTTAACATAATTATCCAAACATATTTGACATAATTATCATAAATATAATTAACACAAACTTAAGAACTTTGTCAAGTTTTAACATAAATTGAAGTTGAAAATGATCAAGTGGCGATGTTGAAAGAGATATATAGTATAACTTGGATTTCGTATATTAAAATTAAAACCAGTGTAATAAAAATATAACATATTTAAATGAATAAACTCAAACGAACATAGACGAATATCTTATCGAACGTTCATGAACATAAATAAATGAATGCGACCTCTGTACATGTTCGTTCGTTTAACTTACCGAACACAATTTATTGTTTGTATTCGCTTATTTATTAAACGAACGAACATATGAACTCTCCGCCAAACAATTTACGAGCTATACGTTGATAGTTAGGTTTGTTAACAACTTAACATTGTATATTGTTGATTTGTTGGTGATGTATCAGATTTTGTTATCCTATTTGTATTTATCTTCAGTGTTAGCCCTTCATGTTGCCTAATGTCTATCTTTTGTTTAAGTGCCTCCTTAAGGTGTTACTTACGTGTTACTATATTATTTCTGCTTTTGATATGTTTTATTTTTGTCACGACATATAGATTTTCATTAATTATATATTATATATTTTAACTAGTGTTTTAACCCGCGCTACACGCGCGGGAGTTTGGTTGTTTTTCCCTGTCTTACACGACCGTGACTTTCTTCGTTGTCGGGTTGGCTCATCGGAAACCACAAAAGCGTATACCGATACCAGTTCGATTAAATACCGAATACCAATACTAATGTTTGACGTCAAAAACACAAAAAAATAAACGTTTATGGTCAAAAAGCAAACTTCACCTGTGTTACGCATAACGAAGTTTGGTTGTTTTCCTTTGTCTTACGCTACCGTGACTTACTTCGTTGTCGGGTCGGCTTATCGGAAACCACAAAAGCGTATACCGATACCGGCTCCGATAATATCGAATACCGATACTAATGTTTAAACCCAAAAACAAAAAAAAATAAATTTTTGTGTCAAAAAGCAAAACTATAAAACTTTGTTGTTAATCCTAATTAGAATTTGGGTTTTAAATACATTTTGTAAAAATATGTGGTCAATATATAAAAACACAAACTTATATATACATTTTGTAAATTTGTGTGGCCAAAATATTAAAAAGCAAACTTCACTGTAGCAGTGAAGTTGCTTTTTAATATATAATATAATTATCAAGTGTATATATTTCTATGCATGTAGTACAACTATTTAATTCTTTTATTTTAACCTCAATACTTTTACATCTTTTACAATTTAAGTCTTATAGTTTTTACTTTCAACTTTTGTTCCTTATATTTTTCATCTTTTATAATTTTTTTGTTTTACATTCCAGTCTAAAATTTGAAAGTTAACAAGCAGCAAGATGCGTGTGGTTCAACTATGTTATGTTTATTTTTTTCTGTTTAACGACTCAGTCGTAACATACGGGTCCAAGATTGACTTGGTTATTGTTTGTAATGTGTTACGTTTTATGTGTGTGGTTCAATTTCTTTTACATCTTCTTTCCATTTGGTTTTATATTTGTTGTTTTTATTTCTTTTTTAATACGAGTTTTTTCGATGTTGATGGTGGTGTGACATTGGTGCTAGTTGGTATGGTTTTACCTCCCCCGCCGCAACACGGAGGCTTAATACTAGTTTTTGTATATTTTTAATATTTTCATTTATGGTGTGAATTATTTTAGAATTGGTCTATTATCGTATTGTTCTGTGGGAAAAAAAAAAAACAAAGCCCAAGTCATGTCACCTAATATTTTTTTAGTAACTCATTCATCTTTCAAATCTTACTCCCAAATATACACATTTTGTCGTTATAAAACTTGAAATCTCAACCAATTAAAGAGAAACATTTTTCTTACATAGTGCTACAGTCCTAGGCCATATGCTGTTTGGTATGCCATCTGGTTTTGGATTATTGATTACACAAAAATGTTAGTTATGTTAATTCTTTAGCCATAATGGTATCTCTTTATATTTTGCTCTGCTGATTAATGTAAAAACGTTGTTTCTCTTATCTAAAATCCGTAGTTAAGAACACTTTAGTCATACATTTTCTATTGAATGTTTCATTGGATAGAACAAGTCTTTTCAGCCAATATGGTTGTTGAAAGTTCATGTTCCAAATATCACATCAATTGCCAGCATGTTTCATTTGACTTGTTCTTTTAATTATGAGGTGGTTATTATTTCTTGCAAGTCATTACCATGAAGGACACCATCACACACCACATATTGTCATCCAAATCTAAGTGACAACTTCACTAATGGTGTTACATAAAACATCCTAATAGATTATGTAATGTCTAGTCCAGTCTAGTGTCGTCTCTTCAATGACGTATGTATCAAGAACTGATTGAATAGAAACGGTTCAGACGTATTTTCGGATGGAGACGTTAATGGATCTTTAAATATTGATGATGTTCGTGTTTATTTAGCTCACTATAAACATAAATCAAACTTTAATGTGTCAAACGTAATTAAGGCTTGATTGGTGGCTTTTGTGTTATTTTTCATTTATTAAAAAGATAAGAATTTTGAGTGAGTTGACGTATCGTCCCAATGGATAACCTTAGGTGTGAAATAAGAGGTCTAACTTAAAATAATAAAAACCAAACATGCGACCCACAACATGCTTCGTTTACGAATATCCAACTACTTCCACAACATTGATATTGGGGTTTGTTTTTGTCATTTCAACCAAAATTTATATAGTGGGTGTTGCTGTACATATTTCTTTTCAACTTCTTTTATTTGTTATACTTTAATTTTTACGGATATACATTCAAACATTTTGTTTTCTTTTTTGTTTTTATTCTTTAAAAATAACTATTTAAATCAAATAATTAAGACAATAAAATATTCAAGTTTTGAACGAAGATGGCATGAATCAATATCATTTTTAATCAGTTTTTAAACCACCGTATGTTTGATTAACAAACTTATTTTCCTTTTAATTGATCGAGTTGCTTTTTCATTAAAAAAAAACAACAATTACGAACTGTTGCAGTGTATCCACTTGTGGTTTTACCGCAGACTATGTATAATGTATCCATTAATTTTAATGGCATTTAACAAATATATTATTGTAATGCACTAAGAATTGCAAGATCGTTAGTTAATTGGAACTTGATTGGTTTGAAAAGAAGTGAAGATTCAACGGACCGATTAAAAAATAAAACTCATACAAAACAAAACAACAGATAAGGAGAATGTAAGTTACATTGGAATCAAACTAAAAGTTTGGTTGAATTCATTAAACTGAACTACATAGTTTTTATGTTATTTATTCCAAACGCTGTAGTTTTTAAAATTTAAGTTTAGATCCATAACAACAGTATATTCACTTTCTTCTTATATATATTTAAGTATTCAAGTCTCGTGATTTGTTGATTTTATGTTGTTTTATGTAGCATTTAATTCATGCTTAGTTGATTTTAGAATATTTTATGTAAGATTTAGTTTGTCATGCTTTAGATGGTTATACATATATACGTGAAATCAAGGCGTTTTAATAATTTATAGTAATTAAAGTTTAACAGAAGTTTCAAGAGGAAAATATGACAAGTATGAAAATAATATTTTTAGAGGAGTATGACATGTAGGAAAAAAAAAATATTGGATTTTTAATAATCCCAACTTTTATTAATTGATCGGGATTAATACCAACTCAGAAAATGTTTATAAACACTCTTAAATTTAAGCTTATATTTCTTTAACGATCCATTACTAACTAAGAGTTATCCCTGATAGTTTTTTGATGACGTGAACTGCTTATGTGACCAAAACATTAAGTAGAAAGTTGAAATCTACCATCAGCTTCATCAATTTAAAACTTCTACACCCCGAAACCTATCAATCTCTACCTCCTAATCTGAACCAATTTATTTGTTGGAGGTAGATTTCACATGACGATGGAGGCTAGACGCCAAAAAAAGAACCTAATACAGGCTGGACGGCCGCGTATTTGAAAATTGACTCAAAGTTGGCTTCATCATATTAAAAAAACTAACGGATGTTAACTCTCGGTTACTAAATGATAATTGGAGAAAATTAACTTAAAGTTGAGAGTGTTTAAATGTTTACTAAGTTGAGATTAATACTGGACAATAACTAAAAATTAAAATTATTAAAAGCAAATAAAAAAAAGTATGTATAACCTCAATCCTTTATATATTTTATTCATTTTTTTCGTTTTGATGACCTGGCACAGCCACTCAATTTAATTTGAAGTCACGTGACCGTCTTGACACATGTCGAAAACTGTGGGCTTGGCTTTTGAAACAAGTCACGTGAGGTGGTAAAGTGTATGCTTAGCTGGATTCATTTAATCCAATGGCGGTGGGACACGTAGTCCAATGAAATCGGTGGCAGTAATAAAAAGGATAGTGGAGATTGGAGAACGCGTGGGATTGAATCCCGTTCCGTTGTTTAAAAGTAAAAGCAAATCATCACAACTGTCTAATTCACATTCTAAAATATTTCATTGTCAAAAAAATAATTTAATTATTTTAACGAAAATATGAGCTATAAAAAAGGTAATTCAGATTTATGTAATTGATGAATTATCAACTTGTCAACAACAATATCTCCATTTAAACCTATAAAATTAATACTAATCTGGTTGAAACCTAAATAATCTGTAAAAAGTTTATTTTTACCACTATTCTAACACGTAACTAGTATTAACTAACAATAAGCAAGCCATCATGCTTGAAGTATCATTCACGATTATATAAATGTCCTTGATTCTTTTTGAAACTGTCACATGTATTTATCTCATTTTCAAAATATTTTAAACATTTTACATATCATTTAAATATTTAATCTTAGTTTAATTCTATGCATTTCCATTACCATAGGACTTGAACAATTGAACCGTTGTCCACATGAAACTAAACTTTTTTTCAACATACTTTGATGCTGCTAGGTTATATGCATTTTGCTACGTCAAAATTTGTTTTAAATGATAGAAATATTTTTAAATTTTTTTATGACATTATTGGAAATATATGTTTATTGTTCTACATAAGGTATACTTAATGAAATAAAACTTTTCTAAAAATAAAAGAAATACATAAATGACAATTTTTAAAAAAATTATAGATAACTTTATGTTTTTTTAAAATATTAAGGAAATTCAAATCATCAAATACATTATAACATGTACATAATTTGATTTTATTAGTTTTGATGTTGTTTTAGGTTTATTTTTATAGGCCACGAAATTTAACCTAACAAAAGAAGGAAGTAGATGTCGACTCATATCTTTGATGCCCTTGGTAGGCAAGTTATATACCAAACCTTATCTTCTTGTATTCTACAGAAAAATAAAAAAATATATAATAAAACCTAGAAAGTGTTAATTATAATATTTATAATTATATTACCTTGTTTTATTAATTTATAGAATTTAAAAAGAAAGTTATACATATATTAGAACAGCATTATATGCTATATGTTATAATAGTTTTAAAGCCATATTATATCATGTTCTTATTAATTTAAATTTGTTTTAAACTATTTACTGTATTTTTACACAAAAGTAAGAGAAAAACAACATTCAATTTCTAAAAAGAGAATATAAATACGAAATTTTTTGTGGACCAACAAACTGATAAATTAGAAATACCCAAATTGACGGCGACCAACAACTTCCCCAAGATTATGAAATTTAATTGCAAAAAGAAAATTTAATAAATTGATATTCTATGACAGGGTGTTTACACTTTTGTTTTTTATGGAAAGTATGTTTTAAGTTATCTAACGATTTGGCAAAATAATAAATCGAAGCGTTACGGTCAGCAAACCGGTTAAAAACAGTTTATCTAATAGTTTAGTTTATTTACATTTTTATTTTTTCAAGATCAATATTTGCATAATTTAATGTAAGTGATCAAAGGGTTAATGGATATTAGCAGTAGAGAAGAGACCCTAAGAAAAGCATAATTTTATGAGAAAACTAGAGAAAAACCAATTAAATTGGTCACATGATTTATAAATTTTTTTTATCATTACCCTCTATATATATGTGAGAATATATAAATACGGGTATGAATCAAATGAAAACCGTAGTATGGTTTTTCATATACGTCACACATAGGTTACGTATACGTCACTATTTTTCATTTGACAAAGTGTTACGTATACGCAAGACTCTACATTCTTGTATGTATGCTCAACATATATGTACCAAATACGTAAGTAACATTTTAACAATTAAAATAACAAAAAAATGAATTATATTATTGGTTTCTTTGGTTTTCTTTGGTTTTCACATAACTATTAGTTTTCTCAGGAACCCTCCCCATTAGCAGTATACATACCAATATATTCAAAATTCTAACAAAAATATACAAACCCGATTAGTTTAGTTTCCACTTTCCACAACATAAACCACCATTCAAACCATTAGATTTGTTTTTCAAAACGTAAATCATGGGGCAACTATTAGACTTTCAGACTGAAGCGGCTAATTTACCTCAGTTTTGACAGCTCGGTTGATTTATGTTGTTTATGAATACCTAAAACATACCTACACCTAATGGCCTAAAACAAAATTGACACCCACGTTAAACTTCCAAAATTAAACCTAACTGATGCTAGTTGAATGATTTTAAGAATGTCGTAACACGCGAATGATGGGCAAATACTAGAAATAGAGGTGTGCAAGAAACCGAAAAGACCGAATCGTAACCGAACTGAAAAAACCAAAACCAATGGTTTGGTTTGATGGGTTTTTAAAAACCGATTTTTTTGGTTTGATTTCGGTTTTGCTTGTAACAGAAGCTGAAAAAACCAAACTGGAACCATAAACCGAACTTGTAAATTAAAGATGTTTTCATCTATCTATATTAATAAAAGAAGTTTTTGTAGGTCACTTGTCAAAATTGTATTTTTCCGATTCTCTCTCATAATAAATATCACATTAAATACATATGATATTATTTAATTATTTTCATATTAAAAATATTTTTTATTAAATTAAAAAAATAGATCTTTCTACAAATGCAATTTGTAAAGAAATAATTTTTTTTCAAAATAATAATTTTTAAAAAAAAATATCAAACTTTTAAAAAACAAAATATATTTTAAAACCTGTGGCTTTTAAAAAATAAAATTCTTATGAAACGAAAATAATTAAATTTCAAAGTTATAATAAAGAAATTATTAAAAATGACATTTTTTAAAAACGGTTTGTCTTAAAACAATTTGTTTAAAAACCAACTTTATTTAAAAAAATAAACAAAAGTTTAAAAAATGATATTGTTCTTTTATCAATCGTATATAATGTCAGTCATATCTTATATCAAAAGATCGTTTTATAATTTTTTAATTTTTATTAATAACTATTTAATATTTTATTTATTCAACCCGTGTAATACACGAGGTATTAACCTAGTATACTAATAAACATGACTAGCATATAAATTATTTATTTAACTTATGCTATCTAAAATAGATAGAATATTTAGGTTTTAATAATAATATTTAAACTTTTTTGTTTGATAGATTAGATTGTTTTATTAATTTTTTTTTTGTTATTGAATTTTATGAATTGCAATTAATTTTAATATCAAATAATTTATAAGAATATAGAGATTATGATTAAATATCAACAAAATGGTGTAAGCCCAAAATTTTTAGATTAAATTCATTACTCTAGATTAAAATTGAAGCTCAAAAAGCAAAACCGAAACCAAACCGAAATCGATTGAAAACCGAAAACAAAAAACCGAAAATATTGAAACCGAACAGTTTTAAAAACTTAGAAACCGAAATATTAGGCTAAAACCGAACCGAACCAAACCGACCATGCGCACCCCTAACTAGAAACACGAACTTATAATGTTTTTGAAATTCAAAAATCAAAAAATACAATAAATGTTTTTGAAAAAGGTAATACAATAGAAAATAAGCATTTATGGTGCTTTAATCTTTTAAGTTACTTATGGTTTTTGTTTATAGTTTATACACACGAAAACTATAAAAAGAGCCTAACATAAGTACATACGGACGAAGAAAAACATAACGACCGTCAAATTTAACGTGCCATGATCGTTTTCTTTTTCTTTTTCGCCGCAAAACACATGGGAGTTTAAATTTGTAGCTCCACTAGTTGAATACCGTGATTTACGGATTCGGTTACTATCCAGATTGTCTCCTTTATTTGTGTAACTTTTTTATGTTAAACTTTAAAAAGGGAAATTAACCTGTTTATTCGTATAAATTCCTTTTAATATTAGAGTAAACAAGATTTTAGATATTTGATATCCTATTCGAAAACCAAATAAGAAATTCGGATACAGTTAGAAGCCTTTCTGATATTCGAATTAGATTACCGATTACTTTTTCTCGGTTTCTGATATGATACGGAATTTGATTAGAATTTTCAATCTTTTATTGTGGGCAAATGATTTTATTTTGGAACGGCAATTTATATTATTGTATTATATTTTACTGTATATAAAAATACAACTAAAAGCTACAGTACCCTTTGTTCACTATACATATTAGCCACTAAAATATGTTCACTTTGCATATTAACCACGTGATTTTGGTAAGTTTTTAATTTACATGTTAGTTAATTTAAAATATATTTTGTTTTTCTATTATACTTTTAAAATATGATATCTTAATAAATTTTGGTATTCCATTGTGAGGTATTTGTTTTCCATTTATGTTTCATTATAGATTTCATTCAAAAACGAGTCGGGTCAATATAGTATATTTTTAAGTTGCATCTACAATGATGTGATGATATTTAAATTTTGAATATTTCGTTACAAAGTGTTAATTTTTTAGCTAGGTCTCGACATTAATCTTATTCGAAGGTGGTTTGCCAGAAAGCGCATTATTGTTTTAAGTTAGAAGTATAGAGTTGTGACGTACTTATTCTAACTAGCGTTGCGATGTATTTATTTCCAGCTACGTTTTAACATAAATTTTATTAAAAACCTAGCCGACGCAAAGTGCAGTAAAAATCCACTAGTTTGGTTACAAGGAAAAGATATATTTAAATTAAATACAAATATGATATTTTTTTTGTTTTTAATACTTGTATTAATACTTCAAATCTATATCTCTGTTTATAAACAATAGGTGTTTAATTACCGTAGCTGTTACCAAATATTAAATAATACAAACATGAGATAAACATCACACATGTTATAAACGCCAAAAATCATGTCGTTTAGGAGTAATGAAAATTAATTGAAAAATAAGGCATGAAAAAGAAAGAACATAATTCCATGCATGAACCATGACGAATGTTCCTGGTTGGGAAACTTCTTGGATCCAAGCTGGAAAACGTGACCCGACCGGTTCCAACCAAAAGCTTAGGTGCATTATCCGTTTATGGATAAGCTTACTTTTCTTCTTATATCTACCATCCAGCTGTACATTTCATTAATATTTCTTTTACAAAATTGACTATTTTTTTATTCTTATACCATCATTTAAACAAATACCAAAAAATAAAGGACTAAACAATTAACGTAACATGGTTATATTTTTGGAAAATAATGTGTTCTTTTCATGATAATATGATTGAGTTAATCCAAATCGTGTCAAAGTAAAACTTTCCTTCAAGATTTGAACAACCATTTAATAAACATAAATTTTAAGCATGTCTTTTACATTTTAACTAGCATGTTTTAATTGTAGTTTTGATTTGTGTGAATTTATTGAATGTGTCTTTATCTTATGGTATAAAATAAAAGTGGAGAATAATAGTCATGCAATGTAATTAGACTTTTTTAAAAATTGGTGTTAATTTGCATTAATGATTTTTGGCGTTTATTTGAAATCATTTTTGATTTCTAGCTGTTTAATTGTTTGAAATAGCAGACGTGGTTTATGTGGCAGAGGGCGGTAGGTTGTTGTGTTGACTTTGCCCTTCACATCCATTATTTCAAAAAGAATAAAATTTTTATATTTTTAAAATTTTATATAAATTATTATTTGAATCTAAAACTTTTAATTTTATCATTTGCATCCAAAGATTTTATTATAGTTGTCATTTAAAACCATTTAACTACTTCTAATTAACACCATTAAGTTTTTCCATTAAGTTTCATACGTTAGGGGTATTTTAGTCCAAATAATTACAAAACAATAAATCAACCCTACGAGAATGATTTTATGCGTTCAGTCTTTTTACGTAATCATCATCATAATTTGAATTTTCAAGAATAATAGGTCAGCATTTCTTTCATTCTATAAAAAAACATAACTGGATGTTGTATTAGATAAAATAAAATATAAGGATAAGCATCTAAAAGTTACTTATTTTTAATTTTATAGAAGAAATATATAACACAAATTATTTGAATCATGACTATAAAAGACAAATCATCTTAAAATTATAAGACAATGAACAATATATGACATTAAAAGTTCATGAATAATAATCATAAAATATCAATCATCGTAATAATAAATTACACTTTAAACCAAAAGAATCTACGATTTAATAAATCAGACAAACATAGCATGAATACTAAACGAAAATAAAATAAACAAGACAAAATAACAAAAGATTATCATTCAGTCAACTGATAATTGCAATCGTATAAAAACCCCCACGTAGGCTGGTTTTTATTTTTTAATCATTTTTTACTAAAATAAATCTTTCATTGAAAAGTTAACAGAAAAAATTAACCGTATTAGTTGGATGTAGTTAAATGGATACAAATTGTAATTTAATGAACCTTTTGATGCAAATAATAAAATTTTAAATTTTAAATTCAAATGACAATTTTTTATAAAAGCTCAAGAAATGTTAAACGTATTTAACTCTTTCAAATACAAAACAATCAGGAACAAATTAATTAATGAGTTACGGTAACGAGTTATCATATGAAGACGAACCTAAGTAACCCGTCCCCCTTATACCAAATATAGATATTTTTTTATCACAAAATAAAAAAAAAATATCATAAAAAATTAGAACTTTTGAAAAATATAATATTAATTCTCAGCGTTGCGTCGACTTTCAACTCGCTTCAACACGCGTTTCTTTCTATCTGTTCATTACCCACCCATATCCAAAACCCCTCCCCCTTATAAATACGTTCTTCCAACTGCAACTTCATATCAAACAACTCTCTTCATTTCTACAACAAACAAAACTTCTTATCGTCTTACACATATATATATATTCACCAATCATGTTTGATTTAGACTGCAAATCCAAAATGCTACCCAAAGATAATCTCCCAAGCAGATCACCAAGACCTTCACCATCAACTTCAAACAAACCAACAGTTTTGATTCCTCCACCGCCCGTACATGTTCATGAATTATCACCGGCGTCTGATGCCGATTGTATCGCATACGAGAATTACTTACGGCTTCCTGAAATTAGAGAGCTATGGAACAAAGTAGAGTTTCCGGAGTGGAGAAATGAAGCCGTGATGAAACCGGCGTTGCAGGCTTTGGAACTCACCTTTCGATTTGTGTCGATCGTGTTATCTGATTCCAGACCGTACACGAATCGCCGGGAATGGATGCGAAGGCTGGAGTCGTTAACGACGAGTCAGATCGAGCTTATTTCTATGTTTTGCGAGGAGGATGATGGTTATAAGGCTCCGATTGTTAACATCGGCGAAAACGGTGGCGTTTTGACGCGTGAGGGGAGCTCGGCGGAGGTGTGGAAGCTCAACGACGGTGACGACGCGACGGTTTTCGTCAGTCAGATAAGCGAAGAAAGCCTGTTGCCTCGGCTTGCCACTTGGAAGAAATCGGAAGATGTAGCACAGAGGATTCAGTACTCAATCGAGTGCCAGATGATGAGATGTCCGTACACGTTAGGGTTAGGCGAGCCAAATCTCACCGGAAAGCCAAGCCTAAACTACGACGCCGTTTGCAAGCCATCGGAGCTTCATTCCGTGAGCAAAACGCCACCGGATGACGCGAATGTCAACAACTACGAGAATCGAACGCTCTTCACGACGCAACAGATCTTAGAATCGTGGATCTACGTCGCTAAACAGCTTCGAACACGAATCGAATCGGAAATCGATTCAAACAATTTCGAAAACGCTTGTAATGATACCTACATTCTACAACAGATATGGAAACTATTAACAGAGATCGAAGATCTTCACCTGCTTATGGATCCCGACGATTTCCTCCGATTGAAGAACCAGCTCGACATCAAATCCACCGAAACCAAATCGTTGTGCTTCAGATCCAAAGCGTTGATCGAGATCACGAAGCTCTCGAAAAACCTAAGGCATAAGGTACCGTACATTCTGGACGTTGAAGTTGATCCGATGGGCGGACCTGTGATTCAAGAGGCAGCGATAAAGCTGTTCCGAAGAAAGCATAATTCTGTGAAGATTCATCTGCTGCAAGGGTTACAGGCGATTGAAGCAGCGGTGAAGAGATTTTACTACTCGTATGGGCAGATGTTAGTGGTGGTGATGGGAAGCGTTGAGGCGAAAGGTAATCTAGGGTTTATGACGGTGGATTCACGCGATTCGTTAGCTCAGATCTTTCTAGAACCGACGTATTTTCCGAGTTTGGATGGAGCTAAGACGTTTTTGGGGGATTATTGGAGTCATGAAGGAAGAGGGAGATAGATGGGTTGACTCAGTGGTGAGTTGGTGAATCGTTCGTGTTTTACCAGCAGAATTAGGTTGACGGAAATTAGAAAATTTGGAATCCACAACTTATGACTGTAGACGTAGGATTAGGTCAAAGGTCAAAGTTTTTTTTTCTTGTATACTAAAATTCTTCATGTACAATATTCAAAATTTAATATATATCAATTTTATTGAATCCATTTTACTCTTAAATTTTCGTTTATAAAACTATAATGTTGGAGGAGTGAAGGATGGATGGGATGCAACATGATTGACGTGGTAAGATGGCATGACGAGAATAGTGTCTCTATCTTTAACCGGTACAAGACTAGAGGTGACAAAGTGGAGGTGGCAAAGTGTATAGGTTGGGTTGGATTGGATTGGTTTGATCGTCGGGTCAGGATGGGTTTGGGTCAGGATGGGTAAATAAAAAAAAAGGTTAGAATGGGTATGGGTCAGAATGAGTTTAGGTCAAAATGGGTTCGGGTCAAGATGGGTCAATGCTATTACAAAAAAAAATAGAATGGGTATGGGTCAGAAACCATTGTTCATTGTCGCTACATACCACTAACCACCGCCATCGTCACCGTCGACAATCGACCGCGACCGCCAATCGCGCCCGTTTCCGCCACCATTAACCAATCACGCCCATCGTCGAGAACCAGCAGTCTCCGTCGAGCGCGTCTAAACTGACGCAGTTCGGCAGCGGTGGTCGACAGTCATGTGCGTCGGGGTCGGGTCGCGTCAATGGCGGTCAGG
This sequence comes from Flaveria robusta, assembly GCA_025506415.1. Lineage (NCBI taxonomy): Eukaryota > Viridiplantae > Streptophyta > Magnoliopsida > Asterales > Asteraceae > Flaveria > Flaveria robusta. The sequence continues at coordinate 36,919,607 of CM046473.1, read as the reverse complement.
GTTGGCGACAGGAGGTAGTTGGCGGTCGGGGGCGTCGGCGGCCATAATCGGCCGCGGGAGGCGGCAGGGGGCGGCTGCTGGCGGAATCGGCAGCCGGTGGCGGTCGGGACGTCGGCGGGCGGCGGCGGCCGGAATCGGCCCTGGGCGGAGGTTGGGGGCGTCGGCGGCCGGAATCGGCCACACTGCCACAGGTGGCGGCGGCCGGAATGGGCCGCGGGCGGCGGTCGGGTGCGTCGGCGGTATATTGAGAAACATGATAATCAACAACGTAAAACGTAAATCAAACCCAAACGAAAATTAATCATTGAAATGGAATTGAAAAGTTGGAAAGATGTGGAGAAGATCAAAATACCTAATAACCCATCCTGACCCGTTCCATATTGTCTATCACCCATCTTGACCTATTGATCTTTTTTTCTAATTTTTGAGGTTGTCCACCTTGACCCATTTGAAAATATAGTTCAACCCAACCCAACCTATTATTTTATATTTTGAACTCATATCAACCCAAATTTACTCGTTCGGGTCAAGATTGCCAGATCTATACAAGACAGATGAACTGACAGAAGTGAAAGACAAAAAATGTACATTTGCGGGTTGGAACGACACCCCTTCATAAATCATAACAAAAACAAAAAGGACAAACCCCCCAAGGAAATTAAGATATGCAAATATCTTTAAATGAAGCATGTTTTTGGCAATGTTAAAAACAATTGCACATGAGGTCAAAACTCAAAAGAAGCAAACTAAATTAATATAAAGAAAACAATTGATGGTATGGGGATTGGATGGTACCTATACCCATTTAGCCACACAAGTGCCCAACAGATAAGTTCCAATCCCATGTTAGTTATTTCAGGTATGGTCATGACCGAACTATTAAATGCAATTGTTATTGTTATTTTTTAACCGGAGAATGTCCCTTCTAGCAAGGAGCTGGTAGTCTAAATAATAACGCCTTGATATCATTCATCAGTTAAAAGGTTAAATTGTTTTTGTCTTAAAAGTTTTTGTCATTTTTCTTCCTCTAAATCAGCTAGATTGTAGTCATGAAGTTGTCATACGTATTTTTCTTGTCAAATCTTTTATTTCTCCAACACCTTCTCTTATTGTCTTACATTATTAGGCTACATTTCCTTTGGTATCACTAAGCTTAACTAAAAATAGCATGCCTTAATACCTAATATCTCATACATGAAATGAAAAATTCTATACATTTTTACATGATGTAGAAGTATGAGAAGACATGTTGGACTTTTATGATCTGGGCTTGCTTGATCTCCAATCCAACGATAATTTAAATCGAAGTTTGCGAGTCCAACTTCATGGGTTGGGCCTTTGACCTGAATGAACCGGATTAAGCCCTTCCGGAGTTTTAGATAGACCTGCCACAGAAAGAAACTCGCTAGAAGGGGGACCACCTCCAGGCTTCAACGCTCAACATTAGTATTGTATATGATCATACATAACTGATGTATGCATAAGTTGCATTATGCATGTACCATAAGTAAGTGTGTATGTGTATAGAGATAGAATGTGAGAGGATAAACAGTGATTAGATGTCGGGACTCGGGAGTTGACGTCCTCTTCAAATGAGGATGAGAAATATTAGGCCAAGAGAAAGTAAAGTGGGCCCGTCATCATTTGGGCTAAACATTAACATTAAGTCCATGTCAAATGTTAGGGTCCATATATATCAGACCCATGTCATCACATATCTCTGAGAAATTTTCTTATTTGTTTTTTAGCAATATAAATTTCCAACATACGTTGCAATACATAGAGATAAGAAGAATATTCATTTTCGTACTTGATGTTGATATTTTAGTACAAAATAAGTATAATATCAGTTTTTGATACATAAAATTATGTAATATAACAAAAGACCTCATATGTTTTTAGAAAAATCAATGAGATAATTAAGATCATTATATTTAGCTTAACAATTTCGAATTATGCATTCTAAAAGAGATGATGAGCTTGATGCTAAATCTTGGTTTGGTTTTGACACCAGTATAATTAGACCATATACAACGCTTGTTCTACACACCACATTCATCACATATGGTGGCAGTATTCCAATACTCACGCGCTAACTACATCACTTGCACCTCACACTTAGTTCTGCACACCACACCCACCCACCGCATATGTTGTGCTGCGCCAATCCACCGTACTCCTCTCTTTTAATGATGCCGCAAATTGGGTGGTTGTGTAAGCATTACAAAGGGTCTTATAACATTAGTGTTCTCTTCTTTTTATTTCCATGGTTTACGATTCTAATCTTTTGTCTACATTTTTCTAGGTTCTCTATCCTCCCTTCATAATATTGTTTTATGTAATACATAACTTTTGAAGAATACTAAACAAACAAAGGTATTCTATAACTAGCATATTTCATATGGACTCTACATTACTAAATCATTATTGCTTGGATTGATATATACCTTATTTTCATTGAACTAATGATATTTTTTCTTCTTCTGACCAACTTTTTAAACGTATTAAAAACTATCGTAAGAATATTAAACACCAAACGGGTTTCTGGTCTAGTACTAAGATATCCGTGCGAGACCCTCCCGCACCCTCAAGTCCAAATTTATTTATTTATTTATTTTTTTGTAAATTATAGGAACAATTATGAGAAAGAAAATGCGAAAGCTTTTACTACATGTGATTATGTGAATGCGCTCATGGGATAAACGAGTTTTGTCCTGTTTTTAAGAAGGATGTATGAGTGGAGCCTAGTAGACGAGATTCTTGGATATGGGGCGGTGTGACTTTGCAATTATTTTATCACACAGCCTAACGTCCGTCTCTCGACACGTGTGTGGCCCATAATTCGCCACGTATAAACATTCTATTTTTATGGAGCGGTTAGCCGCCCAAAGCGACGTCGTTGTCCATTTGCAGTAACACCCCACCTCACTTCCATTATTATTCACTGGACGGTGATACATTACAAAACATTTTCCTCCCACCATACCCCACCACTCCTCCCTATTTATACCACCACCACCACCACCACCGCCACCACCACATTCAGAATTCAGAAAATAATTTTCCGGCGAGAGATCTCTTAACAATGGAGGGAAAAGAAGAGGATGTTAGATTGGGAGCCAACAAGTTCCGTGAAAGACAACCAATCGGTACGGCGGCTCAGGTCCCCGATAAGGACTACGAAGAGCCGCCACCGGCGCCGCTCTTTGAGCCGTCGGAGCTATCTTCATGGTCCTTTTACAGAGCTGGGATCGCCGAGTTTATTGCTACCTTTTTGTTTCTATACATATCGGTTTTGACAGTCATGGGAGTAGTGAAGTCGCCGACCAAATGCGGGACCGTTGGTATTCAAGGGATCGCCTGGGCCTTCGGCGGCATGATCTTTGCACTCGTCTACTGCACCGCCGGAATCTCTGGTATATGTTATAGAGACGTTACTGATTAACTTAATTGGAGTAATTAACTAATCGATGATTGTTTTCAGGTGGACATATCAATCCAGCGGTTACATTTGGGTTGTTTCTTGCGAGAAAGTTGTCGTTAACAAGAGCATTATACTACATGGTGATGCAGTGTCTTGGTGCGATCTGTGGCGCCGGCGTCGTTAGAGGGTTCGAAGGCGGCACCCAATTCAAACTCAATGGCGGTGGCGCCAACACCATCGCCCACGGTTACACCAAAGGCGACGGCCTTGGTGCTGAAATCGTCGGCACTTTTGTTCTCGTTTACACCGTTTTCTCAGCCACTGACGCCAAACGCAGCGCCCGTGACTCCCACGTTCCTGTACGATCATTAATCTTCCATCGTCTAATCAGTTCATATACCAATCTTTGTTATCAGATGATGAAATTCAATTAGAAAATTTATTTGGGTATCTGATTTTGTATGATTTTGCAGATACTGGCACCGTTGCCAATTGGGTTCGCGGTGTTTCTGGTGCATTTGGCCACAATTCCGATCACCGGAACTGGAATTAATCCGGCGAGGAGTTTGGGAGCTGCCATTATTTACAACAAAGATCACGCATGGGATGATCACGTAAGCCTTCAATCTACCCGCTTTAAAACACTAAATTGATATGAATTTGGTGGTAAATATTGTTGTTAAAGGTTTGATCTTTTTGGTTCATGTGACAGTGGGTGTTCTGGGTGGGACCGTTCATCGGGGCGGCGTTAGCAGCATTGTACCATCAAGTGGTGATCAGAGCTATTCCGTTCAAGAACAAGTGAAGAAGATGACTCATTTGATTGTAAAATGGATGTATGATATGTGTTAGGCGGTGGTTTTCTATTTTGCTTCAGAATAATCCCATTTTAAGTGGATGAGTGTGTTGTGGCCCAAAATATAAGTATTTGTGGGCTTATCTTGTATTGTTGCAACTTATTTTATGCCAATCAAGTGGTTATTATGTTCTTCTTTCTAATCCTGATGTCGCAAATTTTAAATTATGTTTAATTTTAAATTTAAAGAAGCATAAATATAAAATAGATACATAGACAAGTAGATTTGAATGATCGTTAATAAGCATTAAATATAATCTTTTATGGATTTTAATAACAATATTTTGGGCTTTGTCTAAGTATTGAACCATGTCAAAATTTATTTTATTGGCTGAATATAAGTTGTGGTCATGTGGCGTAATGTTGTTGGGGTTGTTTTAAAACCTATTTATCACTATTGTTAAACCGGTTGTTGTTGTTTAATTATGTTGATTTTGTAAATGTGATTGACTTAGACTGTTAATAATTAATAAAAGTAATAACTTAGGTTTTTGCATAGCTTTAATTTTCTTCATTTGAACCGGTTTATTAAATTCTTATTCAGTTTTGTATTCAAATTCGGAAAGCTTGAAAAATTCAAATTAAATAAATTGAATAACCTTAATATAATATAATAACCTTGAAAAATATCATATGTTTTACTTCATATTTTCGCCAAACAATATCATATGTTTTTACTTTACTCTTAACTATGTCTCTATATAATAATAATACTCTTGTTTACTTATAAGATCAACACGAAAACCCCAAAGTATAAGTCTAAATCTAGTACTAAACCTAGAAGTCCATAGATAAGCTATTGAAGAGTATATTATTGGAGTCATCACATATTACAATTACAATTCATATTTAATAACAAACCACAAAGAATCTGAACCTACAACAATGTGTTGCAGGATGAAGAAAACAGTCGGGAAAATATCCGTAGAGACAGAGAGAAGGAGACATTGTGATTATGAGCGTGAAATCCTAATTGCTTCTGTATATACTTCTTACCAAGAATCCAACATCTGCAACTCTGGTCCCTTGGCTTCTTAAAGTTACACGAACAACCCCCCAACTTCCATAACATTATGACTCGCATAAAACAAAAGATATTGAGAATCCAAAAATGTAGAGAACTATAAACATACAAGATTAAAAAATAAAAAGTTAAGTTCGATTTTGTTCCCTGAGGTTTGACAAAAATACACATTTTCCTCCAAAAGTTTATAAACATCAATTTATCTTCAAAAGTTTCATAATTTGTTTTAATTTTATTATAAAAGTTTCATTAGTTGTTTCAACTTAAATCCAAAATAATAAAGTTTTTGGATTAAGATTGAAACAACTTATGAAACTTTTAGAGTTAAATTGATGTTTTTAATCTTTTGTAGGAAAATGTTACTTTTATCAAATCTTAGGGAACAAAATTAAAATTAAGTTAAAATAAAAAAATCGAGCAACATACCTTTGAGGGAATGAATAAACTGATTATACATTTTTAACACTGTATAAATTTTATTTAAAATCAAGATGGTAATATTTTTGCTTTAATCATTTCTAGATTCACACCCTTATTCATTTAAAAAAAATAAGACGTGCTTTTTTTTATTTTTTATTTATCTTGTATGGATATATAAGTTTCTTTCGAAATCAATAAAATTATAGAACACTGGTTTCGCTAGTACTACCTTGATTTTCTGCTATTAAATTTGAAACCACGCATTAGCAACGAGAATGAAAGTCGTTAATGGGCCTGATCCGCCCTCATTTAATCACAATATCGCACATTTATTCTGCGTATTTATTTCAGTGTTATGGGCTACAATTTGGGCCTTATTTTGGACCTCATACAGCTTAGATCCTAACATATTTACTCACCAATCACCATCTCTCTCGTTCCCCCCCTCCATCTCCTTCGTAAACCCTAGCATCACCGGCGTTCTCTGTTTCCTCCGGCGCTCCTTCAAATATTTGTTCCTCCGATCAATTAGCAGTCGGAGATCCTGCAATCATGGCGTCGGTGGATCAAACAGTGTTGCAGTTCTTTCCATCGTCAACTAGCCTCTCAGCCAAGGTGCACCCTCTTGTCATTTTCAACATCTGCGATTGCTTCGTGAGACGACCTGACCAGGCTGAAAGAGTCATCGGAACGCTTCTTGGATCTGTTCTTCCAGACGGAACCGTAGACATTCGTAATTCGTATGTCGTTCCGCATAACGAGTCATCTGACCAGGTTAGGGTTAAATTGAACTATAGTTCTATAGTTCTGTTGATATCCTGTTAATAATGTTCAAAATTTGATTGATAATGGGAGCTATTTTGCGTGCTGTTAGCTCAGATGTGTAATTGCTAATTGGGAGCGTTCGATCTGGTTTTATTGTGTTTGTTAAAAGAATTTAGACGTGGAATTAGTTCATAAATTAGATATATTGAATTCTTTATCTAACACTGCTTTCATGTTCTGCTGTATAATGTTTCAAGGTTGCCCTGGATATAGATTATCATCACAATATGTTGGCATCTCACCAGAAGGTGAATCCGAAAGAAGTAATTGTTGGATGGTAATTCCTCATCAGATGTTTTCAACTTTCTTGTTTATGTATTTTCAATTTGCACAATTGACTCATTTTACATGCTGTTGTCATGTGGTTGAACTATGTTCTTGTCATGAAATATGAAAAATGATAAACGGTTGCTATTTGGTTGTTCAAGTTAACACCCAAGATGATTAGTATAGGTCTTTGTTAGTTCTTTCAGTTGGGAGTGATATTGTGAATATTATGACTTGTGACTATGTTAATTGCTTCATGATATTGTGTGGAATAGTGAGTGTAACCTACTGTAGATGACAACCTGAAAATAGAAATATTTAGTTGAAGTTATAATAATTCACTTGTTAATACTCCAATTGTGTTCTGCTATTCAAGGCAACATCAGCCTGCATTAGAAGTACTATTTAGACTTGGATTTCTGAGGACATGGTTTCTCATGATTAAGTTGCAGTTGTAGGCTTGTATTTGCTTTGCAACAGAATGAATGATGTAATTTCAGATAGGTGCTTAGCTTCAAAATAATCATATATTTTAAGTGAACTTTACAAAGTAAGGAATAATGACAATTAAGGAGCCATGCTTACGTTTTGCGAATATTAGATAAGAAAGGCAGTTTACCTTAGAACATGTCTTAGTTTTGCAAACAAAAGGAGCTCGGCATTTGCAGTTAATTGATACTGAGAGGTGTAGGTGATGGAGGATTTCCTTCTGCCTTCTTTAAATTTTCTGTGCACATTGTTTAAGTTAATATATCTTTTGTAGCAGTGTAGGTGGTATGGGATCCTAAGTTCTTTAGCATTCTCATCTTAAATACCATCCAAACTTCCTTGTAATATTCAGAAATCTAAGTGGTGGAATAGTGGAATATGATTTCACCTGTTAAAATTTGCATACACTCTTGTTTATTAAACATGTGGATCATGGAGCATTTTAACATATTGATAATACATCTTCAATGCTGCTTTAGGTTTTCAACAGGATTTGGTGTGACGGGTGGCAGCGCTCTTATTCATGAGTTTTATTCTAGAGAAGTTGCAAATCCTGTTCATTTGACAGTTGACACTGGATTCACAAATGGGGAAGCTTCCATTAAAGCTTTTGTCTCCATTAACTTGACCTTGGGTGATCAGCAACTTGCTGCTCAGTTTCAAGAAATACCTCTGGATCTGCGTATGGTTGAAGCTGAGCGTATTGGGTGTATGTCTTGTAACACATCGAATCTTTTATTTAGTGAAACTTGTTGATTAATAAACTAAACTACATTCGTATGATTGTAGTTGACATTCTGAAGACCACAGCAGTTGACAAGCTCCCAACTGATATGGAAGGAATGGAAGCCACAATGGAACGTTTGCTAGCACTAATAGATGACACCTACAAATATGTTGATAATGTTGTGGTGAGATTGAAGTCACACTAGTTATGCCATTAAAGTTTCTGTACAAATGTGTTTATCTTATTTAAAATTAAATTTTGTTTTTCCAGGAAGGGCGTATTGCACCAGATAACACCATTGGAAGATTTATATCAGACACTGTATCCTCCATTCCTAAGATATCCCCATCAGCTTTTGATAAGCTTGTGAATGATAGTCTACAGGTAAAGAAAGACCTACCTCAACCCTAAAGCAGCCTTTGTCAAAATTTACTTATTTAATCTTTCTAAACTATCCTTCACCGTTAAGGATTGTTACGATCAGAACATAACACACAAAGTAGTAGTATTTTCATTTGGTTTTGATGTCGTCCTTTTGTTATTATGTAGGACCAATTGCTGTTACTATACTTGTCAAGTATCACAAGGACACAACTCAGCTTAGCAGAGAAATTGAACACTGCTGCCCAGATCCTGTAAACCAAATCTTATTGTTCTTTATTCTGCTGAAAAGGGTTCTTTCTTAATTGTTGGAGCAAGAATTCGTGAGGTTTTGTTTTGTTAGGAAATGTTTGTAACATGGTTTTGGACATGTAAGAGCTCATCATACACAGATAATTTTCTGCTGCAACAGATATTCATGGATGCTACTAAATTGAGGTTTAGTTTCAACAAGTTGTCTATTCATGTTGCTACATTGGGAGAACCAGTCATTTTTACATTGTTATATACATTATGTCATAAGATACATAAAGTTGAAAGGGACCCCCCAAAAAAAAAAAAAAAAAATCCATTTTACTCATCTCAGTTGTTTTTTATATTCTTTTTCCTTTTAATATTTATTTTGTTATTGTTATTCCTTTAATTTTCGAGTGATTGTGTCGGTTAGAATTTTGTGGTTTTTTTTTTATTGAGTGTTAGATGGTATGTTGTTTTGTTACTTATTTTTTTTCATCACGTAGCGACTTTGTCAGCTAGATTTTTGATTTTTTTGTTTGCGTTAAAGTGATATCCTTTACATCAAAATTTTAAATTTGGTCTTGTTGTGAAGTTCTCCTTCCAACACACATGGGGAACATTCTTAATTAAAATGAAATAGACATCTTAAAGGAATAACCAAACTAACTTATGTCAACTTGTTAAAAGATTTTCTTTACTTGAATCCCTTTACGTGTTTCGGGACCGAACTAGACTGGTAATATCATGCAAAACTGCAACTGAAGTTTGTACTTTTGTTTGACCCTTCGGTTGTAGTATGAACCTGATTTATTCTGTTAGTCCTCTAGCTGGGTTGGGTTCATGGGTTGGTTGCAATCGTGGCTGGGCTACCAATTTTTGTATTCTTGATCCTGGTAAAGGGCTCATATTTGCATATAGCTTTTCTGTACTCAAGCTAGGGCTCATATTTGCATATAGCTTTTCTGTACTCAAGCGTATGTAAACTGATATGAGCCTAATCATATTTTATTAGCCTTTTTGTTGTAGCCTGGTATACATTTACATATTTTGCTGCCCATTATGCTTTTTCATGGATATTAAATCCTTGATTTTACACATGCAATAGACCTAACTGACGTCAGTCGCATTTGTTATTTAGAGTTAAGTTTACATACGCTAATTGAAGTATGAGTTTACATATGCAACAACACTATACTTTACAAAGAAAACACACTACTTGGGTTTGATCCCAGATTTAATAAACTGAAAATCAGACCAGTATTTCGTGTTCAGGCCGGTCCGGTTTGGTCCTTCGAGTCCATGGGTCCAAACTGAAAACCTCCCAAGCGAAGTCATGTCACATGAAGATATTAAGAAAAAGAAAACGCATATATATGAAAATATATACATAAGAGAATTAAAATATATGATGAATGGAAAGGGAAAGGGAAATGGAAATGGAAATGGAAATGGTGATTCCCATGAATGAGGGAATGGTGGTCGGGTTAGTGATTTAGAAAGGGACGGAAATCAGGGCCGCCGCCTCAATTTCACGCCTGCCGGCCTCTTACAACTCAATATGCACACTTTACAATCCCTTTAATCCCTCTCGGCTTTCGCAATTTATGGATTCAATGCCACAACTCCTAAATTAACATACATGGATGCATGCATGCATGCATGCATTGTCACATTTTAATCTAATTTACTACTCACTAGGTCACTATGTCTTTTTATTTTCAATTATCTATTTCATCTCATTCTATGTTATCGTTTTCAAATGTTATCTGGTGTTTTTTATCATTAAATTAATATGAATTTCAAGTCTCACAGTGTGAGCAATAGATGGATTTAAGAGAAGATTTTACGGGTGTGTGTTTGTCGTTATAAAAAACTATGCTAGGACAAACTTGGGCAAGAGGCCTGCACATGCATGGGTTAAGGGGTTGTCTGACCAACATCAACCTGGTGTACGTCTCCTTATTCAGTTATTTTGTATTTTAATAACGTGTTTTTATTATTTAAACATGTGACATGCATGTCACATCTAGTGGCGGAGCTTGAACGATTTCGTAGGGGGAGGGGGGGTTGGCGAACTCAATATTTATATAAAATTTACACTATCTGGCCCGGGGGGGGGGGGGGGGGGCGGCCCCAATAAAGCTTCGCAATTGGTCACACGGTAAGAACCTTACTATTGCTCAAAAGTCTATTACTATTGTTCAAAGAATGAAAACATAATATTAACATCATAATTTACATATAATTGTTGCTATAAGAACAAACAAACAAATTATCCAATAAAATCATAGTTATTACACGAATAGTGATAGAGTATGGGAATTGTGAGATTTTGATTACCTCTTATTTTCTATATAGACCTCATGAAATTCTATGTGAACAATGAAAGTAGGGTTGTTTGATAGCTTACATTTTAATGATTCATAGTCTTTTAATGATTAAAATGTAATTTTAATGTTGAATAATTAAAAGATATCCCTTATCTATTTAACATTTAAGTTATCTTTTAATCATTAAGAGTCTATGAACTCTTATGATGTAGCATTTTAATAACCATTTGGCCCTCTTAGTAATATTCAATAAATTATGTTTTATGTGTTAGTTACTGTTAATTTACTAATTTTGTTTTACCTAAAAATCATGTTTTAAAAGAAGGGAGACAAAGACAGAAAGGAACCTAGCCAACTAAGGTTCCAAATGCTACAGGACAAAATGAAGTAATTAAAATATTACTAATTTTGTCTCCATTATAAAAGATCACTATTAAAAATATATCATGTATTATAAAATTAGATCAATCGTCCAACATTTTGTGTTTTCGAAAAGAAAAAAAAACGCCCAACATCTTAGTATACAACTTTAATAACAAAATAATATTTAGTATGATATTGTTATGCACGAATTTTAAAATTGTAACATTTTATTATTTAAAGTACCCCAAAGATAAAATTGATAAATTCTTTCCCAAACCTTCTAAACCATGTTTACCAATTTATCTATTTCACAACAAGTGTAGAACTGCATATTGACCATGGTACGAGCATGGGTATTTGGGTGGTATCATAAAAGATCAAAGCGAGTAAAAATCAAGAGAGATACGAGTAAAAATCAAGAGAGATACCCGGGGTTTGTTTCTCGGGTTAGGTTTTTTCACGTTAATTTATGTCTTAAATGAAACCGATTTAGTTTGAATTAAACTAAACAGAAAAACAAACTGCTTAAATTTAATGGCGTGAGAACTCTAAAACCTAATAAGCTAAAATTTAGGAATTCATAAATTTAACAATTTGTCTCTAGATATCAATTTTTTAATAAATATATACTAAAAGGAGTAAAATAACATCATTAAGGTATAAAGATGGTAAAATTTTCATATATATAACTTTTATATAATTACATACATGAAAAAAAAAGAATGAGAAATAGGAAAATTCTAAGTGTAAAAAAGGTACAAAAAATAACAAAGAAACAGATAGCTGGAATAGAATAAAGACCTCTAAGTTTGTTAATTTTATTAACATATGTATTATATCTTTTGTTGCTAGAAAATTAATTAGTTAACTGAAATTTAAAAAAAAATTCATGTAAATTTTATATTCACGTTTAGAAATATTTATCTAGCAACTGTCTTGCTTATCTGAATATGTTAATAACTCTAAAGTTAGAAATGCGATACAATAGTTGCTTGTGAAACGCATACACCACTTAATCTATGTAAAGTTGATTTTGTGATTACCTAAACAAAGAAGATAGAACTCTCTGATCTTCAAATAAATATATGAAAATTTTCAGCATGTCAAAAATAATTGTAACTATGGTCTTATTATATGAGAAAGGTTTAAATAAAAAAGTTTTTAAAAACTAAAAGATGTAAAAAATAATCTCAACTATCAATCTCTATAATCAATAGTTGAGATTAAGTAGTAGATAACACTTTGTTAGATAGATATTTTAGACATAGCAACTTCTGTTGATTTTTTACTAAATGTAAAAGATGGAACACTTCTGCTGAGTTTTTAAAAACTAAAAGATGTAAAAAGTAATCTCAACTACCAATCTCTTTAAAACGAGTACTGTATTGTTTTATATAAAGATAATAATTTTCATTACGTTTTTACGCTTATATCTTGTCATTGTGTTTTTAGTGTAGTTTACTGTGTCTTTTTGTTAGTTATTGTGTTTTTCTAAAATAATAAATTTTAAAAAAATATAACGGTGGAATATCATTATTGTTTATATCTAATATGTAAAAATATAATAATAAATTAATAACTAATTAATCTAATACATTAAAAACAATGACAAAATAACACAATGTCTCATTGTGCTTTTTTTTATCATCATTGTGTTATCTTAAACACTATAAGTTTTGAAAAATGCATTGGTGAATTAACATCATTGTGTGCCTCTAATTGTAAAACACAACGATAGATGACAAAAATAACACATTTGTTATCTTCAACACTATAAGTTTTAAAAAATACATTGGTGAGAGTATATCGTTGTGTACTTCTAATTGTAAAACATAATGATATATAACAAGTTAATATTATTTATAGAAACAATAACAGAAATTACACAAAATGATCTAAACCGTAAAACATAATAATTAATACACATAAAATTTTTTGTAAAATATATGACACAATAAACTGATATTTAATACAATGAACGTATAAGATACAATAAGCTGACGTGTTGGACATAATACCCAAAATGTCATACTCTTTAAAACAATAAAAGAACATATGTGAATCCCATAAATTTTTTTAGTCTTTTTTAAATTTAATATTATTTTTATTATATCTCTACTCTTATTATATAGCTTTTATATTCATGAAATGAGCATGTTATTAAATATCAACATGCGTAATAATATATCAAAAATATAATTTTTGCAATGGTTCTTACTAAATGGCTTTTAGTTCTACACAAGTCACAACTCGTCAATTTAAAAATCAACCACTTTTAATATTAAACATATAAGACTATTCTTTATGGCCTGATAAAAATTAGTGTTATGTAAGAGTCAAGTATGGAGTGGTTGCTATAACATTCAAAAAAATGTAATGATATTTGTGTGAATGTAAGTTTTATATTAAAAAACAGATGATTATGTGTAATATTGTGATTGATTGAAAACATTAAAAAATCAAATATCATAAGTGTTTGCTCATTCCCGTTGTGGCTATCGCAAAATGCCTTATCACACTCCTTATTACGCTCTAGAGTGATATTCAAAATGTGATAGGGATGCCACTTAATTACACAACCATGTATGGTCAATTACTATTATCACAACCATGTGATAAGGATGCCACTTAATTACTACTATCATAACCATGTTGGTCAATTTTAAAAAGATATATATAACCATGAAACCTTTTAGCCTAGTGGTGGGCTTATGGTTTCTCAAATAAAAGGTCGAATGTTTAAGTCTCTTATAGAACAATATGATCCAGGTGGGTCAGAGAGTTTTTATCAGTTGTGGTTTATTTTTTTGGGCGGGGTGAACAGGGTCATCGTGCTATGTTATTGGGCGAAGGGGTGATTGGTTTTTCAGGGTAATCTTGGGTAACCGGGCCTTTGCTTTAAAAAATAAATAAATAAATAACGATATATGTACTAAATTTTTAATGATTTCAATAATTCATATTTATGATAAATATTATCATAATAGTTAAGAAAATGAGGTGGTCAAGGACATGGTTGGGAATTGGAGTGAGCAAATTGACCCTTTCACTACTTCCAACAATTACACTCCGACCACATAAGTTAAACAACTTAATATTTATTCAATTAATACATCACACTTGTTTTATATTTTAAGACTTTTATAAAAATTATGAACACTTATTCATAAATCACCAAAAAGTTTCATATGCCACTAAGATATATAAAGAATTTTAACGATACATAATTCTTTAATCCAAAACTATACAATAGATATTTAGAAAAAAATAATTTAGTTTTATTTATTTACTACTATATAAAACAAAACATCGGGACAAATTAGTAATTTTTTTTATTTTAACACATCATATGAAAAGTCATAATCTATTTTTGCTTCTATTTCTAGATTTCTTTCATAGTTGCCCATTCTTTGATATTTTTACTTTTAACATATTTGCTTTAATTGATATGAGTTTTTTACTTTTAACATATTTGTTTTAATTGATATCCATGCCTATCAAATAACATATATTCAGTAATAGTATCATAACGATATAATAATAAATCGTCAAAGAATATGTAGATATCAACTATCATTGTGACGTGCTTATGTAATTAAAATCACCAAAACCAAAATGATCCAAAAAATTATAATTGTGACATTCTCGTATTCGTTCAAAACCCAACTGCGACAAAGCGTTGGTCTAATCCACTAGTAACAACATTAAAGGAGAAAGTATTAATCACTTTAACAATGAACATGTATTTAAACAAGATAACACAATTACATTTAAAAATAATCTAACTAAGTATTTAGTTTGGTAAAAAAAAAAAAAGAAGAAGATAGTTAATACTCGTACATCTAACATCCACGTGCATGGTTTATGTTTTTGAACCAAAAGAAAACAGAGACATGAAGTATGAATGTATGATTGGTCTCTAAGAACATATATTTATCTTCACACATTTCATTCATGTATAAACAATTTAATTTTTGTGCTAATACGATCATAAGCTTAAAATAATGCATATATATCATGAATATATGTTAAGTCGACTTTTGAAAGAGTAAATTCGACTATAGGACATGCTTATTAGTAAATTAATGATATCTTATTGAGTTTATCCTGTTATTATTATTTGAGCATTGGCATATTTTATCAATTTGCAATGTCCATATACCAAAAGTCGATGATGGAATAAATATCCGTATATAATTGATAATTTCTAAACTTTTGTCAACTGTAATATTGTTTATTATTTAAGATGTACGTTACCTCATTTTAAATTTTGATGTTATACGCGGAGTCGCGGATGATCGTTTTTTTTGCTATATATTACCAATTGCAGCTTTCTTCTGCACTTAAAAGAAATATATATTATTATTGGATTTTAATAATTTAACATTTATTTATAGGTTGTGAATTAATCACAACTTAACAAATATTTACAGACACTCCCAACTTTAAACTTATTTTCCTCCAACGATCCCTTAAGAACTGAAAGATTACAACTGTTAGTTTTTTTTTAATAAAATGGGCCCAACTTTTAGCCATTTTTCAGCTCCACTGTCGCTCAGCCTCCATTAGGTCCGTTTTCTAGAATCTAGCCTTCAACGTCACCTGAAATCTACCTCTAACAAGTGAAATGGTTCAAATCAATAGATGGAAATTTACGGGTTTCATGGTGTATAAGTTTTAGATCGATGGATCTAATGGTAGATTTCAAATTTCTGCTTAGTGTTTTGATCACATAAACAGTGCATGTTATCAAAAAACTAATTATGTTAACTCTCAGTTCGTAAGGGATTGTTAAAGAAAAATAAACTCAAAGTTGGAAGAGTCTATAACCATTTTCCGATTTGAAATTAATCCCGGCCAATAATCAAAAGTTAATATTATTAAAATCCAATAACTTTTTCTTTAATAGCATATTTTAAGTTTTCATGGATTGCAATTTGTTACAAAGTAAGTTGATTCAAAAAAATTTAACACATACCAAAGAACTTGAATGTAGCCTAGTGTTACCCGCAAGTGGTTGAGTGTATAATATCCTGGTCGACCAGATCCCGACCCAATTAGCTAAATGCGTTTGTAGATTTGACAAGAAACTGACATAAGAACATAATTTACACCGAACACGAACTCACATAGATCAGTGTATGTTGAGCCATGGACTTGATAGACACCTATTTCACATTGACTTCGCTAATACTATGGTGAATTTCCTCAATGACGGCCTAGAAAACAACTTTGTTTACTTGACCACCTTTTGTACTTCCAATATGTCAATCCCTTGTTCTAGCTTGCATATTAGAACGTATGTATGTTTCAATCAAACGTGATGACCTTTTGGCATAGCTAAGCTCATAATTCGGCTAGAAACTCTACATATCGTTCTTTATATGCATAGATCTCTTGTAACCCTAGCTAACAACTATTATTAAAAACAATACACTAATTTAAACCGGTCATGACACAAGTCATAATTTAACACAACAAGAAGAATGTGCAACTTTGTGTGATAAAAAAGCTAGAAATTAATTAAACGACTATGGCGTTGAGTTATATTCTTTAGCTAATGGAAAACTCCAAAAGCCACGATATCCTTGCTTGTAATTTTTATGTATTCAACACTAAAAAATAGATTAGATATCATAAATAAATCTAAGTTAAATGGGTTTTAGCCTATTGACTAACACTTTTTTAAGTAAAAGTCACTACAAAAGCAAAAGCTGGTGAGTCGAAGGTCCATTCTTGCATATGTATCTTTGGAATCAGAATTAGAGCGTGATTCACCTTTGATAAAGTCAAAACAACGACAACAAACAAAACTCAATAATCAGAAAAAGATTGTATACGATAGTGATTTATATAGATTATGATAAATATAAATATAGAAACACATCGTGCTTGTTAGAAAAATGTTTATTTAAAAGTAAAAATCAAATACAAATTTTTTTTTTTCATTTTTCCTTCCTTTTTTAGGTGTGGTAAATATAATTACAAGCATGCGTGATGCGTATAATTTTTTATACACATGGGTTTTGATGCATTTATACGTTAGGATTATAAAAAGTTAATGTAATCCATTTTGCATTGTGCAAAAAGAGATACATGTTAGTGTTTATCCTTCTTTTCTTGATAATCGTCAAATACTTGTTGATGGTTTTAAGTGGTGATGTTTCTATTATTATTTTAAGTAATTAAGAAAATAAGACCATAGCCATTCATAATGAATTTCAAGAAGATAACAGTATTAATAACAAGTTTCACATACTTATTCGCATCTCTAAATTTTTTATAATATATGACAAATTATTTTATTTGACTTCTATATTGTATCCTCGTTTCGATCTCTATACCCTAAACTTTTACGGGAAACTAATACTCTCCAATATTTGAGGATGAACTATTCAATACTTCATATTCATTTTTTCATAATTTTATGAATGGTTGTTAACGGGTGAAAAAAAAAGATGTATTAAGTAAGAATAGAATAGATATAAGGAATGAGATGTGAAAATTTATAGAAATAAGGAATAAATTTAGTAATAATGATTTTTAGTCAGATTATAGGAATGATTATGAATAATCTATCACAAATTCTCTAGTATATATACACTACAACTAGATCATTAATATTGTTATTTATATATATATATTTTGTATTTATCAATATCCTTTTAACAATTACATAGACACGTGGTTGTGCATTCTCCAACCAAATGATCATGGGTTTAAATCATGAGATGTACAGGTTTGATGAATATTTTCTGGTAATAGAAATTATTGTTTATAAAAAACATAGACAAGTCTTCCCTGTAATAAACAAGTTGACTTACAATTATTATGTTGATCTAATAAATGTCAGTTGGGTTGTAAGTCCATAAGTTCTTATGACATTGTAGGTTGCTTTTCTCCAATTCAAGTTACTTGAGGAGTGTGATTAATGATACTTTGTCGTTCAAAAATAGAAGTATCAATTCTCATTCGTCTTCTATATAGTTTTATTGTATTTCATTTGCTTATACGTTAGTTTTACAATAAATGTATGTTTAAAGTGTTGTTAATCAATACCAACTTTTTGAAGCCGGTCAAATATCTACAACTCTAGGATGTGTGCAAGACCTTCTTTTGATTTAAACTTTCCCCATTTTCGAAACTTCAAAATCCCCATCAAATATGTTTTATGTTAAAAAAGACAAATCATAAGTAACAAAAATGTTTGGTCAAATGTATGTTTTTTATATTTCCTCAACAACCAATATGCAAAGTGTTCTCCTTTGAAGTTCCCTAAAATAAAGCAACTCACTTTACCAAACAAAAGACAAATGCCATATGCCACCATAAAAGCCAATTTTAGTTTCTTTCTTCTTTGGCTTCATCAACCCCTTTATCTTAGTACTAAATATTGGTTTTAAGAAGTATATATTTCAACTTTTATACTAATCAAAAGATGTTTTTACAATTCATTCTTATGTGTCCAAATAAATATATATTTTATAACCTGAAAAAGGATACTGGTTGTAGAGGGAATAAGTTTCTCATTTCAAAAAAGATGGTTCAATTTTTTTTACCGGATATCTATTATAGTATCCACAACACGGAATATTTGAAATATTACTTCATATCAAAAGCTACATTTTGGAAAATTTGAAACCTCAAGTTTTAGATTGCAAGATATTTAAATGTCACGTAACAATAGTGTGTCTTTCAAAAACATCGAATAAATACCTAATAGTCATTATAAAATAAAGGCTTATTGGATTCTAATAATATTAATTTTTAATTACTGGCCGGGATTAATCTCAACTCTGTAAATATTATAAACGTTTCCAACTTTAAGCTTTTTTTTCTCCAATTATCTATTACTAACTGAGAGTTAATCCCGTTAGTTTTTTTATGGCGTGGACTGCTTATGTGGTCAAAACACTAAAAAGAAAGTTGAAATATACCATCAAATCCGTCAATTTGAATCTCTGCATCCTGAAACCCGTCAATATCCACCTTTTTATCTGAAACACTTGACTCGTTAGAGGTAGATTTTAGGTGACAATGTACACTAGACAACGGAAAATAAACCTGATAGAGGCTAGGTGATGACGAAGTTGAAAAATGATTTAAAGTTGATCTCATTTCATTAAAAAAAACTAACGGGCTTAACTCTTATTTATTGAGGAATCATTGGAGGAAAATAAGGTTAAAGTTGGAAGTGTTTTTAAATATTTTTTAAGTTATGATTAATCATGATCGATAGATAAAAGTTAGGATTATTAAATTTTAGTAAACTTAAAATAAAAAATAAAAATTAGAAATAGTACAATTTTCAACAAGAGAGGAAAAGAAGTAAACTAAAGTGAGGAGCGACGAGGGAACAGTGATCACAACCGTCCAACTCATAGCAGACAATTTAATCTTTGACTTTCAGTCACTGGCATTAACCATTTCCAATGTTCTACTTTCCCACCAAATGTGTATATATAATTCATTCAACATGTTCTTGTTAAAAAAAATTAAAGTTCACATTTCTTTAAATTTAAATTGTATAGATCTCTGACAATATCTCCTAAATGTGAACAAATTGACAAAACGTAAATTAAAGCAATCTTAACTTTTAGTATCGTGTAACTTTTTTATATGTAATGTAAATATAAAACAAAAGCTATATCACTGAAATGATAAAATAGTTATTTTCTTTTGACTTAAGGGTTTTTGATATTCAAATCAAACTCGAACAACTCAACTCAAAATAAATCCCAACTATAGTTTCGAATTTGGTTTCTGGTTTTTCAAATTTCAAATTGAATTCAAATCTATGTTTTTATTTTTGTCATAGACATATAATCCTAAAACATAGACGTCTAAACCGTTTTACTAAATTTTTTTAGCAAGCCTGTCACTTTTTTTTTTCTTTTATATAAAGTTGCGAACCTTTCGCTATTTTATTTTGAATTTAGATGTTGTAATCTAAAATTATGGTAATTTGAATTTGTTATGAGTTATACAAATATATATTTTATATATATATATATATATATCTGAAGGTTCTGAAAGTGAAAAGGGAATAGTTTAAACTAACTATATTTTCATTATCAATTCCAACAATCAAATTAACTCGAATAAAATCAGTTTTCAAATCTACTTTCAAATTTTCAAAACTCGATTAACTTGAATCCATCATCTCTAAGAACCCAAAATTGAGTCCGATGAACGTCCTACAAACTTTTAAAAACTACTTAGTACTTTACCAACTCATTTCAACCAACTTTAGGGGTATGTTTGGTATGAGGTAATAGAATAGACGAAGGTATGTAATGAATGAGGGAATGAAATGGATGGGGTAATTAAATGAATTATTACATTCTATTATCCTATTTGATTACTCTAATGAATGAATCATTACTTTGTGTTGTTTGTTATGTATAAAAAAAAGAAAGAATGAAATATAAAAGTAGTTATGGTGGTGATGGCGGGTGGTGGTGGCGGCCGGCGGTGGTTTCCGATGGCGGTGGTGGCCAGTGGTGGTTTCCGGCGGCGATGGTGGTGGCAGGTGGTGGTGGTTTCCTGCGATGATGGTGGCCGATGGTGGCTTAAGGGTGGTGGTTTAAGGTGGCGGAGGTGGCCGGCGGTGGTTTAAGGCGGCGGCGGTGGCCGGCGGTGGTTTAAGGCGGCGGCGGTGGCCGGCGGTGGTGGCCGGCGGTGGTGGCTAGCGATGGTGGTGGTTTCCGGCGGCGGTGGTGACCGGCGATGATGGTGGCGGCGGTGGTGACCGGCGATGATGGTGGCGGTGGTGGTTTCCGGCGGCGGTGGTTGCCGGCGGTAGTGGTGGTTTCCTGCGGCGGTGGTGGCGGGTGATGGTGGTAGCCGATGGTGGTTTCAGGCGGCGGTGGTGGCCGGTGATGGTGGTAGCTGGTGGTGGTTTCCGGCGGTGGCGGTGGCCGGCCGATGGTGGTGGATTCCGACGACGGTGTTGGGTGGTGGTGGCTGGCGGAGGTTAGTGGTGGTGGTGGCCTGTGGTTGTCGATGGTGGTGGGTGAGTGGGTGACGTTGGTGACTAATAATGAAAGAAAGGATGGACTGAAAAAAAAGAAGGGGGGATGGATAGAATGAATTTGAGGGAATGGAATCAACTATGTAATGGTTCATTCTATTACCTTCAACAACCAAACATGTTTTTATTCATTCACCCTTAATGGTTCATTTCATTCCGTCCCTTATTACTGCGTACCAAACGCTACCTAGAAGTTTTACCCATTATAACTTGTCCTTTTATAACATAAGTCATTATAAAAAGTAGTAAAAAAAAGCAATAGTTATAGAATTACCATCTTGCCCTAAAGCAGGTAGCTAATCTTCCCTTCAAAAAATTGCAGCTTTGTGCATGTCTATCTGTATCAAAGATTACACAAAAAACCAAGCAGAAAAAACATTTGAATTAAAAAATTAGATCAATTCCTCAAAATTCTCCCATCCCTTTCCTAAATTCAAAGCAATATTACTATAAACAATTACACACACTACTCAACAAAAACCTTATTTTCCTCCACTTACTTGTATTTTCCAAATAAAATAACCCCCTAACTGTACTATATAATGCACCAACACGTACACTGCCTGCATCTTTTCAGTTCAGAAACTGATCACAAACAAAAAGACCCAATTTCAGAAAGAGATCTAAATATGGATGAGGGAATGTCAGGTTTTGGTCTCAAACCTAGCCGCGGTGCGGGCGCCGGTGGCGGTGCTAAGTGCGGTCGGTGGAACCCGACCAATGAACAAGTTAAAGTCCTAACTGACTTGTTCAGGTCGGGTCTACGAACACCTAGCACTGATCAGATACAGAAGATATCTTCTCAGTTGAGCTTTTATGGTAAGATTGAGAGCAAGAATGTCTTTTACTGGTTTCAGAATCATAAAGCTAGAGAACGACAGAAACGTCGTCGGATTGATGTTGAATATGATCATAATAGTGATCATGTTAATGTGGCGAAACAACGTAAGTTTTATTAAATCCTTAATCTTGACTAATGAGTAATGAGCATGTTATGTTTTTAAATAATATAGGGTTTATTTGGTATTGTTTGTGTTGATAGATTTGGTTGAGGTGTCGGAGTCAGGACGGGTGATGGAAACGTTGCAGCTTTTTCCCGTGAACTCGCTTGCCTTCTCTGATCAGTCAGAGAAGGCAAATGTGATCACGGACGATGAATGTAAAGAAAACGCGTCACCATATACAACTATTTATACGTGTGGAACGGAAATGGAAAATCATTATAATCATCATCGACATCCATCGTTGGATCTTCGTTTGAGTTTCATGTGAATCATAAAATGTCCTCGGACAAACATTAATGTTGTTGATCAAGTGTTTAGTTTGAATGATATTGTACTTGTTTTTAAGTTGTAATATATCATGGTCGATCCTTTGTTTATGACGAAAAACAAGCATTAGTAGGGGGATCAGAACATCTATAATCATATGCGTATGTACAACTGTTGGACTGATGATTAACTTTGTTATTGAAGATTTGGCTTTGCAAAATACTTTCTTTTCTTACCATATCCACAGTTTTCATGATCTTCATATTACTAAAGTATTTATTAATTCTTTGAATATAATGTTAAGAGTATAATAAGATATATATGTAAGTTTAGATTTTATTAACTTTTATAATCTTGTTATCATGATATTTCTTGCGCTATAGATTTTATTAGGATAATAACACCAGATAACAAAGGTGCACAAATGGGTCATATAAATATAACTGATTCGGTTATTAACCCGAGCTAGTTATCGGTCAAAATGGTTAAAACCTATTATTCCAAAACTGGTTTAGTCATTAAAAATTTTTAGAAAGTATAAAAACCTACTTGAACTAACCAGCCCGGTTTGGTTACTAATCGGTTAAAACCCAGTTTTATTACCAGTTAAAATAGCCGGTTTGTTTTGTGAGAAATAGTAATAGGTAGAAATTGTATGTTTTGATTGGTTAGAAACGGTTTGTTTTATATCGGTTAATAGCTGCTTTCTTTATCCCATAGGTTTTCGGATCAGTTAGGTTAACCGGTTTTTTTTTACACCTTTAGATAATAATAACTAATAATTCTCAGATCAAGTGGTTGAGTTGAAATATCACAAAACTTTATTAACATAATGAGAGATTTTTTATTCAAGTTCCACCTATGACAAAAAAAAAAAAAAAAAAGGATTTCAAGTAGGGTTAAAAGGTTTTCTCACATAAAATGGGTTTTTTTTCTGATTATGATCTCAGGTTCAGGTCTAATTGGGATAGACTTGTGTATGAGCTTTTCTTCGTAGATATGCTAGCCTATGTGCCTCAAGGTTTCATACTTGAGTAATGAGAATGATCAGGGGCATTGGCCTAATAGCGATTGAATTAGCAGTTAAAAGATAATAGTATTGCTACATGGGCTTATTGGGTTTTAACAATCTAAAAGAAGCCCAAACTCTACACTTTGGGTTTTGCAATAAAGTAGTATTGGACTATTGGTATTTAAAAAAGCCCATTTTTCCGTGAAAGACGACTGAAAACATGCGGATGAAGGAACCATGATTATGACTAGTCAATTCATATAATCATAAGAGTTAAAGTGGATTGTATAATAACCATTCATCCAATCCCTATGCCTCGGAGGATAATATGATCATGTATGATATTTGTTCAGTATATTAACTCATGTTCATTTGACATAAAAACTTTCTTCGACATATTCCGGAAGGTATTATATGGAGCTTGACAGTTACTTTAAAGAGAAAGTACTTTACTACCAAACATAGATCTTAATATACTAGCTTGCTGGAAAATAATTTGAAGTACCTAGTATTTTAAAGGATAGCTAGTGATTATAACGATAGTGTGCTTAAAAGTCTTCTTTTCGAGCATATTTATTAGCAATCCCTATAACAAATTGTATACACGATTCCACTGGACACCCAGTACCCATCAAATAACGAGTGATTAGACCCTAGAAAGAATCGGGACATGGTTTGATGGTCATATACATAATTGGGATACCATACCCGTCCATTAATGATCCTTACGTAATTACACATGATCCGGGTCGGAGTTCAAACATCTAGTAAAGCAATAATCCAGGTTAGGAACCCTGGAAATATTTGTATTAAAAAACCCAGAAACTTACCACACATCTAATAAAAGGTTGAAGATTCTCTTGTTTTACTTAAAAAAATCCACATTTTTTGTTCTAGTGTTTTTACTGCAATAGCTTAATTATCACAAATGATTAGAAAATGGTTCTACAGAGCATAAAGTGAGTTTAACATCCAACTTTGCACCGCTTGCTTTTCTCTTCTTAAAGAACAAATTATAACTGATCTACAGTAGCATCCCTAACACCAAGCAAAAAGCCAAATCTCCCAATCCGGTGTCCGAAGAAGAATAGCTGCTGACTCATGTATAGACCGCTATGCGCATAGCAGACAACCCATAGATAAATAACACCACCAAAGCCAAATTGAACATTAGAACAGAATCACAACATATTGGGATAGAAAACTACTTGAAGAAAAAGCAGACCTTCCTCATGACCAGTACCATAAATAACCATATCGGAAAGAGACCTAATCAATGCATCCTACTACTCTTCTGTCCATATGAAAAACACCCCACCTCCAACTGCAATCAATCGCAGCAGCAACATATCATCTGTGTAGGATTCATACCTTGAATTTTAAACATGCTCAACAATTATAATAGCAGCATCATATAGCCTAACGGTTGTGATAATTTAACCACGATTAGTTTTCAGAAGGGGGCTTTGAATTTTGAAATAAGAATCCTATCTCTCAATCGTCATCTTCGTCACTGTTATCAGCGCGAACAGATTGTTCAAACTCTGCCTCCATAATTACCCCATCCATAACATGGATAACCATCTCCCTTTTCCTTAAGTTTACCCGTGATGATCGAACCCTATTAACTACAAGCATTTCATCTGCATCTTTTGATACATGTAGCTTAAGCCCAGATAAAGAATCACAGGTTATCTCATCAGTGTACGATACAGATTCGGAAAGAATCTTCCATGGAACAACCGTGAAGCTCAATACGCGTGTAAGTATTGCATACGTATCATTTGCTCTCTCCCCAACTAAACTCTCATTTACCCTCAATCTCAAATCGCGCTCAAACGCCATTTCTGATGGAACAAATACAGTAAATGAAAGATCTTGAGGCAACATTTCAATCATCATCTCACCAAGCTTTCCTATACTGTTACTATTCTCTACTCTTTTGCTGAATTTCTTAAAATTGAATGAAGAACTGGAACCATTACTAAATGACACATCTGGAAGCCTAAGAATCGAAAGGATCAAAACAAATAAGCAAGAAACTGAAACTATAATAACAACAAATGCGATTGGATTCTTTGATCGACCTCTTCTCATCTTCAACCCAAGACACCTGATCTACCAACCCATAAAGAAACGGCACTTCAGTGAGGCATTTCGTCGAACATATTATAAACAATCAAGCTACTTTCCATACCCACGAGAGAATTTATGATTTCTAACAGATTCAAATCGAACCCACATCAAATTTCAAGCATAGATGCTTGTAATCGATTGGAAAAGGGAAAGCAATCTGCGAAATATGAAATTGGAGGTTAACAGGCTTACCTCAAACAGAATATCAAACAGTTCGTTATATAGAGCAAAAATACGTTGTCATAGTTCCATTAAACAGCAGAACTCGTCAATTTGAGGATTTATTTTAGGATTGAATTTCAATATTGGGAATTTGGGGATGAACATAACATGTTTTCGTCTTGTTTCGTTCTTCTTAAGCTATTGACTTTGAGGAAACTTATGAATCAAACCGTCAAAGCCTTAAAAAGTGCAGATATTACATGGGCTCGACTTTGAGCAAACATGGATCCATTTAAAGCCCAAAATGGAGGTAACGTTAATCCATTTAGTTTTAAGCAATGTTTTCAGAATCGGATCGGACGTCGAACCGGACGCCTTAAGTGGTCTGACCGGTCGGACCGCATTTAAGAACCGGATGACGTCATAATTATATATATAGTATATTATATATAGTTATATATATAATTAAATATAAGTAATTTATATATGTATTTTATAGTTATATATAAAACTTAACTATATTTTTATATCCAACATACTAATTAATGGTTCAACACCTCGTTTTTACCCATTAAAATCAAAAAAATAAAAAATAATAAAAAAAATACGAAATCCTGTCCGAACCGGTCCGGTTTCCCGGTCCGACCAGCGGTTCGGGATGAACCGGCCAGTTCGACCGCCGAAAAACGAATCGATGAGAACCGGACCGGCCGGTCCGATCCGGTCTCAAAAACATTGGTTTTAAGAAGTATTTATAAAAGTCAACTACTTTGGAAAATATTTACAGCAACATTATTTTAATTTATTTATTCACAAATTTATTTGTTTATATACTGAATATATTTAAAAATTTTACAGATATTAGAATTTACTTTTTTTTTGAACCGCAATTATAATTTACATATTTTTAACCTTATGACACTAAAATTTTGTGAGAATGATATAGGGGATTTCTCAAGGCATGTTATTTAAATATCATCACGCCTTATAACTGTTTCGCATATGTAGACTTTAATAGCTAGTGCCATCCACAAGCTTAAAAAGCTATAAACTTTCAATATAAGTTTCAATAGGAAGATTTTAGACAAACATTTAAAGTGGTTTCAGCATAAGGAAAACCAAGCAAATCAGTGATAAGATCCAACCAGTGTATAACACAGGCTTTCCTAACATTTCAGCAAATGTCATCCTATGCTCCATATATCAATAGCAAGAGTATACTGAAGTAACTCAAATGTGAGTAGTGGAAAGCTTATGATTTTAACATTACATGTTAAACTAACATGTGTGTCACTTTAGTTTAAAGAAAAAGAAGCCACAAAGTTAGAAAAGCTTATGATATTTTCTACGTCAACCTTTTCCCTTGTTTGGGCGTCAACCGCAACCGCAATAACAACATCACTTCCCTTCCCCACAACTTCTTGAATTTCATGCAAACTTGCTTCATCCAATGACAAGTGATTCTAGTTTGATCCGACGACAAGTAGTAAGTGTCTAAGTATCATTTTTTACAAAAGTTATACTTATCGTCGTCGGTAAAATATTTATAGTAATGCATTACAAGAGAAATAAGGGATAGATTTCACTCACACAAAATAAAATAGAAGTATTTAAAATCTTATATTTTTTTAAAAGATAAGTTGCTAATATTCTTATAAAGTCATTCAAAACGTAATATTTTATAGGTTTCATGATGCTAAGAGTCATTAAACAACTAATTAGAAAAACGTTGCATTATATTATAAGTTACAATTAAAAACTAAAATTGTCGTCTTTCAATTCAGCACATCAAGTCTTCAAACCGTTGTTACAAGAAAAAGACATAATGATAATAAAATGATACGACAAAGACATTATCACTATTTAGAAATTAAATCACAATCACATAAGTACATAACAATTAACAACACACCCTTCACAAGAAGACAAAACACCAACAACACCATTACTGCCCCATAACATACTGCATGAACTCAGGGTCCAACTCCAGCTCCGCCATCGTCTCCGGCGACAACACCACCTCTAAATCCACCCTACCACCGCCCCACCGCCCCGGAAACGCCGATATCTTCCCATCAAACTTATTCGAACGCCCACTTCTCACCGCCACCGGCTTCCCCCACCCTAAATCATTATCATACATCGGAAACCGTGGTGAACTGCCCATCGTCACCATACCTCCGTCGAAGTTCCCCAACGGAAAACACCGTGGCTCCTGTTCCCAATTGCGCACAAAACGACGCACCATCGTGTCATCGTGGGACACCAAGTTTTTGTTCAGTTGCTCTGCACACCACCGGAGATCGTGAGATAATACGTCTCCGGCGGTGGCGTACGTCGGAATGCTTTGAATTGCGTTACCGAAGTAGTGAGTTTCGAGCTTTGGCTCCAGCCGGTGACGGCAGTTCACCGCCATTCTGAACGTCGTCGTTTTGGAACTTGGGAACTTTCTTGCACGTGTCACCGCCCGCCAGAGTAACGCACACAGCGACTGAAAAGATGAAATCTCCGGCGCCGGTGACGGTGATGGTGACGGTGGTGATTCAGTCTTTATAACGACGGTGTTTCGTAAGAAGTTATCAATCATCGTCGTTAAGTTTTCGTCTAATAGTTTAATTGCATCGTTAATATCTCCAATTTCGGAACAGATTATTTTTCTCCGGTTATTAGTGGTGTCTTTCAGTTTCAAAATTGACTCTCTACTGAAGCTAAAGATCCTCTCAGACAGCGGCGCGTGGTCGTCAAACGTCACTTTCGGTCCGCCGGCTGGGAGTTTCAGAACCTCCGACGAGATTAAAACCGATTCACGAGTGAAACACGGTTGTTTCGTCACCAATTTCGCTCCTCTACATACCTCAGCAAACGTGTTGATAAAATTCCATAAAGAAGTCCCATCAACAACTGCGTGATTCACCGAAAACCCGATAAACACACCGTCGTGAAGCTCCGTCACCTGAACGGCCAAAAGGGGGTTAAAATGACCACCGTAGCTCACCATTCCGTCGAAGGCGAAAAACCCTTTGACGCAAATTGGAACATGAATTGGGGAAATGATGTCATTGACAGTCAGATGATCTGCATTGGCGTGAATGAACTGAGCTCCGGCGTCGTTACATGTGATGTAGACGTAGCCGTTGGGGTCGGTGATGAGGAGGCCGGCGAGAGGTGGGAAGTGGGTGAGGACGTCGGAAAGGCCTCGCCGGAGAAGAGAGAGGAGGTCGGCGACGGCAAGTGGTGGCCTGAGGAAGAGATTGCCCTTTTGGATGTAGTGGCAGGAGAGCATAGGGAGATCGGAGGTGGAGAGTTTGAGGTCCGGTAGGGTGGATTTGGTCGCCGGAAAGACTGTTGATTTGGAGATGATTTGAGAGGTGATTGTTGGTTCACAAGGCATGATTGAAGATTGATGATTGTTGATTGTTGATTATTACAGTGGATTTGAACACTATCTGTTGTAATAGTGTGTGTGGGTGGTGGTGGAGTGTGAGGATGTTTAGAGGAGGTAGAAGCCTAGAAGGGTATATATAGGTGTGATGGGTTCATGAACACTTGAACATGATTGTGGTTGGAGGTGACTGTTAATAAGAAGCAGAAAACTAAAATCCGAATGGCTGTCTGTCACGTGTCCAACACAAGTTCTCCTCATTTTTCTTTAGATAATGAACATTTTCTTTAGATAGTGAACGTTTAGCTTTTAGTTAATCATAAAACTTTCCAAAATGATCTCGTTAGAAGCTCATGACTTGTATCTTATGCTAGCTTGTTTGTAGATGACGTGCTCCAATAACATATGAGTATTATAGCTTCTTTGTTTGGTTATTTTCTTATAGGAGGAATGGTGTTTTTTATTTAATTTTTTAGAATTGTTTTGTTTGTTTATTTGATGTTTAAATTAGTTCTGACTTCTTGCTAGTATGTTTCTGTTTTGATAAAATCTCATGCAAATTTATTAAAAGTTAATATGTATTAATTAGAAATGCATAATATTGTTAATCTATTATAGCTTATACTTTATACATAATATAATAAGTTGTTGTAAGTTTAATAAATAACATAATTAAATTTAATTATAATGTAAACATAAATTAATCAGTGTGAACAAATGTTAGGTGAAAATTTATCATATTTCAAGATTATTACTATGTAGACGATCAAGTAGTTACTAGGGCATGTCCCACTAAATATATCTGACTCGCTATTATAAGAACTTTTAATTGCGTAAATACCATCCTCACAATACAATAGCACATCCAAGTTTACATTTGTAGCCGGCAATGTCCTCTGTATTTGAACTGTGGTTTCTATAATATACAATGGCTTTTGAAATATATTTACCCTATATATATATTTATATTTAAAAGAAAGGTTTTAATATAATTATAATATGCTAAGATTGGATTGTATAAATAAATAAATATAGATATCTATATGAATATCAAATCTAAGGATATAAATCTTCTTAGGAATACAAAAGATATATGAAAATCGAAGCAAATATTATTTCATTGGAAGATTTTTTGGCGGAGTCAAATATTTGATTTGGTATGCAAATATTTTGTGATCCGATGTTACAAAGAGGCTGATGATAAAATATGAACAGAAATAGATTTGATCAAATAAGAAAGTGCGGCGGCCAACGACGGCACACACCCCCAAATGATACGCGGCGTCGGAACCAAGAGCTTCTTCGAGTGGACCACTTGTATTTCTACTTTTAGAAACTATGTTCATATGTTGTTTCTAATCGTATATTCCTATGGTATCATGTATGTCAAACAATCTTTTATCTTATGAAATTCTTAAAATTAAGATTGTGAATTCATGTTAATTTCATGATCGGATTGTTTGATATACATTAGAGTATATTACAAATTGTGTCATTTATTAATATATGAAATTGTATAGTATGTGTTATAGTTTTAATAATTAAATACAGTGTTCTTTTATTAAAAGATTTGTATAAAACTATTGTTTTTTACACTAACTCTTATTCAAATATACAGTTAATTTGGTTATGTGCCTCCTCACATGATAAGTATTTTTGTCATTTGCTTTCTTCGTCTAATAGATTAAAATATTTTATAAAAATAAAAATTTTAAATGTAAAATAATTAAAGGATATCGGACCTTTGAGTAAATCGGTGAAATCAATCTCTCTTAGTGATTTTTCATTAGAATAATAGTTAAAAATTTACAGACAACAGTCTCCAATAATATTTACTAAAGTAAGAAGTCGAAGTCACAAATCAATTAAAAGGTCTGGAAATCAACAATAAAAACAAAAAAAAATACACGTAAATACTTCATCAACTACTCACACCAACATATAATGAAAAATCAATAAGAAACACAAACTTGAAGATTACCTGTAATTCTTTGAATTGCTTATATAATTGCAAAATGCAGCAAATGAACTGTGAGTTGCTCGTAATCACACAACATAAGCTAAAAATTTAAAGAACAACGAATTACTAAAAGCAAATTACAGATTTGTATCTTACCATTATTGTTTATTTGACTTCAAGAAGCTTCAATGGTGCGTGAGATGTTGTAGATGGGGTGAAGAAGATTGGTATTGGAGTGTCAAAGAGAAGGGGATGCTGGATTTAATAATGGTGTTGAGAGTAAGAAAAACAGGGTTCACCGATTTACCCAACGGTACGATACCTTTTAATTTTATTTTTCATATAAAATTATTAAATTTATTTTATTTGTTTAATATATTAGACGTGAAAATAAAATGGCAAAAATGCATCTCACGTGAGAGATATATAACTGAGTCAACTGTATATTTAAATAAAACTTAGTATAAAGGACAATAGGTGTGCATATATTTTTTCAAAATGACATTTGATGGAATTATTAAAATTAAAGAACATACCACGTAATTTTGTATATTAATAAAGGACACAATTTGTAATTTACTCTATACATTACCTGACCTATGAATCGTGAAATAGTAGTTTTGAATATACACTTTATTATTGCGACTAGTTACCAGGCTCTTTGAAATACAAAAAACCGGTCTGGAAAGTATTATATGCCATCATTTTTGCTCGGTCAAACTATCCCATGTTAAGCCTCAAAATAGTGCATAATTGTATTATTTTTACTACATCTAGAGAGGATCAGCTTTCAATTATTCGAAGTAAGGGTATTTGTAGGAACCCAATGCCAAATATAAAGATTATTTATTGCTATTTAGCTAAATAAATTATCGTTATTTAATTTGTTTTAAATAGATCCTTTTGTGGCGTATTCAACTCGTCTTGACGGTCAATTCTTTGCCTCCACTAACAAAAAGTTTTGGATCTATCACTGATTTTAATCATTATGTATTTGTGTATGTATTTCAAATAAATTTGATTTTGATACTTGTGCTCTGAAGTAAATTCATAATACATCCTACATACCCAAGTATTATAATACAAAAGGTAGGAATGTTTAATTCAAGTCAACTCATAACAATTAAAGTTATTTAAAAAATATTTTAACCATATCTTGAAAAAAGGGTAAACCAGCTAATATAAATGTTATATAAAATTCATCGAATACATGAAAAAATGTAAATATAAAATATATTGTAGATTGTATATTATAGAGTTACATGTTACTTTTGTTTTAGTTAATATGTTATTCTAAATGGAAATGTAATAACTAAGGATGATTAATTTAATAAAAGATATTTATAAAAAGAAATCATAGAAGATATGGTTTGGGTCGAAAGTTCGGATCTGGATCTTCATTGGACGGCTCATTGGCTCGTGTAATTCTCAATTTGTCACCCAAATTTGAACCACCATATCCAACCGAACCCCGTCCCCATAATCTTAAATGAAAATAACACGTGAATATATGCCGATAGAAACTTTCAACTATACTCAAGTATTTATTATGAATATTTAATTTCTTATTAAAGTTTTACTTACCAAAGATTGAAGCTCTCAGCACGTTTAGGCAAGGTGGTGCAAGTGGAGAGCAATCACAGACGTTTTGTGAGATAGGAGATTTCGGCTGGGGCGGACCCAATGTCTGGTGCGAGGTCGCCCGTACCCCATTAAATTGTTTTTCTAATACTTAATATATGATCAAATCTCGACTGGCCATCGTGAAATTTTACACCGACGCCATAAAACTTTGAGCCGGACCCAAAGAAATGTTAACACTGCACCCAATAAATTTTAATAGGGACACAATAATTTTGCAACCGACGTCTATAAAATAATTATCAAATATAAATCAATTGGTTTGGATGATAAGTCCATTAAAAAACTATTTTAAATAATTTAAGTTTAAAATAAACAATTATACGTTAAGTCCATGCTCATTAACTTAGCAAGCCCATTTAACAAAGCCCAATTTAGCAATTTATAATTTATACAAAACTCTATGATGAGCGCTACATAATACTTGAGCTCGGCTCGTTTAAAAGAGCTTTTTTCGTTTGAAAATTTTCAACTTTGAGCTCAACTTAGGCTATTGATTAACTATCTTTTTATCAAAATGATGATAATAATAATTATTTATATAAATATATTTTAATAGATTAAGTAAAAATTATATAAATAAAAAAGCTTGTTTACGCACACAAGCATGCTTCATACGTGAAGCTCCGGCTCGAGCTCGCTTATTAAATGAGCCCTAATATGAGCTCGAGTTGTTTAAGATTGGCTCGATCTTAACTTTTTGCCAGCCGATCCTAATTAGCTCATGAGCTAGCTTGACTTGTTTATAATCTTAGTATTAGTTTGAAAACTGAACATGTTGGTAGTTCAATTTTAAATGATTTGTTTTTATTTGGTTTTTTAATATTCTTATTGCGTCATTTGATCCGAGATGAGTCGACCCGGACCTTACCAAAAAAGATTTATATATTGGGTGAGAAACATAGACTGGCTTTTAAATATTTTCGACCCCCATAAACAAATTTCTATGTTCGTCACTGATTGTCAGAGAGATTAAAAAAGAAAATTTATAGGGTTGCAATTAAGAAAATACAAGCGCAAAAGCTGAAAGCCATAGAAATGACTATAGTGAGGCGGATGTGGTCATTTGAGAATGTACCGAATGAAGAATGACATCTTTAGAGTTCGATTAAGGGTAACACGTAGCACGGATTTCAAATAAGATGATGGATGGGAGATTGAGATAATTCAGCCACGAGCGAAGAAGTCGCATGAAGCACCTATAAGGAGCGTGGAAATCCTCTAAGGAGCAGATCAGGCAAAATTTGCTAACATAACACCTCCCCAAGGACATGATCGGTGATAGAATTGCATAAAAACCTTAGATAAAGGTGGAGTTAAACAACTTTAACTCGTCTATGTCTTTGCAAATGTCTTTTGTTTCTTAAGACCATTACCCTCATATTAGAGCATCCATGTCAAATTTCTCATCGCTATCATCATCTTTAAATTACAGGAAAAACATTTAAAATATATATATATATATATATATATATATATATATATATATATATATATATATATAATTTTGCTCATTCATTAGATTCACTATCATCCATCTTCATCCCCTATTTTTTTAAAGGAAACCGTAATCAATCTCTAAAATTAGAGGTTACTATCCATCATCCATATACATAAAGAGAGATATATGTTCAATACAGAAGCAATTTAATAGTGTAAAAATGTAATAACCGGATGAGCATGCCTTAACTATGAAATATAAGACAATTAAGCAAGATGTGTCTTTCTCTTTTTCACTACATCTCACATGCATAACGTACAAATGTTCATTTACTTCTTAACATATTCCTTCACTCCATGTTGTTGTTTTAGGTCATATCAAACCTTTAATGTTGATTGGGCCATTGGGGTTAGGGCCCCTTACCTACACCATCTTGTATGTTGACGGGTGTAAGGGAACAAAATAAAAACATAGAGGGTGTGTAAACATTATCGAAGTTGATTCGTGCTTTTGATATCATATCATATAGATAGTTGTATACTCATGATCTCTATGATGTTGATGTCTTTGGTGTTTGTCGGCTCCAATTTAAGATATTTTTTATTTATTGGTATGGTTAAAATTGGTTTAGGTTGTCAATGGTAAATAAACTTAGCGTGAACCTAATGATTATAGGGTGGCTTATATTCTTAAGAGTTCCAAGCCCCTTAATTTGATATTTTGATTTGATTTAGATTTTTCATTGAAATTGTATGTTATACATGGTTTTGATAATTTGTATATGAATGTGGAAATGATTTATGTGCTATAAATTTTGCATAACAAAACTATGAAAAATTGTTATGAAACAAAACAATTACAAGAGGGAAAACAAATCTATGAAAAATCCGGGACCGTACCAACTAACGGCACATAAAAGGAACTAGAAAAACAAAAACCAGTTGAAACAATCTTAAAAGAAAGCCCACTCGTACCACCCGCTCCCAAACTTAAAAGACCAAAACATCACAACTGAAAAAACCCACTACCCGCTATAGTTCCACCAACCACTACGCATTTGCTAATAGGTATATACCAAACTCATCAATGCATTAGCTCATAGGTAACATTAAAATGTTACGTTTTAACCACTCAGATTTAAAGTTACTTTTTAATCATTAAGAGTTTATAAACTAAAAAAAACTTTTTAATAATTATTAAAAAGTTACCAAACAACTCATTACTTTTATGTTATAACTTGAGGTTTTTGTTACTTCATTTCATGAAAGTGGCCGGCTAAACGCAACACTTCTTAAATTTTGTCTTACCCCCTGAAACATTTAATCAATAGATTTTTTTTCGCCTTTTAATATGTAATAGGAAAATATTATTTTTATGACAAAAAGATGAAGCAAATGATGTAACAAATTTAACTATATACATTCTAAATTGGGGTGATAAGTATTTATTCACTATCGGTTATTTCTTTTCTTTTAATTTAATTTATGTTATTTTTATTCAATTTTTTTTATTTATTGGAGGTTTAGGAGCAAAGATAATTTATTCTTTCACTTATTATAATATTACAAATTTAAACCTCATCATTGTATCAACGCACACGACTATACATGGCAAGCCCTATGGAGGGGCGGGGTGGATGACCGCCAGGATTAGATCTCTCCAGAGGCCCGAAATATTTCAAAAATATTTTATTTATATAGGTGTGTATATAAATTTTAAAACAACCTTTACATACTTTGTTAAACACTTAGACTCTTAGAATCATTAACAACTTAATTATTTTAAGTTTATTAAATACTAGAGCCCATTAACAATTCAATTATTTTAAGCTACTACCATTTACCCATTACTAAAACTTAAACTCATTGTAAAACCTACATGAAATAACTTGTGATTTGGGGTGTGGGCGGTACTAAACACAAGAGCTCAAGGCACTTGACTAAACTCTAGTATTTAATAAACTTAAAATAATTAAATTGTTAAATGTTAATGATTCTACGAGTCTAATTAAATTGTGATTTGGGGTGTGGGTGGTAATAAACCACAAGAGCACAAGGCATTCGATTAAATGATTAAATGACCTAAGATTTCTTTTTTTTTACTCACCCATGGCCTAAAATTTACATACGAGTTATTGACTATATATTATAAGGGTCGGTTTTTTCTACTCATGCATAACCCAAATTTTTTTGACGATTCTTGAGGATGTACTGCTTACTGGATGTAAAGAAAAAAAATTGCTAAGCTTCCCTGAAAAGTTATTAAAGTGTTGGCCTAAGTTTGTCTTGTCGTAGATGATGATGAGATGGGACCATAATAAGAGCTATTCACATTCAGTTGTTAATTTGCGACTCTCTTAGCCCCAGGATATGCGATGCCATCAAATAACGGGATCCATCAAGGGTCAATCAATCACTTTAAACTTAACACGTTTCCACTCATGGATTCGATCGTGTCATGACCCCAATGGTTCAAGTCCAACCCACTAAAATGTGGTTTTTGACTCTCTTTAGTCGAAGGGTCTCGTTTAAATATCAACCCCCATGATTTAGTGGGAGTAGAGGTATAGTTGCTTTTCGTATTTATAAAATATTCGTTAACTACTCAAAACGTCCAACTGGTTTAATTTCACAGCTCAAAAGTCAAAACTTTAAAACAAATTAACAAGTTAGATAGTTTGATATTCATGTACCTTATAAGAACGGTTTCAAGATGAAGTTTTGACACGTTTTAATTTTATCTGACATTATATAGTATTCAATAGTTATTTTTTGTGTTTTATATGATATCCGACACTTGATTACCAATAAATCACCAAATATTGTAAAAATCACAAAAAATTCACCACAAAAGCATTCTTGATAGACCAATGCGAGGATGTCAGTCGATCGAGTGGTTGAAATACTCAATGGAACATGCTGATGATAAGTTGTCTTGGTCGATTAAAGAGGTTAATGATTCAAATACTATAAGGGGGAAGGA
This sequence comes from Flaveria robusta, assembly GCA_025506415.1. Lineage (NCBI taxonomy): Eukaryota > Viridiplantae > Streptophyta > Magnoliopsida > Asterales > Asteraceae > Flaveria > Flaveria robusta. Next base: position 36,882,244 of record CM046473.1, on the reverse strand, counting down.
ACGTCAACAAGGAGAAGCCAGGGAATCATAGGAACATCGCGCCCCCTAGTTTTGAAATGGTACAATCCGATTCAAATGCAAAAGTCTTTAACCAATTAAGAACTAAAATAAGAATCTGTATTTGTTAAAATTAATAAGCTCAAAATCTAATATTCAACAAATTATATTGCATTATATCTCCTAAGCTTTTTTATTAATTTAAAAGTCCAATTTATTTTTCATCAACCCATTATGAATCTACCATTTCATAATTATAGATAATTATATCTATAGGTTATTTAAAAGTTACCCGTAATTAAAAAAACATTGCGAAAAAAATATTAACAACTTTAGCTAAATATTAGCAAATGCAATTCCTGCTCTTGCGTCTTGTGCGGCAACGAATCAAAACATCATATATTTTTAGATGTGTTTATTATATATTTCAATTGATTCTTTTATTTATTCACATATTCCTATTAAAATTTTGACTTAGGATATAATCATTTTTTCCTATATGTTCACGCATTTATAGTACATCCATTTTGATTTAACTATTTAAGTTTATTTATCTTTTAGCTAGTTTTTCAAATGCATAATAAAAATAATTGATTAAATATATATTAAAATATATTAATTGATTTTAAATTTAAAGATTTTTGGAAAGATTTTATAAAAGAAGGCTAGTCTTGCTGTCATCGTCAAGTGGTTTTCATAAAAAATTTGATCTAGAACAGTTTTCATGAGATTATTTCAAACATAAACCAACCAGCTTTTACTTGTATTTATATGGCACCCTGACTTGAGAGGGGAATTTTGTCAATGAATTTATGTATAAAAAAAAAACTAAAAGCTCGCAATTAGTCTCCGGTTGATGTGACTTCACAAAATGCAATGCATTGCACTTACTTAAAAACGACAGCAATTCAATGTTTTAAGTAAATGTATTTTATCTGTAACGATCATACATATAAAGTACTAATTAATTGAAATCATTTGTATTTCATTAGCATATACATTATGTAGTGCTGACTTACTGCATTACTGAAAATATATTATAAACATAAAGCTCGCATTTAGTCTCCAATTGATGTGATTTCACAAAATTCAGTGCATTGAACTTGAAAACGGCAATAATTGGTTTTAAGTAAATATATTTTATCTGTTAACGATCATACATATAAAAAAGTACTAAATAGTTTAAATTACTTTTATTTCATTTGCATATTTTAAATATCGGTTTTTTTTATGTTATAATTTCACGTCTTATACAATGTTACTGCATTACTTATTGCTTACATCTATGTTTAGAAATTATTTATTTTCTGTACATTATATACATATTTAAAGTAATTTAAAAGTTATTGGAGTATAAAAGTTAAAACTACAAGTTCTCTAAGCTACAGTTTTGTAATTAATTTAACATTTTAGTAATGTTTTTAAATTAATTTAATTTTTTTTAAATATAATATTTTATAAAATTTTGAATAAAATATAGTAAACACTTGACTCACAAAACATTGGAAGTCCACTTGATATACAAAACATTGAAAGTCTTCATCAATTCATCACTTTAATTGTGTCACGAACCCCCATCACATATAAATAAAAGCACAATATGAATAGTTTGCTACGAGTGCATTATTGTGTTTATTTAAACTTATCTAATTAATATAAAATATATTATCATATAAACTTGAGCCCGAGCTTAGACATACCAAATTTTGACTTGGCTCGCAAGCTTTATACACACTGATAGGTTACAGAGTCACCGATGAGCTATGATGGAGTCGTAAAATTCTTAACAAATCCCTGATTCGTTTCGAAAACCCACAAAAAATAATTAATAAAGTGTGTTTTGACAGTTTCCCTTAGTAACCCTCAGCATATTTGTAGCAGACCTTTTTTTTGTTCGTATATATCTACGGTGATAACCTAGTTTCTAATCATATTACCTTTTATTTAATATAATAAACAACTGATTAAATAATTTTATTACGTATACAATTACATATCTATATTCATTAAGTAGTTGAATAAGCAACAAATAATAAACGAGTTGAGTACAGACAACACATTGAAAATTAATCACAAGCCGATCTAGAATTATAATTTGAAACTTGTAGGGTTTATGCTTAAATGAACTCAGATTCAGCTCGATCCATTTACACATAGTTGCTTGTGTCTTTTATTTGCTTTATGACATGCAATAAGCAGGTGCAAAGTTTGAAGTCTCTTTCCTTGTGTCAAGATGAAACGAACTTACTAGTGTTAAGAAAATAACGTTCACACCATTTAGTAACTAGTTTTATACCCGTACGGTGGCCGGATACTATAATGTTATAATGTCATTACTATATTAAATTACATTCTAAGAAAAAACCATGCTGTTTAACACTAATATAGAACTCGTTAACATAAATGGTGACTAAATGATCAACTACAATAAGACAATGAAACCATTAAACCTAAGAAGTGAATCTAAATTGTATGGAATTACCTTGATCGTTTATATAAGACAAATTGGATTTTAATAATCCAAACTATTACCGATTGACGATAATAATCCATAATATTAATTTGTCCGTTAACATACTCAAGTTTTACTTTTATTACCAACAACAGTATCTGTGACATAATTTTCAAACTTTATGTTCGATTTGTATTTATTTTAGTCTCAATTTAACTTGTATGTTTTTTTATTTGGTTCATAATCATTATTGCGAACGGAATCGAGTCCAAATCAAACATAAAAAATTAAAAATTATATCACTGAAACTGTTATTGGTAATAAAAATAAAGTTGTGAGTATTATTGGTCAATTTAATAATATGGATTATTATCACCAATAGATGATAGTTTGGATTATTAAAATTTAATTTGCTTATACACAAAAATTATTGTCAACTTATCTCCATGTTCCTCAATGTATGTCTTAAGTAGCTTAGCTGAACACTTGGTATTTATTATCTTCTTTCTCCATCAAAGCTTGCAATGTATATGTTTTCTAGTTCCGTTATGCATGACTTGAACCTGCATCCACCAAGTATGTCCAACTAATTATTCAATTCAACTTATGATTTAATTGCACATGATCCATATTTATGTTACTAAGAACACAGTCATGATCCTTTAGTAATGCTTGAGTTTCTCCCAACCAACTCTTGAAAACCATCACAACTGAAACAATTTTAAGTGCAATTGTTAGTATCAATTATTCACCTTCCAATCCTTAAAACACACTTATGGCTTCCTTCTACGTCTATGGACCTAGTCCAATTTAAAGAATGTATAAAAAAATATGGACTTTTTATACGAGTAATCTGATATCAATAATTATAGCCACATAATGCACAACTATTCTTGTCCACTTTCTACACCATCAATATGTTTAAGCACTCTTTTTATATCTCAAAACTACATGTCCAGTTTGCAATTTGACCCAGTTCAAAGAGTTTGCATAATATGACACACTAAATAAATAGCATTTATCAACCACTATCAAATGAACATCAACAGTGAACTTAAAAACATTTCTTATAGTTGCAGCTCCAAACATTAGGCTAAATTCACAGCTGGCTAGCGTAACAGGTGAAGCCATCTAGCCTGTTGGCGGGGATGTTAAACATAACCACCATTGCTTTTTAGATATTTATAGCTTTAGTGCTTAACCCCATATCCATCATAGCGCATCTCTGATCCCCTATTGAATTTTTCGGCCATGTTCTAGCTATATTTCCGATTATAGCTTTTGTTTTTCGTATGTTATTTTATCATTGTTCTCTCTGTGGCTGATTTGTCTTTATCAAATTCTTTTGTTCTTTCTACATCAATGGCTATAACAATAGATACAAATCAAAGTAATCAAACTCATAGAATGAATCTGGCAAACATTGCTAGTTTTGTTTCAATCAAACCTAGTGTCAACGGCTTTTTGGCATAGAAACATCAAATTATTGAAATGGATATGTGCATTTTTTTAAAAAATCGGTACTGTTTAACTTTTTTTAGCTTTACCTTAATCTTTGCTGCTAAACTGTAAATAGACATAGACCTGGGCACCCATTGCTTTATATATTAACCAACAACCTGCAACATTAGATGATCCGGTTAATGTGAATGAGAAAAGATATGTTAATGTATCTGATGTACACACACATAGGGGTGATGAAGAAACATGAACAAACATGGCATGAAATAGTTGGTATGCATTATCCCAACCTTATATAAACCTTTAATTGATTAAGCTTGCTGCTTAGCTCATCTTGTTCTAGTCCTTGGTTCATCAAGCACTACAAGTTTTACATTATATGTAACTATAATATGTCACATGAGTGAATAAGATGCTCAACAAATAAGTGAAATTGAAATTAGAGAAGATATTAACTACCTGGTCATATTAGCATCACTTTTTAGACCTAGTACACCATAATGCTCTGCATATGTAATGGTTGCATATAAACAGGGACTTCATTATCCATCTACAACACGTCAAATTTTACAAATCTGATTAAGAACGCGAAAGAAACAAAACTGAAACCAATTCCTCCATGGTTTTTTTTATGAGAACTATAAACGATAATAGAGAGAGCATTTTATAAATTTTAAGCCTCATATAATTTCACAAAACCCAGGAAGGACGGATGTTTAAATAAAGGGTTTAACGAAATCTTTGGGAATGCGAGATGAAGAAAATAAATCCAATTTGGGGGAAGATTAAAACTAAGAATGGGAAGTTGGGAACAGAGATGCCTTTGTAGTCGACAACTCGACACCTAGAGGATGAATGTCGGCATCGATAAAATGAAAGGAATGGAGGAGATAACCGAGATGAAGGATTGTCTGATGTTGTCGCCGAAAACTCACTCTCTCACAAACCTGCATATGTAATTGTTGAGGGGAAAATGTTTTTGATTGGATTTTTCAGGATCAACTTTGCTCTTCCTTGTCATCCTCTTCAACTTCAATCTTATATATACCCGTGTATAACATCGAGCAAATAGAGAAGAAACCCCAACAAATAAAAATTTATTGTTCAATTCGATGCTTCAAATCCATGGTGATGTCGTTCAATCGATGGTGCTACTCAAGTTTTGAAAAGAGCAAAATCAGATTTGGTGGTAAAGCAACGACGTGGTCACAGGCGAATGTGGGAAAGAAAAGTAAAGGAGAACTATCGATGGAAACGGGAAACCACCACTAATGGTCGTCTGACCTCGATAATGATGAGCCATGGCCTTTAAGATCTGGAGAGCTGTTCACACATCCATCATATAGGCATGAGGTGGTTGTAGGGGATAAAAAGGAAGCATGAGAGACGGAAGAGAACTTGGTGGGAGCGCTTCCTGAAACTGCTCAACCCCCTCCGATAACTGCAAAAAGGTTTTAAAACCTCCAAAATTTTATTTAACTGACGACTTTCAAGGGCTCAGATTTCACCTCAGGTTGGTTACATGAGTTTAGACAGTCAGGATTGCAGAAAAAAAGGGTTAGGACAACCGGGAGTAATATATTATATAATGTGAAAAACTAGAGAAACTCAACTTAAACTGTTGAAAGAAGGAACCTTATAACGGAACATGAGCAATACTAAAACACATAAGGTGATGGTTGGTAAACGATCCACCTTCGGTGCCCGCCTATTACAAAAGACGCAGAGTAAAAGACCGCACGATATAAGTCAGAAAATTAGCCTAACAGTCAATATGAACGCACCATCATACTCTAACGACATTGCTAAGATGATAAACCCTCCAATTCTACAACAATGAAACATCGTCAAACCCCTTGGCGGTTAATCTTATTACATACTAGTGTTTAACGTATAATAGCTAGCAGGTTCAGCACATCCTTATTAAAAAATAACTCTAGTTTTATATTTGAATAATATTATAACGGAAACAATTGAAACATATGAACTCAAGTAACTGAACTGATTGAAAAACTAATGGTTCGGTAATGAATTTTTTATAACCGATTTCTATATTTTGTTTACGGTTATATGTGTGTAAACAAACGAACTAACCAAATCGAACTAACATAAAACCAACCTTTATAGTTTTTTGTTTATTTATAATAATATGTGATTAAGGAATCGATTCCTAAAAATCTGGATTTGACTTTGATGACCCAACCCAAACCAGTTTCAAAATAGAGTTCCAACCCGCTTTCAAACCAAACAAAGTATCAAATTAAAAATCAAATCGATTGGACTGGATGGTCTTCAATCTTCTAGATTAAAATTTTAATGAACAAATCGAGAGGACCGATGATCTTCAAAGTTCAAACTTCCCGCTAAGTGGGCCTCTTCTTCGTAGCCAGGGGCCCAGGGTTTTTACTTTTTAATGCCAAACGGTTCGATCCCAACAGCCCAATCTACAATATGGGCCTAATCAGAGGTAACTGGAAAGCATTAAAGAGAAAATATCACCCGAGCTCCCAAAGCCCAAAGGTGCCTATTTGGCTATTTCTACTCTCTAGCGTCAGATCCAGATGACACCAACTTTGGCGTAAGAATATAACTGCATGAGGTGATTTTTAAATTTTGTACTGTAGTTAGGAAATTTTGCTATGAAATTCAATCCTATTATTTTACAGTCAACAAATATTATAAATATTATAAGTCTGGCCATTCGAGCAAACTTATTAATGAAAGGCCACACAGGCTATGCGAACAGAGACATCACTGGTGAGCCGGTCCACCAATCATTACAAAGAAAACCTACCACCCTAAGGTCCTCTGTTTTAAAACCTATAATTCACTTGAAGCATATTGCATCAAGTGAAACTCAAATTGATAACCTCCGCATTGGAAATCATAGAATGACTCCTCCCAAATCAATTGATTTAGGGTTTGTTTTACTTTAAAACGATAAAAAAACAAATATTTATATCTAAATTATGCTTTTAGTTTAATTATTTAATTCATCTTGTTTTAGTTTATCATTATCTTTAATTTATTAAAATGTAGTTTAAATATTATTATATGGTGAACGTTTATTGGAGGATGTTGTTGAGTTTAAAGTATTAGAACTTTGTTTTTTAAACTGGTGGTTTGTTTTTGTTTTTTATTAAATCACAAAGATTCGTACGTCATTTGATCGCTTCTATTTTTGCATCACTTTAAGGTAGAAATAGGTCATTTGGTCAGAACGAATGTCTATACCTATCATCTGAGAAGGTGAGAAAAGAGGTGAAGTCATCAGCATCAAATGCTACAAGTGAAGATTACAAATAAAAGTACATGCCAGTATGTCATAACAATGCCAAAAGCTAAGCAATCACGAACATGATCACCTAAGATAGACACCTAGGCCCTAGGGCATAAGAGTTGGGCCTTGCATACAGTTGAATTGATTAATAGCCCAATTCCTACCTATGATTTTTTCACCAGAAACCCAAATTGAAGAAACGCTTATGTAGCTGTGTCACTTGTGTGCTTTTGTGTTAGACTGATGGTGCATTTGATTAACTTGTAACAATAGAACAGTTATTGTTTAAAGTGTTAAGTATTTTTATTTTGTAAGACTGAATGATGCTCTTTTAATGTTGTTATCTATAAGTAATATTTCAATCGTTCGTTTTATTTCTGCAAAATTTTTCCGACTCTAGGTTGAACAGTCAAACCATGTGATTTGTTCAACTTAACCAACATGTTTGGCCCGATTAAATGTTTAGGCTGTGTTTGTGCTGCTTCTTAAATGCTAACTGCGTAGTAAAGTGTCCGCCTGTCTGGGTCTGGGTCAAACATCATGACACGATTAGTTAGTGCATCGTGTTAATATGAGGTTATATTAAATTAACTAATCTGTTGGTCCATTTATGTATCAAACAACTTTGGGTTTACATAAACGGAAAGGCTTTAAAACTAATGCTTTCTTTTATTTAGTAACATCCACAGTAAAGATGATGAATAACGCCACATGCCATTCTTAATCCAGCTTTATCAAAGATACAACCTTTAATCTTGATGCACCAAACCATATCCAATCTCCATTACTATCTGCTACATAGATCCTAAATGTACAAAAGAACTCATTTTACACTCAAAGTACACCAACATAAGCCATTTTCTACATAAAGAGATACTTGCTTTGATTCATATCCCACCATTAAAGCTAATAATATAAAACCGATATTTATAAATCAACCTACTTTAAGTAAGAACAAATTGAATCTATTAACAAGTTAAGGCTTCAACCAATTCATATCTAAGCCAACATTAAGCAATAACATACATCTAAACCAACATAAACACCATCTTAATAGCTCAAGTATTACCTCATGAATGGTTAAGCATCAAGCATCAATCAGTAATCCATTCGATGATAATCACTGTAATCATCAAACGATCTCGCCCTAATATCGCTAGCAACTCTCCTCATACTCTTTTCCTCTTCATACCTCAATCCTTCATCACTTGCAAGCCCTGCTAACCCACCTGACAGTGCCCCCACAGCTAACCCTGTCCCCAATCCTGCACCATATGGTACCTTTCGTGTTTCCCGCGCCCGCTCAAATTTATAATAATCCGTGGGCGCGGGAGACCCAAGGCTACCACTGCCACCGCCTCCACGTATCAACGGCCGTTCAATAAAAGGGCGTTGAGTATGTAGAGGCGGCGGAGGAGAATAATATCCTCCACGGTAATAACCAGAATACGGATGCGGATCCGGATAGGATCCGTAGTGGTACGTGTGCGGCGGTGGCGGCGGTGGTGATGGAGCCGCCGGAGGCGGTGGGAGGGTAGTTGCGTAATAATATGCAGGTTGAGGGGCATTTTGGTAATCTGGTAAATGACGTTCACGTACAGCAAGTTTCAACCGGAGCTTACCGTTCGGACGACCGGAGGGACGACGGAGATCGAAGGTTCTGATGACGGTGTGGTGGAAGATCGAAGGTTCTAAATCGGCGATTGGGATTCGTACGGCTCCGACGAAGGGCTTCGGTGTGTCGGAGGGTTTGGAGTGGAAGATCTCAACGGTTAGGACAGCGGTGGCCGGAGAAGATGATAGAGGGATGATAAACCGTTCGTTCCATACGGGTTTGGTGGAGTTGGAGTCGTCGGATTTTGTGGCGAATCGGCGATCGGGGTCGAGCCAGAAGATGGCGTAAGGGTTTAGATCTCCGGTTCTCCAGTTTACGTTCTTGAGGTGTTTGGCGGAGACGATGGTGATTTCGAGGTCCAGTGGCCTGGGCGGTGGGCGGTGGGAGACGGTGGTCGCCATGGTGGTGGTCGGTGGAGATGAATAAAGGGGAAAGACGTATTGTTTCGGTCGTGAACTAGGATAAGATTAAAACAAAATGATTAGTCACTGATCGTTGAGTTTTGTTCGATTTCGCATTTTAAAAATTCTTGGTCTTACTAAAGTTTGGCATTGATGAAAGATTATTGCGGTTTATTATTGTATTTTAAAGACCTTTAGCTGTCTACCTATTAAATTATTTATGTTTTTAACAGCAAATCAAAGAATTATTGTTTTTCATTCTATTGAATTACAGCTTTCATTTCTGGTTTATTAAATGATTTTTAAATTATCAAAATCTGTTTATTCATAATGTTTTATTTTATATCCACCATTCAATATAACTAGCTTATTTAACGAGCCGCGCGTTGCGGCGGCGGCGGCGGCTTAGTGATAAATTATAAACTATCAACCGGATTTGTTTTCGAATTAAATTTACGACGAAACGTAGAGCAATTCAATTTTATATCCTTGAATGAAACAAATTATACCTAGCACAACTACAAACAAAATATACATCAAAATAAGGACCAACTCAAAACGTATGTAAATAAGATATGAAACATATTTTTTTTAGGTAATTAGATAATTTCTAACCAATTCTTCAACTCTAAACAAAATACACATAAGAACTACTACTCACATACACCTTAAAAATCATGCGATTTTCAGGGTTGTCATTTTAGCCAAAGATCAAACTCATCATAGGGAGTGTGGCCATCGTTTTTGATTCTGTGTATGTTGATTTCTTGGCATACTAAATAGGAATGTAGAAAGACAGGATTAGCAAATGGTAGGTCTATAGTTGTCTCATTGATTTCATTTAGCATTTTCATAGCCATGCTGCTACAACCCCCTTTGTTATTAAGTTATTACTTAGTGCTAATATGCTCACCTAAGAATGTTAATATTAGAAGCTTCAAACCCCTAAACCCTGTTGTTAAAATCTTAGTATGCCTTGCATATTTTTTTAGTTCAAAGCTTCAATAATGTCATTGTCAATTCAACCTCAAATTGTAATTCCATAGGGATTCTCAGCCAACAATCCGCAAGAAGACCAAAAGCCAGGAAACTCCAAATCAAGTAAAAACAAAAGCACAACCCACAATCACATAAACACAGCAACCAACACCAACAATCCGTAGAATCAGATCTATGTAAATTAAATTAGTATTGGTTCTGGAATGTTATTTGAATAATTGGAAAATAATGCTAAAGGTGTAGCAAAAGACATGTGATACTGCACATGATTTCAAGTGGGTGTACCTCTTCTCAAAACCTGCATCACTGTACGTAGAAGGCAGTCACTAAAAAGTTTAAATTAAAGCATAGCCTAAATCAAAAGCAAAATATTTAAGAGCACGTATAAAATGATTGAAAACCCATGAATTTAAGAGGAATTGGGAAATCACATACAAAACACAATTTACCATGAGTAGATGAGGAAGCGGGAGCAAGGAAACCAAACATGTCTTTCAATACCGTAACCCGGTGAGGCGGAAACCGTATTTGGGATGACACCATTGCCCGACACGACTCTTCATCTTCTTTTGGTAAAGATTGTGAAAACGATCCTTATTACATAAGATGAAAGATTGAAAGGTCGATACATCGAATGTATATCAACAATGAAAGAATCAGATATGTTGACACACCTGAACATATCGTTATAGTGAACCATAATAGTGGTTGGACTCATCGGCCACTCAATCTCTAATCTGGATTCGAATCATGGGGAAATATTAGGTTTTTAACCGGTTTCCAAAACTGCTACAACGATTAGGATTTAGCTCGTTCCAGCTGTGGAGTGGGTGGAGCCCGGAAGAGAGCCACCAGCTCCCTTTTCTTACTTCCTACAAAAGGAAAATTGAGAGGATAAAGAAACATGCAGCATGTAAGACGGGAGGTCGCATCATTAGAAAAGAAACAGGTGACTCAGGGAGGCAAAAAGGACACGTGTATAGTAATATCAATTGTACTCTTTGCTTATATACTTGTAGCTCACTACACAATTGAAGTTACAACCATGGATACAAAGATGAACGGCCTGGATTCTTTAAATTACTGTTTCTTTCCTTTGGTTTTTAAATAGTATGTAATTTAAAGTGATCTATTTACTCTTAGTTTACTCATAGTTCGATTCAACATCTTCTTTATCCTAACTAATCAAGAAAAAAAATGCGTTAAACTTCCTTGTATTTGATTTAAAAAAAAATGCATTAAACTCTTTTGTATTTGATCGGGGTTTTGATGTCATCAAGACTAAAGCCCAATTTATACATTGTTAGCACATAACTATAAAAATTATAATAGTATATTATATTTCTAAAAAATATGTTTAATGGTACGAGTTTTTTATTTATTAAAACACTTTATACACTCTTAGCACACAACTATAAAAGTTATAGTAGTATACTAGGTTATAAACCCGTGTATTACACTGGATTTCTATCAAAACATTATCCACAAGCCAACAAAAGTGATGGTTGCACTTGTCCATCAATTTACATAGAATATCACTCTAGTCTTCAAGACCTGGTTGGGTCGTTTGACTCAAATTGATGACATCAGTTTAATCAATCACCATGCTTAAAATTAAGTTAACACCATAAGATATTCAAAATTGAAGAAAAGAATAAATTAGTACCTTTTAACAATGAACCTATTTCCTGACTAATTATCTTATTACATACAAAAAAACAATACAAAAACTACACTAATTTAAAGAACCACAAAATAGGTATTGAAGCACCATGATGTATAAAACATTCTTCAATCACCCACTCAAATATATTGCGATTTAGACTTGACTTGTTTTGTAACCCATGTGTTGTTAGAGGTATCTCTTGGTCATTCGCGCAATTCCCTGGTTCATTGTTTGATCATGTGAGTACGCATTAGACAAAAAGGCTCTAAAACAAAATTAAAGGAAATAAATATCTTGTACAGAAAATAAAAGTAATAACGACCAACTTTTTAAAGGGGCAAACACATAAGAATATAAGGACACAAAAGACTCTAAGTGCTAACTTGAAATGAAACCTCCAATAACAAAAAAGTTGAAAGATAAAAAAAAGGCTTTTTTTGCATCAAAGTATCATGTGCGAATTGTGGCCTATTTACTTAAAAATGGATTGATTCGAGTTGAATTTTATATGTTACAGGTCAAAACAGTAAACTTTATATAGGTAACTAAAATGAGTTCAAAATTGCCGAAGTGTGTTTAAATGTCTAAAACCTATTACATCTCTCTTATTGTAAAAAAAATAGTTAATATAAGAATAGGCTCCTTCTGATTGTAATTAAATCATTAGTTATTCATAAAACTCACCAATAAATTTCCTTCAAAAAGCTGAAGAAACTACTTTGAAAATGCAGACCAATTCATTTGTACACATTTGTCTAACCAACCACCAAGAAATTATTCACCTATAGTTCTTATTTCTTATGCGCTCAACCATGTCGCATAAAAGGATATGCAATTTAAGAACAGTCCAACACACCCAAAAAAACAGATAGTTGGGTTTAAAAGGAAGGCAAGAAGGTGAAAACATATGCAAAAACATAAATGATGAAGGATAAATGGATAATCATATATGTACATGTGTATATACATTTCTGCTATATTTGTGTGTGAGAAAGAGAGGTAGGGAGTCATACATGAAATTTGACCGGTTAAAGCTTCAGAAAACACCATAAGACCATCCATAAGAGTGACATAGATTCTTGATCCATTTCTAACAGTTGAATCTCTCTGTGTCTGGCCATTTGTATAGGGAAGATCTCAAATGAACCTAAAATGACACTTATATTCCTCTGGAATTTCATTTTTGATTTCTAGTGCTGCAACTAAAATCTGCAACAAACCAACAAAAGGAGGTAAATGTTACATATTTCCTTGAGTTCTCAACTGTTATAGAAGCAATTTTTCCGGTTTGTGTATAAAAGGACTCTACGATATCAATGTAAAATGAAATCATTCCCATAAGAAAACCAATAAAATAGTAAACGTTAAATATAATTATAAAACTTGAAAGCTAGTGAACATTAGTGTTGTTAATTAAGATAAGAAATTGATAGCTTCAGTTAACAATTACAAAACAACTTAGTAAAATTCTTATTAATTAATACAAGTTAATCATATTTCAATCAACATTAGAGTTCCCTAACAATGGGGTTTATGAATGTAAAACAAATAATACAACCTAGTAAGATTTATACTCTTAATAATTCATCACTGGAAGTGATTTTGTAAGTGACTATATTTATTATTTTTGGATTATAGTATGTAATTTCTGGAGTAGTACCCCGTTCTTGAATAAATTGTACCTTTAGTATATTGTGTCGTAAAATAAGGAGAGGATTTGGGTAGAATTCTGCACATGAAAATCTTCACCTTGTTGTTTGAATGACTCATAACTTTTTATTAGCCACCAAATTCCTTATGAATATAAATCCATGGATATCAAAAAATGAGAATCAGAAAGCCAAAATTACTGAAAATAGATGGATATTCACAGCTTACCATGGATATAAGGACTCGAGCACCTAAATAATCTGTTTTTTGATTTAAACCCTAAACAAACATCGAGAGATCAAAAACTCGAAGCATCCCTCATACTCAAATGAATAACAGAAATCGAAATCGAAAGAAAACATACCAATTTGTAATGATCGCTGAATACTTCTCCTTTCTCTACTAAATTGGATAATGGAGGAAGACACTATGAAAAGATAGAACCTTATTTCACTTGTACAAGAATAAAACATATCTCAAATCACAAGAAATTACAAACCTGCAACTGAAAGTATGTTGATACATAAAATGAATAACAGGAATCAACAGAAAACATACCTTTTAGGAGAGAATTTATACAAAAAATCAAAAGATTGATTGGTGCTTAACAGGAATCCGTATCATGGTTATCATTTGGAAGATGGGTTTTCCTAATATCCGGGTTTAGTGGTTCGATTTGGGGGTGAACTGGAGATTCTCAGATGAATGCGTGAGGTTGTTGAGCAAAGTTAGGGTTTGGGTAGTCAAGATGGGGAAGTGAAATCGGGTTTCTGGACCCACCCGATGGAAAATATGAGATGAGAGGGAAATTAAAGTTGAGGAGGCTTGCGGGAATATCATGTGGCATCCCATGTAAAGAATTATTATTATAGATTATATTTCTAAAAAATGAATTTAATGATATGAGTCTTTTATTTATTAAAGCACTTGACGAGTATTAATTGACGCAAAACTTATCATTTTCATTATTGATGTAATCTTGATACAAACAATATATTTTGTTTGTTAAATACGAACTATTTAAATAACATATCTAGTTATTCACCTAATCTTTATTCTTTACTATAAATAAACACAAATAATAATTAAACACCTCCTGCAAAAGCAAAGAGTCGGCTCCTTGACAACGTGTCACATCTCTCGTCCACATGCACACCGCAACATGGACCCATGTATGCTGACGTGGTGAACTGTCAGCATGGTCCCACCCGGACTCCAACCCTCCACTTAATTCCAACTTAACTTTTTCCTTCAAGTCCGTATCCTTTTTTGACAACCCCCTATACAAAATAGTGAAAAACTTCATATCCTCCATCCCTTATCTCTCCTCTTGCGTTTCTCTGCCAGTTATTACATACAAATTTATCCAATCGCACCCTTTAATTAGATCCGTCCAGTCTAGGGTTTCTAAATCACCGATTCCTTCATATTCCGTCACGAAATCGTTGAATTTGATAAGAAAATTTTGTTAAAATCATTTCAATATGAACAATCACGAGAAACAACAACCGGTTGATGATCGTGACGTCGATGATCAGCATAAATCGACTGAAGATTCATCATCGGTGCCGTGTGGTGAGGCTCTTACGGATGGAGTTTCTGGAGTTTCGTCGACGAGGCGGGACGGTAATGGAACCGAACTCGCGGCTCGTTTGACCGATTTGTTTGTTGGAGACGGAGATAACGATGACGATTTGTTGATTCAACGTAGCGCTCAAGGGACGGTTATGCAGTGGTTACAGGCTCTGGATATGCAGGTGATGGGAGCATGCCGTGCAGATGAGAGGTTGAAGCCCTTGCTCAAGCTTAATGTGTCTGCTGGCGTGGCTGAGGATCGATTGCTTTCGCATCTGAGTCAGGTATCATTAGCTATCTACCAATTTGTAATTACTTGCGTGTCTGGATTCATATTTATCAGTTTGATTTAGATATTATGTCAATGAGATGGAATCTATGCTGTATAGTCGTTGAAATATTTTTACAAGAAACATATTATCTTTTGACTATGTATACGCTGATTTGGAGATAGATTCATAACATATGCTTTTAACGACCTGATTATATACGCTGATTTGGATAGATTCATAGCATATGTTTCTAGCGACCTATTGGTTGGCATGGAGCTCGTAAACAATTGAAAGAGCATGTTGATTGATCGCTTGAATATACAATATGTTACTGACGATACGATTTTTTCCTTACAGCACTTTGAGCCATCAGAAGTTGGCTTGCTTGCGAGGTGCTTGTGTGTCCCGCTTGTGTCAGTTCGTGTTGGCAAGATCGACAAGCGAGGAACTCTTCTAATTCCAAACAGTGCAAGGTAGTTGCAATATGGAATTGCCCTCTAACTTAATTTTGATGCATCATAACTGAAACAACATATGCATCTCTCCATGAAAACTTGCTTGATTCATAAAACCAGTACAACCAGGCATGTTATTTTGTTGATTCATACACACGTTAAGTGTTAGGTTTCAGTTGTTGATGGGGTTACCTAGCTGAAGCCTGAAGCTATGGTTTTCTAGCCCTTTTGCATGTTTGTTTTCATTTTTAAAGTTCAAAGGTTCAAATCCAAACTATGGTAACATTTAATTTTCCTCCGAATTCTAGGCCGTAACAATTCATCGTTTAGGGTCACTTCTTACTTATTCGGATTTCAAATGGTTTAGTAAGGAAGAGTTTGTAAGCGTTTATTCATAGGTTTCTACTTTCTAGAATGAGAGGAGCTTTTTGTGTTTTGGTCTACTTAATGTGAATTGGTACGTGGGTCAGACATGTAGTGGTTGAGTCTAATTTATGTGTGAAGTCTGGACTCAACCATGTGGCACTATAAAAAGTAATATATGTGAACTGGATGGTCTTTACTTGTCCTGTTAATATGTTTAAAATTATATAGTTCACTGAGAATGTAAGGCAATGATATTAACTCCAATACATACAACGAGCAATAGAATCACTATTGTTTATTGATTGATAGGTTGTGTAACATATTAATGGCACTTCATATTGAAGTTTTATGCGTAAATTTTATCATTCATCAGTTTATATGGTATTGTTTACACGGCTGTATTGATCTCCACTGACTACTACTTGCACTGTTTTCATGTGGCATTAAAAGATTTGTTGTTTGTGATGGACTGGCATGGAACTGTTGTTGTGATATCTTAGTGATCATACACACATTCCCCGCCCCCCCCCTTTCCCCCTCTCTTCTCTCTCTCTCTCTCTCTCTCTCTCTAGCGCTCGTACACACATAGACCATGAATATAACACTATATACATTTCTGATTCCAGCGTGCAAGGCATTTTTACATGTACTCAAGTTCAATTTTCCACAATAGTAGACATGTGATTCTAGGACCTACTATCTACTTTTGATTCCTAAAACTGTTAGGGCAACAATTTTGAGTGCCTTGTACATGAATTGCAGACATGTATGTACCTAACCACGCTCTGGATGGTATAGCGTACTGGATACCATTTGGTTGCTTTGTAGATGACTGCAATATGACCTGAGATTGATCATGGCTAGCTGGTGTTTTTGACACGGGCAGGTAACCATGAAGGTTGGTGGAATGACGTGGTTTATCAGATTTGTCAAGTAGTTACACTTTATCAAGTATTGTTTTAGTGTGAAATTTTTTGTGCAGCTTACTAGTTTCACTGAGGGAGATATCAGTTTCTAACACGCCACTATAATACATTTATTTATCACTTGACGTTCTTTGAATCTCGTTCTTTTAGTCTGTTCTATTAATGTAACTGGTTAAATTCAGCTGCTAAGTGTCCCTTTATGAGAAACTTATGTTCACCTTTGATGACTGATAATTGCATATTAGTCATTTAATGACTAGGAATTTAGGCTTGTGCACATCAGCTTATCAATAGTGACATGTTCATCCTTCCAAATAAATATATCTTTTCATTGTAGGTAACTGGCGTATTCTATTATGATCTCTGAATTAAGAAGAAGTAAAGGTAGAGTTATGCTCTTATATTGTATATTCTTACGGTTATGCTATGTTTGTCTTGTATTCTATAAATTTTTGTCTTTTTATTGTCATATGGTTTTTTAAAATCCTTGTTTGTTTTTTGACTTAACATTAATTTTAGCTGCATTTTCCTTGCCCACCAATGCACCAAGACATGTTCAAGCTTAGAAAGTTTGTCTACTATATGATTGCTTTTTTTGCTTTATAAACCAAATGTTCTCAGTTCTCACGAACCACACTTGTTTTTTTGGGATATTAATTTCAATTCTGTGTTCAGTAATCAGTACTGTTTCTACTGTTTATTTTGAATAACATAAGAACAAGATCTCTTGTGGTGTTCTTATTTGAAGTAATATTGTCGTGATGGATTTAACCATGTGTCAAGTGTGTCATTCTTTTGGGAAATTTAAGACAAGAAACTCGGTGAGTGGCTAATATTGTTAGGTAAACTCTTTTCAGTAAATTTTATATTTAACTGCCTTTGTCCAGCATTCCATTTGGAAGGCTTCTCATTATTCTAGTTGAACTACTCCTTTTTTATTTAACATGTGGAGTGATTGGGTGATAATAGCATGTTGATATGTACAGCTTTTGAGCATTGAAATACTAGAAGTTATGGTGTCACAAGCAAAGTTGAGTGCAGTTTCTAGAATGTTTAATATAAATAGTAATTGTCTTTAGGAGGGATCTAGGATTTACAGTAGCAACAATTCTTGTCTCCCATATCCCTTACTAAGAAAATTGGTATCAACATAACACGGTCAGGATAAGAAAAGTCAGCTTAAATGCTTTTTATATGTTAAGATGAAGTTGAAGTTTTTATTATAATATTTACCTGTATAGCTTTGTTGCTATTTCTTGTGGAATACGGTAGCCATGTTTGTTTTTGTTAATTTTTCAATACTTGATGTCTATCATTTTCTACATTGAAACAGGGGAAACTTAACTCTGTCTCTCTTGCCAACATCTGATCTTCGTATATCCTTTCTTGGAGATGATGGTCATGTAGAGCGTCTTTCAACCTTGAGAAATATCTCTGATTGCTCATCTGTCAAGATTGAGGGAATATCAGCAGATAATTGTGGTCGGTCTTTTATGATTAGGACTCCTACTGTTGCTGAACCTTTTTACTTTTGGTGCTGTGAGAAATCCGTACTTCTTGGTACTGAGTTGCTTGATAAGGTAGATATCTTATATAGTGAATGACGTACGATTGTGTTTGCTTCCACCACAAACTTATTAAAAATCTAAAATCTATACTGATCTGCTGTATACCCTGTTTATAGATGAAGAATTTACTTGAGAGGAAGCCTTCCCTTGCTGATTTAACTGGAATTAGTGATTCTCGTCTTGAATGTTTTGTGACTCGTCTTCGAACTTATCTTGTTGGTTCAAATACTGAAGTGAATAATAATACTGCACTTGTGTCATTAACTACCTCCTCAACCACCTCTTTAGGTCATAGTGGAACTGGTAGAAGTTCACAATCAGCATCGAAGTCTTCACGTGGTCGGATCTGTAGCATTCAAGATAGCCTGAGCCCAAAAGCAAGTTCTTTTAAAGAAGGCCCACCTAGAAACTTGATTTCCTTGAAGAATGTTGTGCGGGATAAATTTAGGCGAAAGGGGGAAACAGGCAGTTCTTCATGTGTTGAAAATCTCGATGCCATTTCTGCATCTTCTCCAACTTCTGCCAATACATCTACTCCAGATCAGTCTTCTGAAGGCAAGATTTCTGAATCAGCTACTGATAACCACATGTTCCCATTGGTAAATGGTTTAGAAGTTGGTTTGGCGGAGAAAACAGCAGACGGCACATCGATTATAAGTTCAACTCCTGTTCCTCCATTTTCTCCTTATTACTGTTGGTGTCCACCTGCTGCATCCACTCTCCAATACGCAGTGGCATCTTCGCAGATTATGCCCATGTCAGTGGCCGAGCCATTTACCTTACCACCCCTTTCTTCACTTCTCACAGGCTCCACTTCTAGATCAGCATCATTATCATCATCCAGCCTTTTAACACCAAAACCAACTCTTAATCTGGATGAAATTCCACCTTTCTTACCTGAACCATTGGTTAGGTTACCCATATCTATGCCAACTTCTCAACAGATCCCGCTTTTCACTCCCTTGATGACAGATCCAATAGTCCACATCCCTGTAATGGACATTTGTTCCTCAGGGCAAGCCTATCTGGTGAGTGGTGGCCCTGCTATGAATGTCACCATCCCACCACTTCACCAGGCACTCGTGAGTCCATTGATCCATGAATCTGACTCCATGGCTGAGAAGAGCGCGAGGGACACCCTGCGACTGCTAATCAGTGGATCTAGTCAGCTGCCCTCAGTTCTAGCCCATGTTGATGGGAATCAAAACGTGCTTGCATCCGGAAGCAGGGGTCTGTATGGGGGAGCTACAGACGTGAACCATGCCATAGCAAATAGCATCGCTGCTATGGGCTTGGTTTCACTGACAGAGAGGTCTGGTGGTGTTATGAGAAGGTGCCTCGATGGAAGTGATCTGGTTGATCTACTGGGTGAGACGGTAGACTCTGGTGGAACTTGTTCGAACAATGATGACCCGAGCTTCTCTGATTCAGGGACTGGAAAAACCCAGTAATCTGGGCTGTTTACCTTTGTAGATCATTGTTTGTCATTTCTGGGTTAAAAAAAAGGAACTGTAGATATATCTTTTTTGTAGTTGGTGTTTTTGGGTGCAAATGATTTGTAACTAGACTGGAAACTGGAAAAGCATAGTCGCATGTCTCTGCCTCTCCAGCTGCTGTTCATAATCACATTTCTGTTTGCAGTACAAAACAAATCTCGTCTTAAGACCTCGATCGTATGATATGACTTGTAAACATGAACGTCGATTAACCCTTTTTTTTTAATTAAATTACCATGTTATAATAACTAGAGTTAATTGCCATTTTCGTCCCTGAGGTTTGATGTTTTTTGTCGTTTTCATCTAAAAACTTTATTTTTCCCTTCTGTGTCCCTGACATTTTAAAATTTTGCCATTTTCATCCACTTCCGTTAACTCCGTTTGTTTTACCCGTTAAGCGGACATTAGCTTTGAATATTGAAAGCAATCTAATAATGTTTAAATGCTCGAAGAAATTGAACGATGTTTATTTAAGGTTTTTTTTTTCCTAGTGAGGTGTAAAAACACCTAAATGCCCCTCAACATGATATGCACGTGATGGCTACTTAACAGATAAATTAACGGGGTTAACGAAAATGGATGAAAATAGCAAGTTTTTTAAATGTCAGGGACATAGAGGAGAAAAAATTTATTTTTTGATGAAAATAACGAAATATACAAAACCTCAGGACGAAAATGACAATTTACTCTAATAACTATTATCAGCCAAGAGTTTGTATTAAATGCTTTCATACCTTGCATCATTGTGGGTTGCTTGCTTTCGTCATTCGCTTTGAGCTTAAAGAATTTCTTAAAAGCATTTAGTTAAGTTTCTCATCTTTATAATTATACTAATTATTTATTTTTGAATAAATTACATGGATGGTCCTGTGATTATTTTGAAATTTTGAATTTGATTCATAAAATTTAAATTTAATGAATATAGCCTTTAATATTTTTTTTTCATCTATAGTTTAAATTGATTAAAAGTTTTATATTTTTTTAAAGTTTTTATTTTTTATATTATTTATATTATTTTATTATTAATATGTTTATTATTTAATAAAATATGTTTTAAATACACAAGTAAAAAAAATTAAAAACATGTTTTTTGAAATGTTTGGTTTTAAGCCCTTTGTCTTTTTTGATATTTTTTAAAACATTCAATAAACAAACATTTTTAAAAACTTACAAAAAGTATAAAAAACTTTAAAGACCAAATCTAAAATTTTGATCAAACCAAAAGGATTATCCGTAGGGGCGGATCTATGCCTAGACGAACGGGGTCAAGTGACCCCATTGATTTTTGAGTCGGTAGTGTAACGTATAATACCAAATTTTTGAGTGAACCCGTAGTTTTTCAGGAGGTGAACCCATTACTATTTTAAAGTTCGCATGGAAACTTAAATTTGATCATTGTTCATTGGTTAGCATGCGCTCATGTGGAGTAAGAGATTGTGGGTTCAATCTTTGCAAGTTGCAAGTCTGTGACTTTGTTTCTTTTTTTACTATTTAATCAGGAAAATTACAATTTTAACCTTACTTTTAACACAAAATGTAAGTTTTATTTGATTTCTTTTGATATTATATTTTTCATTACATTCTCAATGCAATTTAATTATTTATATTCCGACCCGACCCGACTCGACCCGATAGAACCACCTGAAAGTTTATATGTTGTTTCGTTGCAAATCAAATCACTATAAAATAGTGACCCCCTACAAAAAATTTCCTGGTTCCGCCACTGATTATCCGTGTAATTTACTCTCTTTTATATTTGCAAATAATTAGTATATTTTTTAGCAATTTTTTTTTCTCCACTAACAATCACTTTCAAAAATATTAAAAGGTATATTGGGGTGAATAGTATCACTCCATATATATAGATAAAGAGTAAATTTTTTTTTCATCTACTTATAACTTATGATTATCATTATATATAATATAAGAAACATACTTATAAAAATATAGGGGTGAGCAAATATAGGGTACGACTGAGTATTCCCGATTCCCGAACCGAAATTTTACCAATTCTTAATGTTTTTTAGGTACTCGGTCACGTTTTTAAGGATTAATCGGTCTCGGTTCGGGTATCGGGTTTTGATTAGAGGATACCGATTTTTTAAGTCTCGACCTTGAAACCACAAAAAAATCGAAAAGCTCTAATATAATTCGCAACAGCAGTTGTTGACCTTTTGTTCAAAGTCGGTTG
Organism: Flaveria robusta; assembly: GCA_025506415.1. NCBI lineage: Eukaryota > Viridiplantae > Streptophyta > Magnoliopsida > Asterales > Asteraceae > Flaveria > Flaveria robusta. The sequence goes on along the minus strand of CM046473.1, from coordinate 36,859,874 downwards.
AATAGAATCCGTATATTGGTATCTTGAAGTATGGAAAGTCTCTTCTTCATCATGTTACAATCCCAACTACCAATCTGCATTTATTAATTTTGATTATTATATGTATAAACCAGAAAACTAGCTGGGGATAACAGCAAATAGTGATAGTCAAAGAACAAAAGAAAATATTATGTACATGAGGATTTAGGACATTAGTATATGGATAGAATGGTAATGTCTCATTCGTTTGATCAACTTGATCCTATGATGGTTTGTAGCTGTCACATATGTACATGAACCAAACTTAAAGAATTTGGAGAAGCAGGAACGACAAATTTTTCAGAGGATCCCAATTTCCATGATCTATGCTTGTGGAGGACATCAAGGAGACCACTATTTTATGGATGAAACATAAAGCTAAAATGATTTCCTTAAATTTTGAGTCATGGTGCTATCTTGAACTAATGTAATAGGTGTTGTTTGGTCTGATAGTTCCTGGCTAATCAGTAATCAGGACTTGCTGTAACTGTTGTTTTCGGTGGTAATAATATGTTTTATCGGCCGTTAAAAAAGTATGATAAAAAATATATATCAAGTATTAATGTGCCATGATTTCTTGAAATCAACTCAAATATCTTGAAAATTAAGTTAGAGTTGATTACTTTGTCTTTTGAGTACATTATGAAGCCTTTTTTAAATTATAACCCAAGATGTGACCATTAGCTTTAAATATGATCATGACATCCCTTTATAGACTTTCTTTGTGTAAAACTTGTCCACATTAACTTAAGTAAATCTAAAATAATAATTATGTAACTTTCAAAATTGTTTTTAATAGGTTCTAGATTCATTTGGTGTTACATCTCCCATGCTCCTTAAACTTTTTTTTTTATTTCTTTTAGACCATCTACAATTAATGGGATGCCCATAAGACGTGAAGCCGCTTGCGGGATGGCAATGTTGGAGAGGGAGGGAGTGTCACATTTGAAAAAAAAATAAAGAGAAAGATAGTAAACCAGACTCTAATAAAGAGAAATTAACATACTACACTAATGTAATATAGTTATGGTGCAATTTAACTACATTTTAAAATAATTATGTTAACTTAAAAAGGCAATACACTTTGTCAAAATTATATATATTTTGTTATAAAACAACATTTGTGACAAACTATTACTATTACTGTATCATTACTCCCTCTATTTATTCACCATTATATCATTTCGGTTTCATGTTAGCTACTCTAGTATATATCTGTATGTACTAGGTTAGGCCTTGTTATACATGTGTGATTAAATAAAATATTAAATAGTCAATAATAAAAATTTGTTAGTTATAAAATAATATTTCGAGATAATATATTATTGAAATTACGTATGATTATAAGTAATAAAAAATGATAAAATTTTCTAAAACTTTTTTGTTTTTCTCAAAAAAAGATAAGCATTTTGTGTCAAAACAATCCATTTTGAAAAAATGTTATTTCTAAAATTTTTCTGATAATAACTCCAAATTTTAATTATTTTGGTTTATAAAAATTTTAATTCTTAAAAACACTAATTGTATAATATTTTGTAGTTTTAAGAAAGTTTGATGTCTTAAAAAAATTTTGATTTTATAAAAATTGTTTTTTTAGAAATTACATTATACAAAGACATTTTTTTTAATTTATTAAAAAACTATTTTTAATCTTAAAAATAATTGGATATTATATATCATTAGTAATTAATGTAATTATTTAATAAGAGAGATAAATGAGAAAATTATGATTAAGAAATCTAGAATTATGATAATTGCGTCAAATTGTTTCTATAGAAATTACATAATAAAAAGACATTATTTTAACTTATGAAAAAGCTATTAATCTAAAAAAGTTAAATAATATCAAATAATGCCATTAGTAGTTAATGAAGTATTTGATATGAGAGAAACATGAAAATTAAAATTAGAAAAGTCTAGAATTATGTCAAATGTCGACCCAAAATTTGATTTATCATGAAAGATAGATTATATTAGTTAAATAAAATACAATAATCAATACTTTACTTACCTAAAAAAATCAGAATTTATTATTATAAATAGGGATAAAATTATAGTTTTGGATAAATACAATAATTTTGTTAAAATGTGCTAGTTGTTTAAATTGTATTATATTTTCCTTTTATTATTAAAAAAGATTATTTAGAATAATTGGTTTGTAAAGATGTAGTTTTAGGAAATATCAACTTTTAAGTAATCTTGTGTTAACTTATTTTTATTAGTTCTATTATTAATATATTTCATCATCTATATATATTCAACATAATTGATCATATTTATTTTTTAAACATAATAGCAAGATAAATGATAAAATAATGTGTTTAAATACAAAATAATAAATTGACATTAAAAGTTCCTATATGAAGAATATAAAGAAATTAAAATATACTTTCCAACTCTAATTAATTTGAATTAATAAAAAAAATTCGCGTCAAACGTTAGATATATAGTAACATGACCACATGTAAATTGTTAATTCAGAATCGTAGATGTAGTAACATGATCACATATAAAAAAATACAAGCCTGGTCTAATAAAATTTGACAAAGCAAAGGACCTGTTCAATACACTAACATTCAATTGTTATAGTCGTGCTCGCAGAAGCAATAAGACGAAAACAAAAATAATCAGAGACGTTGCAAATAGTATTTCTTTGAAAACAAAGAATATTGAAGGAAAGAAAATGAATTGATTCTCAGGTTTTATTTTTGTATTATATAATTAAATATTTACTTAATTACACAAGTATAAAAAAAATTGTGTATATTTATGGATGATAAGTATAATATTACGTTTTTCTATTTAACATATATTGGTAATAAATTATGTCTGCTAATTTATTTAAAGTAATTAATGTCACAAACTCACAATCTATTTCTCACCCTTAGGCTACAAGCAGCTACGATCTATGATTAATGCTCCAATATCGCCTCTACAAATTTCAGATCGACTCAACTTTATATTATCATTCAACAAATTGTGTTGAGTCTTTGTTCTAGTTTTACATGGTTTTTAGCGTTGTATGTATTTAATTCTTTTGGTGTTTGTATTTTGGGTTTTCTAGCTTCTTGCTAGTCCCCTGTTTTTTTGGTGATTAATATATGTTGCTGTTAACAAAAAAACAAATTGTGTTGAGGTTTCTATTGGTCCTTGCGATCTTTCCACCGACGAGGAAATCATCATGCCTCTTTTCCCATCGCTGTCATGAACCTCTCATTGTGTTTCTTAGAAAAAATACAAGAAAAACACAAACATAGAAACTCGGTTTTATCAAACCTTTGACACGTTTAGTTTTAATATAAATAATAAGGTACACCGATATGATGAACAAATGCTCTATTTATTATAATTTGGACCCTTAATGAAAAAGTAACCTAATGATAGAAATTATCTTTTGATAAGTTTATGATAAGCATTTTATTTATTCAGTGATTTATCTTTTTATCTAAAAGATTATAAGTTTAAATCATGCATGCAGAGTGCATGCATGATGATGTAAAAAGCAAAATAACATGTAGAATAAAAAGTATGTTCGTTGATCAAATAATATGGTTCATGATAACTAATTTTTATGTTTTTGTATTTAATTAAATCATACTTATAATAATGATTACATGTGATGTCATATGTAATCATCAGGTTTTATCTTACAAAAAAATTCCTGCTTAAACTTCCTTTAACAAACTTTCCATCAATCATGTTATCTTTCTTATTTTTAATATATTATTTTCTTAACTATCTTAATAATCATCAAAATTCCAGAAATTTTGGATCCTTGATATAAATTATCTCAAATCTTATTTAATTCTCTAAACCCTATGATAATCATTTCACAAATCTTTATGTTTACGTTATAGATTTGAATTAAAAATGATAAAAGTTTAAATATTTTTGAATTATATATTTTTTATTTTCAACCTGTATAATACACGGGTTATTAACCTAGCTTTATAATATTCTTTTAAAAGTCATATTTATCTTATATCATATTTGAAAAAATTCATAGTTGATAAACTTCACGTAAATACCCTTAAACCTTAGGGTTACTAGATTTTAATAATTCAAACTTTATTTATTGGAAGGTATTAATCTCAACTTAAAAATTATTCACAAACACTCTTAACTTTTAGTTTATTTTCCTCCAACAATCTCTTAGCAACTGAGAGTTAACCCCGTTAGTTTTTTAAAAATATAAACTGTTTATGTGACCAAAACACCAAACTGTAAGTTGGAATCTACCATCAGATCCATCAATTTGAAACTTCTGCATCTTGAAACCCGTTAATCTTCACCTTCTAATCTTAACCATTTAATTATCTTGTTTGAGATTTATTTCAAGTGACGATGAAGGCTAGACACCAAAATATAGACCTGATGAAGGTTGGACGGCGATAGAGTTGTTATAAAGCTCAATATTTGTCACATTTTATCAAAAGAACTAACGGCGATTAACTCTCAGTTAGTAAAAGATCGTTGGAGGAAAATAAGTTTAAAGTTAGGAGTGTCTGTAAACATTTTCCGATTTAAGATTAATTCCGGCTAATAAATAAAAATTGAGATTATTAAAATTCAATAACACTGAACCTAATAACAAACTTGCACTTCAAGTTTTCACTCCTTTACATGTGACCAAACACAATATTAGTCCAACATTCGTATTCCATCGAATAATAGTTTGGCATATACTTTTAATCCGTCATCGAATTTTTACAATTTCGTCGAAAGAATGCAATTCAGAATAGCTTTATGTGGTGGTGGCATCTATCAAAAACAAATGCAGTGATGGCTGTGTGGTGGCACCAATTAGGGTTACATAGAAGACAACAGCGGGACCTGTGCACAAGGGGAGGGAATTAGGTTTGCTTTTCTTTTTATTATTTTTTAGTCTATTTGGTATTCTAGTTGAGTAACTTATATATTATTTTTAATGCAAAAAGATACGGTATAAAAGTTAATTTTTAAAAACTATACATAGCGTTAAACTTCAAGGTGTTAAAGAGTGAGAACTACAAATAAAATACATGTTACTTCAAATATTAATAAGTTGATGATATTTTTTCTTAAAAGGTTATTTTCACAAAAGTAAGTAATAATGGATTATTACATGCATAAATATTAAAGGCAAAATCTATACTATAATATATGTTTAGTTAAATGGTTTTTATATGTAACATTTTGTTTGATAGGAACCGTAAAAATGGTGTATGGTTTTTCTTTTTATAAAATAAGACATATTGAGAAGAAAAGTCTAGTTTCATTATCATATATAGAGGACCACATAGAACTATTATTTGTCTATGAACTAATTTTTGGTAATTTTATATATCATATAATAGTGTATTATAAATCAATATGATTGTAATCTTTCCTTTTCCTTACATCACGACTTATTTAAATAAGATTTTCAATTTTACCTATAATTTATTAACTTTATAAATTATATCCACATAAACTTTTTTCACGGTTGTATACCTTTTAAACATATTAAATTATTAAGTTTATAATAGTGAACGCTAGAAACATATATTCCAATAGGATTTGGTTCAAATGAAAACCAAGAGAAATTGTGTAAATCAATAAATCAAATTTTCACCTTTGATTTATAAAGATTAATGACTCATATTTTTTTTGAATAAATTAATAAAAAATTATACTTTTATTGGAACACGTGTACAAAAAGTCAAACAAATATAAGTCATTGATCTCATAAATCAAAGGTGGAGATTTGATTTATTGATTTATATAATTTCTCTTGATTTACATTTGAACCATCTCTTATTCCAATAAATAATAAAAATTACAATTTCATAGCGATATTTTTAACTCGCGTGCAACGATTCTAAATGTTGAGATTACCAAATGCAAGATAGACACCTAGTCTTATAGCTTCATTCGTTGAAATAAAATTATGGCTTGTTTCAATGTTGACTATTGCCTTTATGAGTTTCTTAGTTTTTCTTATCATTATCATGAAATAAAGCGTTATTGTTGGCTTTGTTTGCGTGTTCATGACACCCACCTTAGCCACTTCTTGCCTCGACTTACCCTTTTCCGTGAGTTGTTTTGTGCATTTGTTGCACTTATAGTTGAGTGACTTCTATTTTTTTTTCATCCGCTAGCCGCTAGGCATTCCTTTTACATGCCGTGCTTATTGCATCGAACCCAAGTGTGCTTGTGAGCTAACCGCGTCTTGGGACATAATTAAGCTTGGTGCTTCTAGTTGCACCATGTGTGCTTGTGAGCTAACCGCGTCTTGGGACCCTTTTATTGTTGTTACACCATGGTAACTTAATTGTGTAAATCCCTTTCTCTATATTAGAGCTTTTCGTTTTAAAATATTTGATCAAAGAGACGATGTTGCGTAGAACCAGTGGTTTATAAACTTTAATTTAAGATGGAGATAGCCATATAGATTAAAAATTGGGTATTTTATCGTAATGGTGATGGAAAAGTGTGAACATATAATATTGGTGTTCTAGAAGTTACGAAGAATACGATGCTAAACAGTTATTCGTATTTGCTGAGTTATATCATCAATGACAGTCACTTTTGTGGACGACGACAGGCGACAAGCGACATATGCATAATCTATTATATTCTTAAAGTAGAATAAATTTTAATGTAGCAAATGTCAGAATTTAAAGATTAATATTCTTTAATAAAAATTGCCTCTTGCTATTGTTTTACGGTTCTACCAGCCAAAGTATAGAAAAGGCAAAAAAAGAAAACGAAAAAATGACCAGACACGTTGGGAGTGGGAGGGGAAGAACCAGCGGCTCATATATGCAAGGCAAACGCCTCAACCATCCTGTTAGGTTAATAACCATCCTGTTAGGTTAATAACATTTTCTAAATTTAAAGGATTAATAATATTGAGGGGTAATAGATTTTTTTTATTCAATCACAAAGGTAATATGATCATTTCAAACCAACTTAACACAAAAATTATAACGGTGTTAGTGATTTGAGAAAAACTAAAATAGAGTTTGAAACTATTGATTGTCAGTGTAATAAATAATCTATTACACAAACCATAATTTTTGTTAAACCCCATTGAGTAAAATAATAATTTACTCTTCTCACAAATAATAAGTTTGTTTAATAGTGATTATTATATTATTATTGTTATCATTATTATTATTACTATTATTTATTTATTATTTTTATTCTTCCCTTTATTATAATTGCGGTTGGTGAAGTTTTCATTTTACGTTTGCAATTCGCAAAAGTCCCATGATTCTGTTTGACTATTTGTTTAGGACATTTCAATTTGAAATAAAGTTTGCAATAATTGAATTAAAATAAAAAGGAAGAAAAGAAGTAATGCAAATCGAATTGAGATTTCATGTGAGATTATATTCCGTCAATTGATTTTGGACCTTTTGGTCACATCGATTGTCATCTCACGAGATTCTAGAATCATCCCTTAGTATGGTCATGCTAACCAGACCACTGGTTCAAACTAATTAAATCCAGCTTGAACATCATGCTTCACTCTAGTTTTCGATCTTTAATGTTAGGCCATGGGAATATAAATTAACAAACTATTATTCTCGTGTAGACATTACATCATCTATTTTAACTCATTTCGCTTCACATCATCTTAAAAAAAATTATTTAATCGTTCTTAACTTCACATCACCCACTTTTTTTATACATATTACTCACTTGCCCCCTCACCCTCTAAAGCTTCCGTTAAGTACCCCCTCCTCGCGCCCATTAGCACCCCCATCAGGGCAATGTATAAGCCATTCATGGGTCACATAGGCAATGACACCCTTGGGCATTGGGATATACCGCTCGACCTTACTGCAAGCCCGGTTCTTGGTTTCGAGTGTTCGGATATCTATCTACTTCACATGAAAGTTTTAGGGTTAGGTCATTTATTTTTATCAATTCAACATGAACCAATGCGAGCCGAATCAGAATGTTTAGTTTAAGTTCTCTTCTTATGCTTGTGTAATAAACTCTATTATAGTTTTACTCATCCCTTGCACGTACATGAACCTATGTGAAATAAATCAAAAAGTTTGGCTTTTGTTTTCTTTATAAGAAGCCTACGTTTTCCCCATATAGTGAGAATTTTCTATAAGGGTTCACACATCTACTACTTCATATATGAACGAATGTACCACTCGTCCGTTACTTGATACATAAATCAATGTGGGATGAATTACTGAATTTAATTTAATTTTCTTTTTTACAATAAATGAAGTTATCCATAAACTAATATAATAAGGTTCTTTTTATAAGGATTAGCTACATACATGAACTAAATTTTAACTTTTAAGTCTTTTCTTTGTAACAGTGAGGTTTTCTTAAATTTATAAAGTAAGCTCCTTTTTATAAAGACCTATTCATCAATTGCTTAATATATTAAGTAATGTGGAATGAATCAAAAGCTTGATTTAAAATTCTCCACAATAAGTAAAGTTTTCTCTTTAAATTTGTGTTGCAAACCACTTTTTATAGTACGTTTCATCCTCCCTTCATATATGAGCCAATGTGGGCTGAGAAAGTTTTGATTCTTGTTCATTTCACTCAACTTTCAAGATCGTTAAAGTCATCGTTTAAAAAGGTTGGGGGCCAATCAAAAAGGTTCGTTTCACCAACGAGGACATAAGTCCTTAAGGAGAGTCGAATATTATGAATTGAAATCATTATAGGATAATGGTGCGATTATGACACAATTGTCAGAGGAGTGCTGCTGCCTTTATATGGGTGAAGGCCCGTCAGGGTTGGGGGGAGACGGGGATGCATTTACTGAACACACGAGAAATTTTATTGGTTTAGACAAGAGGCGGACGTGGGGCGCTCTTTTACTTAGAGACGTTAGCATCTTTTAGAGATGTCAGCACCTTATTCGGTAAGAAAATTTAAAGGATAATTATTTGAAAGTGACAATTTAAGAGATTTTTATAAAAAAAAATTAGGAATTTTTCCCAATTGTTAATACAAATAATAATTTAACATACCACTTGAGGAATATATAATTTGGTTTAAAGATATTGATGATGAAATATAATAGAATATATAATTTGGTTTAAAGATATTGATGATGAAATATGAAATATAATAAAAGGAAAGGAAAGCAAAGCAAAGCAAAATAGTAAATTTTTGGATTTTCCTGAGGCAACAGTATCCTGTTTCTTGCAGAACTCAGAATCTTCAGCGGATTTCCCCAATTCACCACTCTCTTTCTCCCTCAATCTTTCTTTCTTAATCGCAGGCTCTACCTTTTAATAAACTTTCCATTTTTATCAGTCACCATACAAACTCCACCACCTGCTGCCGTCAGATCTCTTCAATCCCCACCGTCCATTACTAGCGCACCCATTCGCGGATCCTAAATTCTCTTCCTTTTCATCGCCAACAATCACTCTTAGATTTTCAGTCTCTTCTTCCAGATTCCGATGTCTGTTTTTGTCAATTCATTCGTCAATCGTTCGTTCTTTACACCTGTTATCCTAATCCAATCATGAATCTTGATGCTGTTTTTTGAATTTTGAATTAGGGTTTTTCATTCTTACGTGATTTGAATCGGAAATTTTTCTTCTTTCAATCTGAAATCTTCAAATAAAACCCTTTAATTCATCTCGGTCTTTCGGGAATTCAATCTTTTTCTCTCTGTGTTGTTTCTTGAATTTGGTGATGGATGACCGGAGCTTCACCAACCAGCGGATTCACGGCATGTACGACGTCGTTTTTGAGTGCGTATTAGCGTACATACACGACTCACGTGACCGTCAATCCATCTCGTTAGTCTGCCGGAGGTTGTACGAACTCGAGGCTCAGACACGTAAGCACGTGACAATAGCCTTATGCTATACAGCCACACCTAAACAGCTCTTGCGAAGGTTTCCGTTTGTAGAGTCGTTGCAGCTTAAAGGGAAGCCACGCGCCGCCATGTATAACTTGATACCGGAGGATTGGGGTGGGTTTGCGACGCCGTGGGTGGAGGAGCTTTCGAAGTCTTTCAGTTGCTTAAAGGCTTTGCATTTCAGAAGGATGATTGTTAAAGATGAAGATCTTGAGTTGCTAGCGCGTGAGCCTGGGCATGTTCTTCAGGTTCTTAAGCTTGATAAATGCTCTGGGTTCTCCACTGATGGACTCTTACATATTTGTCGATCTTGCAGGTAGTTTATTGTTAAATCAATCTGTTTTATTGTTAAATCTCATCATAATTAGTTGCTAGATTGATTTAGAATTAAAGATGCAATCTTGAAGTGTTCATATGAATCTTTTTCTGTAAATGGTTCCTACAAATAGATTGATTTCCTCGTGTTTTCTTGATTTAGTCAAGTAATAATATTTGTACAAGTTATTATGATCAAGACAGAGGAGTTATAATGATTGTCTTGACTTCCATGGATATGAATCATTTGATATTGATGAAATGCTTGATATCAGCTGCGTGGAATTGCAACATTTTCGTGAAATGCACTCAAGTTAATATTTAAGTTAATAATTAGTCAATGAAATTGGCATCTTACTCCACAATTCTGGTGGGGTTTCTTCTGTAGCTCACATTGTTTGCTTGCACTGTTTCATAATTATTTATTGTCATGTTCAATGCTTTTATTATTGTTGTTATTATTGTTATTATCAATTGCTATTACTTGTGTTGGGGGTAATAGATTGTTTGCTGTAGCATGAATTTTAGTTTGTGCTATTGCAGGAACCTTAAAGTGTTGTTTTTAGAAGAGAGCCAAGTGATAGAGCATGATGGAGGCTGGCTACATGAGCTTGCTATGAACAATACTCAACTCGAAACCTTAAATTTTTATATGACTGATCTGTCACAAGTTAGTTGTAATGATCTTGAGCTAATAGCCAAAAGATGCAAATCTTTAGTCTCGGTCAAGATTGGTGATTGTGAAATCTTGGATCTTGTTGGTTTCTTTCGCTCTGCTGATTCACTTGAAGAATTTAGTGGTGGTTGCTTTAACAATCAAGCCGAGCAGTACGCTGCGCTAACATACCCCCCACGATTGTGTCGTTTAGGTCTGAATTACATGAGCACAAATGAAATGCCCCTTGTTTACCCTTTTGCTTCCCGCCTAAAAAAACTAGATCTTCTCTATGCCCTTCTTGACACTGAGGACCATTGCGTGCTGCTCCAACAGTGTCCTAATTTGGAGGTTCTTGAGGTACATTCTCATTGTTCTTGTTTTTACTTCTTACAAGGTGTTTGGATTTTAGCTTTGAAACTGATTATCTTATTCTTCCGATTTCTGATTAGTGTTATAATCTTTGGATAGACAGAATCTGCTTATAATTTGTTTGATCCAACAAAACCCATTATTAAAAAGTGAAATAATTACTTTAATTACCTTCTTTTAACTTGATTTGAGAGACTTTTACTCATTCAGAATTCAAACCTGATGAAAACAGACAAGAAATGTAATTGGAGACCGGGGACTGGAAGTTCTAGCTCGCTCTTGCAAGAAAATGAAACGACTTAGAATCGAAAGAGGAGCTGATGAACAAGAACTAGAAGATGAAGAAGGTGTTGTTTCTCAAAGGGGATTAACCGCCATAGCACAAGGTTGTCTTGAATTAGAATACATTGCTGTATATGTATCTGATATCACAAATGCAGCTCTAGAATCCATGGGCATAAACTTGAAAAATCTCTGTGATTTCCGTATGGTTTTACTGGATAAAGAAGACATTATCACAGATTTGCCACTCGACAATGGGATCCGATCGTTACTGAGTGGCTGCACTAAACTCAGAAGATTTGCACTCTATCTTAGACCAGGAGGACTAACAGATGTGGGTTTGACTTACATTGGTCAACACAGTCAGAATATAACATGGATGCTTCTGGGATATCTTGGGGAATCTGATACGGGGCTTCTTGGATTCTCGAAAGGCTGCCCGAGCCTACAAAAGCTTGAAGTGAGAGGGTGCTGTTTCAGTGAATATGCACTTGCTATGGCGGTTTTACAGCTGAGATCTTTAAGATACTTATGGGTACAAGGTTACAGGGGATCTAAAACTGGATTTGATCTGTTAGCAATGGCGCGCCCTTTTTGGAATATCGAAATTATTCCACCAAGAAAGGTTAACTGTGGGGAAGGTAGAGAGACGGAACATCCTGCGCATATACTCGCTTATTATTCTCTTGCTGGACCAAGAACCGACTTCCCGCCTTCTGTTATCCCACTCAACTCCATTAGTCAGTAAATGTGTACATATCTATCGAAAAAGGTAGCATCTTTTTCTTGAAAACAGGCTGAAATAAGTTCCACTTTGTTTTTGTGGTGTTTGTTGTATCATTTAGTTGCAACTTACTGTTTATAACGGTTTGTATTGGCTTTTTGATAGTTTTGGAATGGCGAGCGTGTGAGAATTTTGTTATCTTGATAGATTTTGTGTTGTTTATGAGCCATTTTCGTTTGAGGGAAAATGATTTGAGGTTCTCTCTTAAACTCCAGTTTGTAAAAACAAAGAACTAATATTTAAGCCTGATGGAAGAACATGTATGCTAGAATAATTAAACCCTGAAGAATATATAAATGAAAGTACCAAATGGAATCATGTTAATACAACAAGATGAAACCAAAGAGAGTGATACTGTTTTACTACAGACAAGAGTGATTTGTAAGCAATAATAATTACTCTTTGTACGATCACAGGTCTTGATCAAGACTTTATTATAAAAAAGATGGTGATTCATATAATAAATCCAACTGTTTATATGCATCTTCTAAGTGGTGTTCCATCTAATTCACATTTTCAAGATTTCGGACAGAATTTTATGCAAAACATTTTTAATATCTGCTTACAAGTTCTTTCTATCCATGAAAATGTATGATTTGAATTTTTATAGCATATAAGCCGGACAAAGGGATGGGTCGGGTCAGGGGAGGTAACATGTCAAAGCGAGATCAGGCCAAACGGGGTTCAGACTTTAACTAAGTCAAAAGGGCTCGAATTGAAACTTGTTTTAAAGAAAAAGAAAGTATCAAAACGGGTTCATCTGTTACACTTGTTTTTATAAAAACTTGTGAAGTGGTTGCAATGGTCGTCGCGACAAAGATGCAACTAGTGCCCGCGGTGGCGGTGGCAGTGACAGACTACTATAGTTTGACAAACAGAAATGACTAAGCCAACCTGTTTCTCGAAGAAATAGGTGATGGTTAAATGTAAGTCACCCCCACATATTATTATAAATGGTGGTACTAAGTAGTCTATCATGCAACTTGCAATACATTGAAATAAAACTATTTCATGAAGTGGGGCCTTTGTCATATTCCAATAGAATTTATTTATATTTTATTTGCAACAAAAGAAACAATGTTACAAGATAGGAATATATATAATATGTATTAAAGCAACCTCTAGATTACCCACTACATAATATATGTTTACTCCTTGTGTCTACATATGGGGTGCACTTTGGCTTATTTCTCCTTTTTCAATCCTAGAGCTTACAATCGACGCGTATAAAGCTCAATAGAAGCCAAATTTGATTAATAAAGAAAATCAAATTATTAAATCAAATTGAATTCGTTGTCTGGTTTATATATGAAGCCTTGTCCAAAAAATATTTGGATTTATCGTATAAGGATTTGATAACACGAATATATATCCTTAAGAGTGGTCTAAAATACAATCGCAAACTATGTTGGCCCATAATAGATAAGCATGGACGAAAAAGACATCGATATTTTGTAAAAACTTCCATTACTCTTTTCACAATTATCCTTCTATTTATACTAAACTTCTAAAAATTCTAACTCTTCTCTAACTCAATTTAACCGTAACTAATACTCCTACCTTCTAAATATTTAAACAACTAACTAATAAATAAGCATACTAATTTAATATTAAGAAAAAACTCTTAATCATATTAGAACTCCTTCTAAATTTATTGTAATCCTCTAGACAATCAATTGTCAAATTTATTTCAATATAACCCTTTAACTTTCTTGAATTTTCATATATGAACTAATTAAAATTAACTTTTAATATCCCCCTTAATCCTAATTTAATTATGATTCTTATACTTTCTCCCTATTGTTCTTCTTACTCGTTATTTATTCTTGCTTGACTTATTTTTTTCTTGTTCATTCATTCTTTCTTTTTCCCTTTCTTGTTTTCTTTCCTGCTTTATGTTTTTTTTTTCTTTTTATATTTTCTATCATTATATCTTCTGTCTTTCTTTCTTTTTGTTCTCTTACTTTCTTTTTTCTTTCTCAATAAACCATTGTTCTATAATTATATGATAGAAAGTCACGTGAATTACTAGAAGATTCAGGGCTTGGTTTTATTGATTTGTTCTGATTTTGATATATTTATGCACATGAGTTTTCATAGAGAAATTCATACTCATTCTTTGGAAATAATTTTTAGTCTTATTCGACTATTGATTTCGTAAATCCATGAAATAATTTAGTCTAAACGTTAACTCCATGCACGATTAAGAAATCTATCCAATACAATCAAAAAATCCAAACACAAACAAATTGTTCAATCGTCACAACCTAGTCTAGGTTTTTTTTTTTTTTTTTTTTTTTTTTTTTTTACTTTCTACTTTTGCTTGAAACTATCAATATGTTTTAAAAGTTTTAAAACTAACCAATCGAAACTTAAAAAAATAACCGTAAAATCAAATCGATAACCTTGAACAGCTTTACGCTTTTAAACCAACCACAAACAACTTTTTTTCATAATCTAATAAAAGAAATCAAACTCAGAATCAAACATTAAATTAAACCACATGATACATATATAGTGCATGTTTGGGATTGTTTATTTTCACCTGACTTTTGACTTATTAACTTCTGAGAAGTTAATAAGTCAAAAAAAGTGTTTGGCAAACCCAAAAGGACTTTTCAAATTGACTTTTCATATAGGGTAAAAAGAAGGTTTTGAGAAGTAAGGAGGGGGTTACTTATTGACTTTTGAAAACTCCTTTTGATCCTATTTTCCATTATACCCCTTTACTATCTCCTATTAACTCCTATCGTTTTGTAAATCATGTCTTTTTTGTCATTTTACAACATTTTAGTTTATAAGTTAATCCAAACACTTTTTTAAAAACTCATTTTAAAAAATCATAAGTTAATAAATCATTTTTATCAAAAGTTCTTTTTAATCAAAAATCATTTTCAATTAAAATAAGCAATCTCAAACATAACCATAATATAATTCCACTTGTTCATTATATAATAATTAATTTTTATTTATGCTTAGGCTTCTTTAATGCCACATGATAAATCCCAATACTTTTTGTTTGAATTAGGGTTTTTTTATTCTTACGTGATTTGAATTGGGATTATTGTTTCTTTCACACTTCACTTATCAATCTGCATAAACTCCTAAACTTTCTTGATTTCAAGTTTCAAGTTCTTTAATTTGATCATGGAGGAGCCGAACCACACCAACCAGCGAATTCACGACGTTTTGGAATGCGTGTTAGCCTACATACACCACTCATGTGACCGTCACTCCATCTCGTTAGTCAGCCGGAGGTTGTGCGAACTCGAAGCTCGAACCCGTAAGCACGTAACAATAGCCCTATGTTATGCAGCCACACCTAAACAGCTACAGCGGAGGTTCCCGTTTGTTGACTCGTTGAAGCTTAAAGGGAAGCCACGCGCCGCCATGTATAACTTGATACCGGAGGATTGGGGTGGGTTTGCGACGCCGTGGGTGGAGGAGCTTTCGAAGTCTTTTAGTTGCTTAAAGGCTTTGCATTTCAGAAGGATGATTGTTAAAGATGAAGATCTTGAATTATTAGCGCGTGAGCGTGGGCATGTTCTTCAGGTTCTTAAGCTTGATAAATGCTCTGGGTTCTCCACTGATGGACTTTTACATATTTGTCGATCTTGCAGGTATTTTGGTCTAGTTACAGCATTTATAAACAGTGTTTTAGTTGTAAATTGTATCGAAGTTTGTTGTTAGATTGAGAAAGATTCAATCTTTCTTTCGTATTTGGAAACTGTTATGTTAATTGAAAGTCGTGGTTGAAACACAGGAGTTGTTATGATTATATTGACCTCCATGGATATGAGCCATTTGATTTTGATGAAATCTTGGGTAACCCAGGTGAATGCTTGATATCATCAGTTTGGAATTGCAATATTTTCTTCAAATGCACTCATGTTTAGTTAAGATCATTAGATGACAATGCAAAGTCACCATTATTATCTGTTATACACATTTGACAACATGGGTATTTCTTAACTTCCTTGAAACCTGAAGAATATATATCAGTAATTCTAATGTCTGACTTTTAATGTCACTTAGGAGACATGCCTTCAGTGTTTGACTTGTAGTTTATGCTATGGCAGGGACCTTAAAGAATTGTTTTTAGAAGAAAGTGAGGTGATAGAGAAGGATGGAGCCTGGCTACATGAGCTTGCTATGAACAATACTCAACTCGAAACATTAAACTTTTACATGACTGATCTTTCACAAGTTAATTTTAATGATCTTGAGCTAATAGCCAAAAGATGCAAATCTTTAGTGTCGGTCAAGTTAGGTGATTGTGAAATCTTGGATCTTGTTGGTTTCTTCCAGTTTGCGGTTTCACTTGAAGAATTTAGCGGTGGTTGCTTTAACAATCAAGCTGAGCAGTATGCTTCTGTTGCATACCCTCCGCGGTTGTGTAGTTTAGGTGTGAATTACATGAGCAAAAATGAAATGCTGATTGTGTACCCTCTTGCTTCCCGCCTAAAAAAACTCGATCTTCTCTATGCTCTTCTTGACACGGAGGACCACTGTGTGTTACTCCAACAGTGTCCTAATTTGGAAGTTCTTGAGGTACATTCTCACTATTCCTGTTTTTGATCTTACCCCTTGGTTGGATTTACGCTTTGAAACTAGTTCTCATTATAAAGACTTTTGATCTAAATAATTGTTTTTAAATCTTTGGATAAACATATATTAACTTTTTAAAAACACATCCAAACACCTGCCAAAATGATCAAACCTATTTGAACTAATTAAGAATTCAAAATTGATGAAACCAGACAAGAAATGTGATTGGAGACCGGGGACTGGAAGTTTTAGCTCGCTCTTGCAAGAAAATGAAACGGCTAAGAATTGAAAGAGGAGCTGATGAACAAGAGATGGAAGATGAAGAAGGTGTTGTTTCTCAAAGGGGATTAATCGCCATAGCACAAGGTTGTCTTGATTTAGAATGCGTTGCTGTATACGTATCTGATATCACAAACACAGCTCTAGAAGTCATGGGCAGGAACTTGAAAAAGCTCTGTGATTTTCGTCTGGTTTTACTGGATAAAGAAGAAATTATCACAGATTTGCCACTCGATAATGGAATTCGATCTTTACTGAGTGGCTGCAATAAACTCAGAAGATTTGCACTCTATCTTAGACCCGGAGGACTAACAGATGTGGGTTTGACTTACATTGGTCAACACAGTCAGAATATTACATGGATGCTTCTGGGATATCTTGGGGAATCTGATACGGGGCTTCTTGGATTCTCAGAAGGCTGCCCAAGCCTACAAAAGCTCGAAGTGAGAGGGTGTTGTTTCAGTGAATATGCACTTGCTATGGCGGTTTTCAAGCTGAGATCTTTAAGATACTTATGGGTACAAGGTTACAGGGGATCTAAAACTGGATTTGATCTGTTAGCAATGGCGCGCCCTTTTTGGAATATTGAAATTATTCCACCAAGAAAGGTTAACTGTGGGGAAGGTAGAGAGACGGAACATCCTGCACATATACTGGCTTATTATTCCCTTGCTGGACCAAGAACCGACTTCCCACCTTCTGTTGTCCTGCTCGACTCCATTGCTCAGTAAATGTGTTTGTTTATATTATAAAGGTAGCATCTTTTTCTTGAAAACATGACTAGAGGCTGAGATAAGCTCCCTGCGTTTGTTGTTTTGTTTGTTGTATCATGTAGTTGTATCTTTACTGTTTATAATGGTTTGCATTGGCTTTCATACACAGATAGTATGTTCTGAGGGAAACAAGATGTTCTGCGATAAGCCATGTTGTGAATTTGTTTTTGAAAAATGAAGACAAAAACAAACAAAAGCAACAAACTAAAAACAAAGAAAGTTGAGTTCTACCCCACAATAATCATTTGTGTATAAAAGCACCAGCCATGAGCCCATGACTAAGGGGCTGTTTGGCAATATCTGAATGATTAAGTGTTTAACCAATAAGAGGTCTGAACCATTAAGTAGTGAATCATTAAGAGGTCTGAACCATTAAAAGCTAGTATATTACTTAACTATTCAAAGGCAAATGTCTGAACAATTCAGATAAGAGTTCTTAACCATTCACAGGCAAATGTCTGAACCATTCTGACATTTGCTCGCGAAACAAACAGTCTGAATCATTAAGTGCTGAATCATTCATACATCTAAACCATTAAGAGGCTGATTAAGAGGCTGTCAAACAGCCCTTAAGACTTGTAAGAATGATGGTGATTCATATTTTCATACATAGCAAAGTTTAAATTACCATTGCATCCAACATCAAGAAGCAAATCCAACAGTTTATTTGCATCCCCTATGTAATGTTCCTTTAAATTCACAATTTCTAAATTCAGACAGTTTTATGCGAGACATTTCCATCAACTCCTGACAAGTTTAATCTATTCATGGAAATGTATGATTTGAAGCTTTATATATGTGGGCCATCCCCACATATTCCTAAAAAAAGTAGAATTAAATGGGGGAACCAAGTGCTCTATTATGCAAGTTGCAAAACCTAGAAAAAACTATTTCATGAAGTGAGGGCCTTTGTCATACTCCAATAGAATTTGTATCATCTGCACTAAAGTATATGATTTAACCTCTAAATTACAAACTAAATATACATCTATTCCTTGTGTATGTACATGTGGGGTGCACTTTGGCTTGCTTTATTTCTATTTATTATCCTAGATCTTACGATCAACAAGGCATGAGTAGTTATACATATATACTAATAGATGGTGCTGATGATCTGGAAAAAAATTGGGATGAGTGTAGTGAGTCAGCTAATGACATGGCAATCAGTGCAAATAAAGCTACTTTTATTATGCAATGTAAAACAGAAGCCAAATTTGATAAATGAAGTAAATCTAGTGAGGTCTCACATGTCAATCTACATTTTTTGTGATGATTATTGATCAGAAATAACACTAAAAACCTATTGAAATTGTTGTTTGTCACATACATGAAACATGCTCTAGCAAACCATTCAGATTATTGTTGAAGTATACAATAACATGAATACAAATCCTCAAGACAGTGATCTGAATTACAACCACAAACCTAGGTGCCTAACTTTCAATCTGGTACCTTGCAGGTTGGAAAAATAGACCGGAATTGTATAATCGTATATCAATTCCATTGTTTGGTGAATTGACCGATGGTGAGATTTTGTCTCTGTCGCTTGAGAAATCTGCTGTTCATGCCAGGTGGACTGTGGTTATATCATGAATGCTGGGTCGCCTCTTTTCTTTCCCATCTGAATGTTGCCTTGCATAGTACTTTTGAGCATGACTTGCAACTTGTGTTGGTGTTTTTGTCACCACAAAGTTGCGTGAAATGTTTCGCCAGTCTCCTTTGCCGTGAACTTGAAGACCCATCAAGAATCGCCTTTAATACATTACATACATGTTACTATTAGTAAACACAAAATATGTAATAAATTTTTTAGTCATTTATCCAGTAATAGAAACTTTTATCTACTAATAAAACTAGTTCACCTGTGCTCTTCTTCTGTCCAAGGTATGCCTTTTCGCCTCTCGTGGTCAAAGGATCTTAACCTGAAAAGCCTATTCCTAAACGAACTGAATCGATGATCTTGATTGAATTCAGATTTAAGGGACAAGTATCCTGGAACTTCAACCAAACCAGCCTCTATGTTATTGATATCAGCTTTTAATTCCTCATATTGTTCTCTTACTTCATGTTCTGATTTCCCAGGAACAAAGGCAGCTACATTTGACCACCTATCTGGTGTTTCTGTATCAAATATAGCTAGAGCACTTTCGAACCATTTGTTTTGTTCTTTCGTCCATTTTGATCTCTTGCTTTCTTGCATCATGTAATTTGAGCTCAAAACTTGCAAAGATGGAGATGTTGTTTCAATAGCTGTTGTTTCAGTAGAGAAAAACATCCAAATACAAAACAAAGAGTTGAGAATCATCAATGGGAATCAGATCATTAGAAATACCCTTTTTTCTAGATTTATTAGAACATATTCATGAATCTTGAAAATGACCCATCAATTTCAGAATCAGCTAGACCTTGAAGGAAATGGAACAGTGATGAATACCACTGCCAGATCACATGATTCAATCACAGAATTTGGAACTAATCAAATAACCAATTGAAAAACATGATTAAAAACTAAAACTTAATCAGTTAAATAAAAATTATATTCTAAGCTCTGAATTCTTAAAAACAGAGATAGAAAAACAGAAAGAACTATAATAACTTTAAATTTATAAGTTTTTCTCTAAAAAGCATAGAGCTTTACCTCTTGTAGCAGAATCAAGAGTGGTTTTGATGAGAATCTTGATGGTGATTTGTGGATGATTCCAGAATGATTGAACAAGGAGGTTACAAAGTCGTCAATGGAAGTGTGATTGTCTGATATTTATACACCAAGTGTTGTATTGTTTGTATAGTTTTGAACTAATTTACAGTGGCCTCCGTAGAGGGTTTTACTTTATGACATCAAACAACTTTTATAATTGCATTAAAAAGTTAGCAAGATTTGGCAAGACAATGATCATTTGCCTTTTCATATATCTTGTATTATTGTCATTGCTTCTACAAAAACCATTAAAGGAAGAAGAAAACTCTTAAAAATACTTCTTTTGTGAACATAGTGGCAAATATCTTTATAATATTTGTAATAATACTATGGCCTTTTTCCCATTTATCATGATTCAAACTCATATAATTTCTCGTAATATAATAAAAACAATATCACTATTTAAACCGTACTTTTAACATTTTGTTAACAGAAAGAATCATACATATGTCATGCTTGGCGTCGTATTCAAACTTTTAACATTTACAAAAACGTATAAAACAAAAGGGTATTTAGTGTACAAACAAGCATATGACGGAAGCCACTTCTTTAGAATGTCCGAAAGGCCAAGCACGATAAAGATTAGAATTTAAAGCGTCGTGAAAGCATGTAAATGCGTACGAAAAATCGATTAAGGGGCCAAAGCAATTGTGCCCATAAGCAATTATTTGAGGCAAATTAGTGAAAGGCAAAAGGAAAAAAGAAAGGGCTCAAGTGGAAAGAGCAACACATGTCTTAAAAGGTTCATTTACACTTCTTTTCGTTACTATGACTTATGCATAGTATTCGTATCGACTTCACAAACATGAAACACACTATATACGTCTGTTTTACACGTCACTTATTCCCTGCTTTTTAAGAGGTAGACCCCACTAGAATTTAATAAAATCTATCACAAGTATTTAGGTAAAATAATAATAATCTAGTTAATCAACGTAATTGGCGCCTGTAGCTCAGTGGATAGAGCGTCTGTTTCCTAAGCAGAAAGTCGTAGGTTCGACCCCTACCTGGCGCGTAGTTTTTGTAAAATTTAAAACTTCATTTTTTTAATAGTAATATTTGGATGAAATTTTCATTACATTCTTAACAAAATACATGTTTACAAAACAAAGGATTGGGTTTTAAGCTGATGCTCCAACAGGGACTCCGGATTTGAGCCTAGATGACCCGTATAGCATCTCTTCGAACCGGATGATCTCGTTTTTTGACCCGTAAGCTACTTGAGTCCGGTCATCAAGGTTCGCAATAACCTTATCTAACACGGATTGTGTCCCATCACTGCTGTAGCCACCAGCATTCTCAATCAACAGTCCCAAAGGAGCCACCTCAAAAAGAAGCCTTAGCTTGGCTTTTGTTGTTGGTGATATCACATTTGTGAAGATCCCCTTTTCTTTCACAATTATCTGCAAGAAAAACAACATTAGAACAAAAAAAAATGACCAAAAAAATTGTATACTTTTTCTAAACAAAACGAAGAGATCAACCTGGTTAACATCAGGCACCATTCCACCTGTGTATCTCAGTGTGTACTTCTCTTTAACGTAGTAATTGATCAGCTGCATTCGATCAATGGAAATATACTTAAAAACATACTAAAAGATAAAATCTAATTTCAAGATTTCTTGAGATGTGCAGTAGAAAAGTTTAATTAAAGTTTATAGACCTTATCATAATCAGGATTGTCAAAAGTGGCTCTCAAATTTCCAGGGGAAAACATCTTCCCTTCTGAAATTTCTGTAGTTTCCTTCACATGCTGCCATTTGCCTGATGAAATCAACGAATGTTAGTTACATTACAATTATCATAAGTTCTTGAAAAACAAATATTCGGTCCTTTTTACCTTCATCAAGAAGAAGAAATTCATGGGTTCCAGGGAAGCCCTTGATGGCAATAACATAAGTGGTTCGCGGTCCATAAATTCCCATGGCTGCAGCCACTTGGTCCCTTCCTGTCACACCGGTTAGCTTATCTCCAGGCCATACACCAAAAATTGTACCAACTGTGAAGTTGGTGTCAACAATGCTAGACCCATCAAGGGGATCAAAAGCCACACTAAATCCACCTGTCGAGATAAAACAGCAAGCGTCTGTGAGCACATATCTCCTGTGTAAAGGTATATACATGTAGATACACGGGTCTATAACCTAGTTCAGTATTAAACTGTAAAATCCTAACCTTCAACTGGACCACCCATGTCTTGAAGTTCAGGAACTTCCTCAGAGCACGCGTATTTGCAGAAATGCGAGTGACTCAATGCCTAAAAATTAAACAATTTAGAACCAATTATAACTAGCTTGTAACAATAGAAGTATATGCAAGTTTGAAAGTTGAGACTAACATCAAACAAAAGCTTGTCAGCGAGCACATCGACTGCAAGCTGTTCATCACCAAACGAGTTGACACACGCGGTGCCACCACAAGATGCAGTACGGACTTTAAATGCAATGGTCCTAACCGCTTCACTCATGCTTAACAACAGTCTGATCAGACCCTTGTCTGGTGTTGCCTTTGATAGAAAGTCTTCCTACATACATATTACATCACTAACATGACTTTCATTATGTTATACAACAGTTAGTCAATTACACCTGTTAGATACACAATTGACTCACCAGACTTTCACCGATTTCACATCTGGTTACCAGCGATGAATTCTGTGTCTTTGAAACCTTGAGAGACGATCTTGGCATTACGCGCAATGATTCTCCGAAAAAGGAGCTTGATTTCAAACTCTACGAACATAAGCACCGTTTCAAGATCAATCAGACGTTGATAAAGAATGTGTGTTCGGTATTGATCAAATTCAATTGGGTTTTTTGCAGTTTAACTAACTTCATCTGTATAGAACCCATTTTACATGCAAAATTCATGAAACTACAGTAAAAGAAACTCAAAAAGCAATGAAATTGAAGCATACCCTGGTGGCAAATGATGGAGAAATGGGCCTAGGAGATGCAAATGAAGTTGTGTGTTGAGAAGCAGCAACAGTTGGCAAGATTGTGCCACGTGCAAAGCATGCCACCCCTGTCTCCATTTTTTATCTTCTTTTTTTTAGCTTCAAAGTTGAAGCTGAAGCCGAAGCTGAAGAAGAAGAAGAAGCAGTTGCAGGTTTTTGGGTGTTTTTGGGTTAGAAGAATGGGTGGTTCTTCAACAGATAAGCAGGCAACGATGGGGATGACACGTGGCAGTGAGGGAATGAATAGATATGGTGTTGATGGAAAGTATGGGGGTGAGGTTTATTGGTCATCTTTTCAAGAATTATGTGGCTCTCATCTCCATGTGATTTGGTACTATACTTGGATTATGTTTCAGTTAGTTTCTTCAAGACAAAATCATTAAAGTATTTAACTATTTATAATTTAGGTTGGTTATGTATTTATAGTTTGAGAATGGATCAAATAAAAATTTATTTATTTTCTGGTAAATAATAAAATTATAATAAAAAATTATAAAATAAAAAATAACATAAAAATAAAAAAGGTAAAAAGACAAAAATGTTTCCCTTATTTCCCTCTTTTGTAAAAAATAAAAAAATTTAAAAAAATTAAAATTTTTTTATGAATGACATTTTACACATATGTAATACTTGGAATTACACATGTAAAAAACAAGATTTACACATGTGTATAACTAGATTTACACATATGTAATGACTAATTTACACATATGTAAATAACGGGTGGATGATTTTAAAAAAAATTTATATTAATATAGTACGCGTTTGAAAGATACAAATTTATGAAATTAGTAGTGAAATTTTTTTGAAAAATTAATGTCGTAAAAAAAGTTATGAACGTTTTTTTTAAGATGAAAATGCCATGTGACTTGCATTTGATGTAAATTGTCTTGCTAATACTAGTTTCTAAAGTTCTTACAAAATATAGTGTTTCTCAAAATAACTCTACCATTTATAGTTATAATATAAAAATACTTTTATTTGTCTAAGACTATTAAAAAAGATTTTTATTTACTTTTAACCAGCTCAAATGAAATTTGATTGAAATCATTTCAACAGTCTTGAAATTGGTTTGTGTTCATGGTTTGATTTTATCATCGACGATAAGCATTCAACCTAACTACAAATCGGATTTCAATAATTTGATTAAGACAGTATCAATTTAGATACAGTACAACTTCTATATAAATTTTTAGACTCTCTAAAAAACAATTTTAAAAAGACAATATAATTTTAGTCTTCTTAGGCAAACACTAGTTTTTATGATACATACCTTTACATGCATATCTACTTGAGATTCACTAGTTTAATTTTATGTTACGTTATAGATTTTATTAACATTTGTGATTTTATATAATTTATGTACATGTTAGGTTAGAAACTCGTATATACGTTAAATTACTGAATAATTTTGATGACCGAATGATTCACATTCACGGGTTTAATTTTAGGGTAAAAGATTTGGGTTCGGGTCAACCCGGATATACGTCAAATAACTGAAGTGTAAAAACTTAAAAACCCCTAGAATCGACTTCCCTCTTCACTCCTGCAGTCGACTTTCGTCGGTAATTTGGTCTTCAGGTTCGTCTTTATAATCAATCTTCTTGCGCCCTTCGGCCCTTGTTTACTTAGCTATTAAACCCATTCCATTAAAACTCTATAAAAATCCAAGCTTTTTTAATTTTGATATCGAATCTTGATTTCTTTTCTTTTTTTATATTTTATGATTTTATTGAATTGCTGATTCAGACGTAGGGGTTAAGTTTGATTAAAGTAAGAGATTTTGTTAAGTTAGCATTTATTGATTGTTTTTTCATGAAATTATTATACTTTCTGCACTAAAAAATGTTTCTGTGTTGTGCATTTCTAGCATCTTTATTTAATTTTTGTGAACAATTTACATTATATTCTCCTGGTACCACGTCAAGAGGAATTACATGCGAGAATGTGTTTTGTGGGTGTTTTGAATTTTTGATGTTATATAGTACTTTGGGTGTAAATTTATAATGTTAGAACAGAATATGTAAAAAAGAAAAGAGTTCGGGTTAAATGGATCATGTTTTTGTCACCCATGTATACACGAGTCATGTTTAGGTTCATGTGATTTTTGGCTTCGTGTCATGTTTATGTTCGTGCCAGGTTCAATCCCTAAACCTATGAACACGACCCGTTTAGCATCCCTAAGGTTTAGCTTTGAAAGTTGAATGATGGTAGATTTCTGTTTTCAGAGTGATTGAATTAGAGATTTTGTCAACATTATTTCTCTTGAAGTTACTTAGTGCTGCCATTCTTCTTTGTGATAATTGGTTTTGCAAATTTGTGCCACATATTCTGATGGCTTGTTCACATAGGTAATATATGCTTAAAAGCAACTGTTTGATCCCTTATGGTACCGTAATTTTGTTGTAAGTTCCTTACATTCAACTTATTTTCTACGTGATACCACCATATTCCATGTGTATTAAGTTTTGGTTGAATCGTATGTCAGTCCGTTTTGATAATTTTATATGTTTGTGAAGACAATTATGCACTTTATACTAAGACATATGTTAAAGATTTCTGATGCTCATTGCTTGAATATCCAATCATGTACTATCATTCTGATTGAATATCATTCCCTTGAAGCTTTTTGCGCATTTATGGAAATCGGATCTTGTATTAGAGTTCCAAATGGAAGCTCTCCAACATCATACATAACTCGTGCAAGTTGCATCTATGAACAATTTATTTCAACCCAAAACCGTATTTCAAAGGCTTCATCTTATGTCACACTACCTCGCAAAAAATGCACTTGCAAAGCAACTTTGAAGGAAGCTAATAACAATATTGAAGCTGTAGGACAGGTAATCACTTGTCCCACTAGGTCATATGTTATTGTATTTATTGCTTTTTAATGACAGTACTATTGGTACCTATTTGCCTTTGCTGATCTTTTTCTTGTTCTATGCTTTACTGTTTATATAAGTTTCAACTTTAATCTCAGTTTTGAAGTTTCCTAATGTACCATTTATTTTTTAGTTATTATGTTAAGTAATTTATCTGATGAAAGAAGTCAAAAGCAAAGACTTATGTTTGGTCATAACTCATAAATTAACAAATAATCCTATAAATCTCGTGTGTTCTACCTTGTAGTTATCTATTTTGCTTTTAAAAGCTTTGAAACCTTTTTTAAATCATTCTTCTTTGTTTCTTTTTCAAGATTCTCCTTGTGATCTCAAAAACTCTACAAAATCAGCAATCTGAAACTAAACCCGTTAATAGGACTTGTTAATAAACCTCTAAATGCACTTTGACGTCAAAATACTCAATTCTCTACCACTTGTGACTAGGATTTGGACGTTATTCCGAGCGTTCATGCTGACTTTTTGCTAAGTGATATTAATCAGGGTTTGAAAACATATAACTCGGATGGGGAAAACATATTGAACACCAATAGCAATAAAGGGAACCTTTTAACTTCCCTTTTTGATGAATTGTCGAATCATAAAGTCAAGTTATTAGTTTACATTTTCCAGTACCTGTGTTGCTATATTCCCTGAAAGATATCATATGATTTCAGGTAAAAGTGAAGCCTTCTGAAGTTTCTACTGAGATGGAACTTTCAAGTTTAACAGCCATAAGTCCATTGGATGGGCGTTACTGGAATAAAGTCAAGGATCTATCCGGTTATTTGAGTGAATATGGTCTGATCTACTATCGAACCCTGGTTGAGGTACAATGCTTATTACCATTACAATTTTTAACAATTATGATGTTTAATAGATTATTATGTGTTTCTCTTACTTTAGATTAAGTGGCTGCTTAAGCTCTCACAAGTTCCTGAAGTATTTGAGGTTCCAAATTTTAGCTATGAGGCTCAAGCAAAATTGCAAGGATTGATTGATGGATTTAGTGATGCTGATGCAATTCAAGTGAAGAATATAGAGAAAATAACTAATCATGACGTGAAAGCAGTGGAATATTTTCTTAAAACAAAATGTCAAGAAGATCCTGAGATAGCTAAGGTATGTCTTATTAGCTATTATTCATGTAATTTTCCTAGATTGAATAGATTCTGATATAGTCTTATCCGCACTATCAAGTTAGAAATTTTATCCAAGAAATAATTGCAGGTGCTTGAATTTTTCCATTTTGGCTGTACATCTGAAGACATAAACAATCTTGCACATGGACTGATGCTGAAAGAAGCAGTTAATTCTGTTATTCTTCCGGTCATGGATGATTTAATTAAGGCAATATATTCTATGGCGAAAGCTAATGCTCACATTCCTATGCTCTCTCGGACTCATGGTCAAGTAAAATCTTTTTCTTTAACCATGATTAGAACCAAATCTCCTTTTATTTTATAACATTTATATTTGAACTGGTAACTCATTTTCTTAAGTTGTTATATGTAGCCAGCCTCACCTACAACTTTGGGAAAAGAAGTGCTAATATTTGCTGAGAGATTAAACAGAGAGAGGCGTGATATATCACAAGTAGAGATATTGGGAAAATTTGCAGGTGCAGTTGGCAACTATAATGCACATGTTGTGGCATATCCTGATGTAAATTGGCCACAAGTTGCAGACCAGTTTGTAAATTCTCTTGGACTAAGCTTTAATCCACATGTGACCCAGGCATGTTTTTTAATTTATATTTTGGGTTGTATATGAATCGTCATATTAAAACACCTATATAAAGTTGATGTGACAGCTGACATAATATCAAGAACTGTATTGATGTTGCAGATTGAATCTCACGATTACATGGCTAAACTTTTTCATTCATTCATCCGGTTTAATAACGTCTTGCTTGATTTTGATAAGGATATATGGGGATATATATCTGTGGGCTACTTCAAGCAGGTGCACTTTCAATCTGTAATTTGTATATCGTGATAGTTTGAAAAAGTAAATAATTTTTAGCAATTACCATTGGATCGTGACATTGTAAATTGTTGTGTTATGTAGGTAACCAAGGCTGGTGAAATTGGGTCATCAACAATGCCTCACAAAGTGAATCCCATAGACTTTGAAAACAGTGAAGGCAATCTTGGGATAGCTAATGCAATTTTAGACCATTTAAGCATGAAATTGCCTATTTCGCGTTGGCAGGTATGCTATACATTTACTCATTTAGATTATAAGTATATGAACCTAAAGCTTATGTCTTAATGCTATAACAATCGTAGCGCGACTTGACTGATTCTACGGTTCTGAGAAACATTGGTGTGGGTTTGGGCTATTCGCTTCTCGCTTACAAGAGTGCTTTAGTAGGAATTGGGAAGCTTCAGGTATGTTTACATAAATTGATTTTTCTATGTTTCTACATACACTTGAAATTGTATTTAAAATTTTAAATGAACTTGAACATCTTTGTTGGAAAAGATAATGACTAGGTTTACTAAGAGCTTTATGCTTGTTTGAACTCTGTGTGTGTGTGTGGTAGGTCAATGAAGTAGTGTTAAACAAAGACCTGGACAATTCATGGGAGGTTCTTGCTGAACCAATTCAGACGGTATGTATCTTGCATATCTTCATGGAAATGGTTTACCTTACGCTCTAAAAATGCTTCTCAGCTATGACAAAATAAAATCATCTTATGGGTCAAAACGTCATCACAAGTATTTCATTATTATTTTTATTAAATATAGGTGATGAGAAGATATGGTGTTGAGGAGCCTTATGAGAAACTGAAGGAACTTACTAGAGGAAGAGCAGTTACCAAGGAGAGCATTACCAAATTCATTAATGGGTTAGAAATACCAGCAGAAGCTAAAACAGAGCTCTTAAAGTTAACCCCACATAACTATGTTGGAGTTGCAGCTCAATTGGTTGAGGATGCATGTATTAAGGCCAATGTATGTGTTTGATTCGAGTCCTTTACAAGATATGTAACTTTTGTACCCACTTTGTAAGTTGCATACTTATGTAGTGGTAAATTAACTCTGAATTTTTATTTTCAGAATTTTGACAGTCAAATATATTCACAAAATAGAAATTTGCGGACATGATATTTGTTATAAAGGTGCTGTTTTTTCCTTCTTTGTTAACAATGCGTATGTTGACTGGTAGCGACATTTTTTTGAAGTTTTTGACCCGTTATAGCGGTTGAAAGTAACAATGTGAACTTATCGAAATATGGACATTAGTTGATACGCAATGGCAGTCGAATGCAACTTGTCCTCGAGGGAAACAGATGTCATAAAGATTCATGAATGGAATTTCATGTAATGAACGTACTCAGTACTTTTAAAAACAAGACCAAGACTTGGAGAGATCAAGTCAAATAAAGACCTAATTCCAGTGGGTCCATGCTTCCACTTCAGTCCCCATAAGGTTACAGGAAAATTCATAGAAGTCCCAGCATACTCAAATCCCACACATAATCACTCATATAAACAAGACTAGGACTTGGAGAGATCTAAGTCAAATAAAACTTAATTCCAGTGGGTCATGCTTCCACTTCAGTCCCCATCAGGTTACAGGAAAATTCATAGAAGTCCCAGCATACTCAAATCCCACACATAATCACTCATATAAACAAGACTAGGACTTGGAGAGATCTAAGTCAAATAAAACTTAATTCCAGTGGGTCATGCTTCCACTTCAGTCCCCATCAGGTTACAGGAATATTTATAGAAGTCCCTGCAAACTCAAATCCCACACATAATCGCGTAAAAAACAAGATAGTATGTTGTTATTCATGACATATCTTTCAATTTTCATCCATACAATAGCACTGCTATTATGCCCTGTAGTGCTAGCCATAAACTATACCGATCACCTTGCACTTCTGGCCATTAAATCGACCATCACTCTTGACCCACAAAATGTTCTCGACTCATGGAACACCTCCCTCCATTACTGCCAATGGCAAGGTGTTACATGTGGTCGTCGGCATCCTAGAGTCACCAAGTTGGACCTTGGGTCTAGAGGCATAGTTGGTTCCTTGTCTCCACAGATTGGAAACTTGAGTTTTCTCAGAGTAATTAGTCTTGAGAATAACACCTTTAATGGTGTAATCCCGCCTCAGTTAGGTAACTTATTTAGGTTACAGAAGCTGTATCTCATGAACAATTCTTTTGAAGGTCAAGTTCCCACCAGTTTATCAAACTGCACCAGACTTGTTGATCTTTGGTTGGCACACAATAAACTAATAGGAAAGCTCCCACAACAGCTTAGTTCTCTGGTGAACCTCATGATCATAACCTTTCATAATAATGATTTCACCGGAGGGATACCATCTTTCTTGGGAAATCTCACTTCTCTTGAAGCCATATCGGCTGCAAACAATCATCTAGGTGGAAGCATTCCACATGCTTTAGGTCAATTGCACAACTTGCAAATGATTGGTTTTGCAAACAACCAACTCCAAGGTATGATCCCTCCATCATTATACAATCTAACATCATTAATAGTTCTAAGTTTCACGGACAATCTAATCAGTGGAGATCTACCAAAAGATATAGGGTTGCAGCTACCTTATCTTGAGAATTTCCAGATAGCAGGAAACAAATTTACAGGAACCATTCCATTCTCATTTTCTAACTGTTCAAACTTGAAAGATCTTAGCTTGTCCGAAAATGGTTTCACTGGGAAAATTAACATAAATTTCAGTCAAATGCAAAATCTTTGGATTCTTGGGCTATATGGGAATAGTTTAGGAAGTTCACAACCAGATGAGATGCACTTCATTGATTCCATGATCAATTGTAGCAGTCTTGAATTCTTACTTCTTCAGGCTAACAATCTAAGAGGAGTTCTTCCTAGTTCTGTAGGCAATCTCTCATCCCAAATCATAACTCTAGCTTTAGCTGGAAACTCCATATATGGGCCCTTGCCTTCTGAGATCGGGAATCTTGAGAAGTTAGAGCGCTTATATGTTGGATTTAATCAGTTCACAGGCATTATTCCTAGTGAACTTGGCAATCTGAGAAACCTGAGACAATTATTCCTAAATTATAACAGCTTCACCGGGAACTTTCCTTATTTTTTAGGAAACCTGACATTGTTAGACGACTTACGTTTGTCAGGTAATAGACTAGAAGGACAAATACCACCAAATCTTGGTAACTTCAGGAGATTGACATCATTGCACCTTTTTGAAAACAATCTTACTGGCCCAATACCCATAGAGCTTTTTCAGTTATCTTCCCTGTCTATGGTTCTAGATCTTTCTAATAATCATCTAGTTGGACCACTTCCCCAAGAAATAGGAAACCTTCACAGCTTGATGACACTCAGAATGTCACACAATCATCTGGCTGGCGCAATCCCAAATGCCATTGGAAGCTGCACAAGCCTCGAGAATCTAGATATGAGAGCCAATTCTTTTCAAGGCCCGATACCTTCCACGATGAGTGCTTTAAGAGGTATCAGAAACCTTGATCTTTCAAGCAACAACCTTTCTGGACAGATTCCAAGATTCTTGGAGCAACTAAATTTGTCTTCATTGAATCTGTCTTTCAACAATCTTGAGGGGGAGGTGCCTATAAGAGGTATTTTCAAGAACACAAGTGCATTTGCAATTGTTGGAAACAGCAGGCTATGTGGAGGCATTCCTGAACTTGGCCTACCCAAGTGTCCCATGTCATCAAGATCAAAAAAAGGTTCACATACTTCACGCGTTATTCTAGTTGTCATCCTGGTTTGCTCATGTCTAGTTATAGCAATGGTGTTGTCTTTGTTGTTTTGTTTGAAAAGAAGAAAGACACAAACACTGCCAACAGAAGCTTCATTCATCCAACCATTTTCAAGGGTCTCTTATGGAAGCATACTCAAAGCCACAAACGAATTCTCCCAACAAAACCTAATCGGAACTGGGACGTTTAGTGAAGTTTACAAGGGTGTCCTTGAACCAGACGGTGAAATAGTTGCAATCAAGGTTCTAAAGCTTGGAAATCAAGGAGCTTTGAGGAGTTTCATGGCGGAATGTGAAGCTTTGAAAAACATAAGGCACCGTAATCTTGTAAGAATCATTACCTCCTGCTCATCAGTTGATTTTCAAGGTAATGATTTCAAAGCTCTCATTTACGAGTTCATGCCAAATGGGAATCTTGAAAGGTGGCTACATTCAACTTCAGAACAAGAACCTGTGACTAACGAACCCCCACGAAGATTAAGCCTTCGCCAAAGAGTAACAATTGCAACAGATGTGGCTCATGCCATTCACTACCTCCACCAAGACTGTGAGGTGCCCATAATCCACTGTGATCTGAAGCCAAGCAACATTTTACTCGACAGCGATATGGTTGCTCACATTGGCGATTTCGGGCTAGCAAAGTTTCTTCCTTCAACACCACACCAAAGCAGTTCCATTGGAATAAGAGGCACAACTGGATATGCAGCTCCAGGTAGTCACTAAACATAAACTTCTTGAATTGCTGATTTCAGTGAACAGAACTCCAATTATCAGTCTTTCTTAAACCCATATTTGCTCTGTTATCTGTTGTGAACTGCTGATTTCATACAATGGAATAATGGATTTGCAGAGTATGGTGTTGGAAATGAGATGACAAAAGCAGGGGATATCTACAGCTTTGGGATCTTGTTGTTAGAGATGATTACTGGAAGGAGACCAACAGATTCCATTTTCAATGAAGGGTTAAACCTTCATGGGTATGTGCAGATGGCGATGCATGATGGTCTCATGGAGATCATTGAACCGGAGCTATGGTCTACCCATGATGAACATATGGAAGCTGCAAATATGAACAGTGGTTACAGCAGGGATGAAGTAAGAAGATTGAAGAGATTGGAAGAGGGGATGACTGCATTGGCAAGAGTCGGGTTGGCGTGCTCCATTGAAGCTCCAGGAGAGAGGATGAACACCAACAGTTTGCTTCACGAGCTGCATCGCATCAGTGAAATTGTTATAGATAGTTAATGTGTTTAGTGATATTTTGCATCATGGTGTGGTGGCGCAGTTGGCTAGCGCGTAGATCTCATAGCTATTTGGGTAATCCTGAGGTAGAGAGTTCGAGCCTCTCTCACCCCATTCCTTTTTTTGTCTATTAAGTGTTGACGAGAATGAATAAAGTGACGACTTTTTTTTTTTTTACTTTATTTGTCAAATAACAATTTTAGAACTCTTGTTCAGGTTTTTGGTTTGATAGAAAAACTTTTAACTCATTACAATAAAAACTTAGAGTTGAGTAACTTTACTTTTGAAACGGAATTATTTAACAGTGTTAGTGGATAGAAGTTAATTAAAACGGATTGCAAACCACTAGAAGTAAAATTGCATTTTTGAAACATTTTGAGGAAAATCATTATTTTGATCAAACTGAAGGAAACAAAAGTAAAGTTTACTCTAAAACTTATGAGAGCTTCCTTTCTTCTCAACATAACAAACTCTCATATCCCTAACGGGGTTTTTTCATGAGGATATACTATGAGGTTTTATTAAAACACGTTGAAAGTGCTATTGTGTATAAAATATAAAACATTTTCTAAATATCTTTGTTGTTTATGGTCCCTGGATACAAATATACGATGGGTTATGATCTTTGCCAAAACCACTTTCGACTATAAAATCAAAATAATCATTGATTTATATAATTGTAAATTAGGAACCATTGATTTAATTAAATACAAATTAAAACTGTTGATATTTAACTGTTATGTAAAATAATTTTAAGTATCACCAGATTTAATTTATATTTATAAATCAACAATTTTTTAACTTTTAAAAATAAAAGTGGTTTGTAATAATTGTAACCCAATATACGATTAATCAAGTCTCTTACAATCGAGATAAAAGTTGGGGATGGAGTCGTAATCAAAATTCGTCACCCATGTGAAGCGAATCTATAAAGTTTGAAATTTATGGATTAAACGGGTCCCCCATATCGCTTCCCTATGTTGATTTAATTCAATACATATTCTTCCCAATAATTGCTCTTTTGCCCCAATTTTGACTATATTTTCCAAATCATTGCATCAACAACTCATGAATTTGGATCAAATCAGGGGAACAAGATTAATTTAGACGATACAAACTTTGTCATTCACATACAAACAAGCAAAATTCAAATTAAAAGAAAATATTATGAACATAAGAACGATCGATCATCTGCCACGAATGCTGGCAGGAGAACGCACACCCTTTTCACTGTTACTATCTTCATCAATGTTTTGATTGTGTTCATCAATTGGGTTGTTGTTGACACTCATTTCAGAGCTTGCATTGCTGCTTGTTGCAACAGGAGAATCTGAAACACTAATCATTCGGTTTCGTGTCGCCCCAGATCTCACACTGTACATAGAAGATGCAGGAATTTTCGTCATCAATGGCCTCAAGTTACCCGGTACAGTTCGCCTTATGTCCTGTTAAAGTGGTTATGGTAACATAAATTGGTCAGTTGCAGATAAAACTTTCTGATTAAAATGGACTAACTGTAACGAAACATACCATATGCCGCATAGCCATATCTAAGGATTTCTTTGAAAGTGATCTTCCAAAACCTGAGCTGTCAGGTGAAGATGATTTCCCAGAAACATTACTGTTTGGTGAGTGCTTGTCATCTTGTTTTGGCGGGGCCAGTTTGCGCATGTTTATGACCCGCTCGACCATTTTGGTCCCGTATAACCCTGGGCTCACGTTATCATTAGCCTTAGCATACGAACGGATCAATGCAGGAATGGGTACAGAGCTTCCACTCTTACGGTTCACACCATTAGGAAGCCGACCCCTAGAAGGTGAGCATGATTGCCTTCTTACCCTTCCACTGGGCACAGGCTCAACAGATGAAGAGCGGCTAGTTGGTACACCAGCCCGACCCCTGATGGAGGAAATGGGTCTGTCGGTAATTGAGGTCCTTAGATTAGGCGGGGCATCAAGAGTATAACCGGGCATTTCTTGTGGTTTCCATGGTCTTGGTCTTGCATTGGGAGAACTAGCTGAATTTGGGACAGAAGGATGAGATTTAACTGAAGGGGTAGATGGTTTTGTGACGGTGGGCAATGTGGGCGACCTTCGTGGTGGTGTTGGTGCCCGTGGTGCGGGCTTGGTTGTAGATAAAGACGGTCTGCTTGTTGGAGTTGAAGATCTTGCAGTAGACCTAGTTGGTGTAGAAGATCTAGCAGGAACCGTTGGTTTAGATGAAGACAACAAGGGGCGTGAAGTAGGCGTAGAAGATCTTGGTCTAACAGTTGTAGTTGAAGTGGGTGCATTTTTGGTAACCGAATTTGATATGGCTCTAGATTGTGTACCTAAAGCTGGTCTACTTGTCAAAGTAGAAGACCTTGAACCTGAACCTGTAGCCCCTGTGGATGAAGGTCTACGCGATCCTGCACTTGGTCCAGGAGACGCAGCTCGCGGTCTTGATAGCAAATTGTTCCTACCAGTAGACTCTTGTTGGGTATTTGACAACTATACCAGAATTAACAAAATAAATAACATTGAAACATACAAAATTACATGCATTAACTGTAAACATCTAGTAAGAACCAACTATTGATCTTACTCTAGATTTAACCGCACTCGGATGAGCTTCATGAGTTCCATTTTGGTTCATGACAGTTTTCTGTGATCCCATTTCCAGTGAAGGAAAAAGAGGAGTACCAGGGGGAGTCAAAAGCCTAAAAGATACAAGTTTTTTACATCATTAACATAAAGATCATACTTTTGTTCAACAAATCACAATATACAAACATGAATATATAACCATAATCTATACAGAATAAAGAATATATATGACAAGACTTACCAATCATAATCATTCTTATCATTTTCAGAATTGAGGAATTCATCAGCACCAGTTTTTCGAACAGTTGTTGCAGAAGGCATACTAAACATGTGAGAATTTCCAGTTCTTGATCCTGCAATATCAAAATATGATGATATCCAGATATGGTAACAATGAATCGTTATCAAGTCATAATTGCATATGCAGGTGCAATTAAAGCATCATCAGTTCGATCATCAAACGTCAAATCTAAAAATCTAATCAAGATTAAGTAATTCATCAGATAACATGCTGTAAAGTTAACTAATTGCAGAACTGATGAAACATACATACCAAGTGATGAATCGAATTCAGCTTCTGCACTCTGAAGAAGAAGATCATGACGTTCTTTTTCTCGTTGTTTCATCTCCAAAAACAACCCTGGTTCTTCTTCTTTCTCTCTTAATACTGAATTCCTCAAACCCCCCGTCGTTTGCTGCTGCCGTTGCTTCACCGCCACCGGCATTTCCTTCTCCGGCGCCCGAAAACTCCGATTCATCGCCACAATCAACACAATTCAGCAAATTTCAAACAATACCCACAATTTTACAGTCACAGATCTGACAATCGATGAATAATGCTTCAAA
This sequence comes from Flaveria robusta, assembly GCA_025506415.1. NCBI lineage: Eukaryota > Viridiplantae > Streptophyta > Magnoliopsida > Asterales > Asteraceae > Flaveria > Flaveria robusta. The sequence continues at coordinate 36,823,075 of CM046473.1, read as the reverse complement.
ATTCGCGGCGAAAACAGCTTTCACATTCAAATTATGAAACACCCAAATGAATTTGAAGCATTTGAAAAAGAACAACAACAACACAAGCAATAATCGCCAAGAACTTGAAGAAATCTACAAAAGATTTGGTTTAATCAAAGCTTTAAGCTTTGAAATTAGGTAAGAATAGAGACAAACGATGTAAGAGAGAGAGGAAGAGAGTCAATTTCATACGATAGCTGCAGACACTAATGGGGGAGAGAAAGTGTGCCTTTCAGAGCAAATATGTCTCGTAACTGGAGCAGTTTGCTACAGTAACTTGTATTCATTGGAGTAAAAGTTGTAACTTTATCTAGATTTGTCTTTTTGGACTCTGGAGTAAAAGATGACCATTATTAAAGGAATGTTAATTGATGAAGGCGTTATTAATATCGTTTTAGATGTTTCGTAATGAGAATATGAACGATTCGTTTCGTAAACGTTTTTTCTTGAGCCGTTTCCGGTCCCTAAAGTTTAAACATATTACAAGAATAGTACTTCAAGTTTATACAAGCATCAAGTGTTTTCTTTAGACAAATGTTTATATATTTTCTTGACTTTATTTCTTTTACTTGTAGGTAAGCTTTTTTATATTTATTAACAAAAATGTAATATATTATATATAAATAATATATTTCGTGTCATAATTTTGAATTTGTGCTATCCACTAAACGAAAGGACAATTCTTCTTCTAGAACAATTTCATGTATGTCAATTGTCTAACAATATTTAATAAATATAAAAAATAAACATTTTAGACTGTGAACACATGAACATCAATTTCAGCAAAAACAAAAGATATTTTATATTCAATTTGAAAGATATTGTAGTTATATTTTGATATATTTTTTGTATTATAGTAATATAAAAACAGAAGATTTTTTATATTCAAAAGCCACATATCATCTCTCTTTGAGAAGTGATAAATGATTCAAGGTAAATAAAACTAAGGTTTGTTGTAAATAAGAAGTGATAAATGATTCAAGGTAAATAAAACTAAGATTCGTTGTAAATAAGAAGTGATAAATGATTCAAGGTAAATAAAACTAAGGTTCGTTGTTAATAACGGAGGAGAGGTGAATTTGTACTGAGCATAATATGAGGGGCCCAATAACACAAATTCATAATGTTAAGGGGCCTATAGTGGAGTTCCTCTCACTTAAAAGCTACGTTATGACAACGAAAAGGTTTAGCTTCAACTTTTCATTTTTATTTTCCCCTTTTGTCTTCGTGACATTTGGTTTCACCATCTTCACAAAATTAGTTATCATCTCCGAGGTTTCTAAATTCTAATATTTAAAAAATATATTGTGTACTCATATATTTGTGTTATTTTAAATACATACATATATAAATTCATTCTAAACTAACTTTAATAACTCATTTATTATACGGGTTGAATTAATAAAATATTAAATAAAATAAAATTTTATTAATTATAAAATAATATTTTAAGATAAAAAAATTAAAAGTATGTACTAGTAAGAACTATAAGTTATAAGCAATGATATCAACTTTATAAACTTTTATTATTTTTTTAAAAAAAATAATTAAATGTTTTGTTTCAAAATAAATCGTTTAATTTTAAAAAGATTGTTTTATTATAACTCCAAATCTTGATTATTTTTTGTTTATAAAAAAATTACTTTTTAGAAACATCAATTAAAATATTTAATATTTTTAAAAAAGTTGGATATTTTAGAAAAAAAATTATTTTATGAAAATTTTGTTTACTTAGAAATAGCATTAATAAAAATTCATTTTTCTTAATTTATTAAAAATCTATTTGTATTCTAAAAAAATTAAATAATAATATTAGTAATTATTGTAATCATTTACTAGGAGAGAAAAACAAAAAAAAAATTTAATAATAATAAATATAATGTTGGCACATGTCGTTCATATTTATTTTTTGATTATAGTAGAACGATTGTTCTTAGAAATATTATTAGGTATAAACTCTATGAATTGAGTTTGTAGGTGTGGTAGTTGGGGGAAAATAGGGTGTTTAAAGGTGTATCATACAAGGCCAATCATTGGATAAATTATAATACTAAAATTGAAAATAAAAATTAAAAAATGGTTAGTTACAAAAGTGTCATACCAACTTCGACGTAATTTATAATTTCGGCATAGAAGTTGAATATCATACAACAGAATATCAATTATAAATATTGCCATATAAATACAAAAATTCTGAATTTGAGTCATCCCTAACATTGCAAATTGCTATGATTTTGGCCCATGTAGGGACCGCGTTATATGATTTTCAATTTTTCACTTATGATATTTTATTTTGTCAAACTGTCCCTATTATTTATTTACTATTTTTGTCTATAGATTCTCTAAGGACAAATTACATTTTTATCTCAATTTCTTTTGTTAGAAATAAATCTTTTGATATATTATTTACCTAGGTTGCATTTTTGTAAGCATTCGTCGTTAAACTTTTCTGAAAATACAAAAATACTTTTATTAAAATACATCTATACACACATTCATACTAAAGAAATATTTGTATTTTTTTATTTTTAATAGGAACGTTTTTAATTTTAAAATTTTATTTTTTAATTTTTTAATTTATTTTATTATTATTTTTACGGGTTATTGGATTTTAATAATCACAACTTTTATTTATTGGCCAACATTAATCTCAACTCATGATATGATTATAGACACTTCCAAGAGTAACTTTGATTTATTTTCCTTCAACGATCTCTTAATAACTAAAGTTAATCCCATTAGTTTTTAAAGATGATGACTGTTTATATGATCAAAACACTAAGCTGTAAGTTAAAATCTATCATCAGGTTTATCAATCCGAAACTTCTGCATCTTAAAAACCATCAATTTGCACCTCTTAATCAAAACCATTTTACTTATCGAAGGTAGATTTCAAGTAATAATAAGGCTAGACACCAAAAGCAAATGTGATGGAGGTTGGCGCCGATGGAGTTGTAAATAAGCTCAATGTTGACCACATTTTATTAAAAAAAAATTAACGGAAGTTAACTCTTAGTTAGTAAGAGATCGTTAGAGAAAAATAAGCTCAAAGTTAGAAGTGTTTGTAAACATTTTCTGTGTTGACATTAATCCCGTCCAATAAATTAAAATTAAGATTACTAAATCCAATAACTCTATTTTTATATGCATTTATTATCTAATAAAAAATGTTTTTACCTAAAACTGTTCGGTTTCTAAACTTCTCTTTTAAAATCATATGTTTTTAAAAGACTTTTTCTTCATTCATTTTTGTAAATGGTATTTTTTTAAAATTTATTTTTTAACTTTCTTTTTAAATATAAAGATGCTCGCTCTAAACTAGGGGTGAGCACTTCGCGGTCCGAACTGTATATAACCCGAGGACTGACCCGTCTAACCCGGAACCGACCCATTTACTAAGCAACCGGTCCGGTCCTCGGTCCATGAAAATAGCAATAAATGGGTTCGGTCCGGGTATTTATAAAAAACCGATTACAATTAAAAATAAAAACTAATTCTAAATATGTAATATGTTTAATTGAAATTCTAGTAATCTTCTCCATATTTACGATTGCACAACCCTAAATACATCATCTTCATCATTGCACAATCCTAAAACCATCATCTTCATCGTTTTCATCATCTTCATATCATCTTCATCGTCTTCATATCGTCTTCAGCATCATCGCCAGGTATATCATCTTCATCGTCTTCATCATCATCGTCTTCATCGTCGTCTTCGTATATAACCTTAGTATCATCTTCATCGTCTTCATAATCATCGTCTTCATCGTCGTCTTCGTATATACCTTAGTATCATCTTCATCGTATTCGTATCATTTCATCGTCTTCATCATAAGCATTAGGGGCAGATCTCAAATTAAAAAAAAGAATTACAACCGCTCTTGCCATCCTCGTGAATCAACAGTATGTTCCCATTTTTTATTTCTATTAATTAATTACAACAATCCTATTATTTGTATTTTATATATATTCGATTTTATATCATTTGTATTTGGCATGTCTAACAATGTTAATTCACATGTAAATATATCTAGGTGTTTATATTTGTTTAGGGCCGGATTTGAATATTATATATGCACATGTGTGAACGTGTTAGTTAGTTACTTATTTCACGTTTAAATTTAGATTATTGTAGAATCATCCCAACCTTAGTATCTAATAAACTCAACCTTAGTTATAATTTTTTATTTTCATTCTTTTTTTAGATGGCTATTCGGTCCGACCCGATTAAATCATGTTGAACCGACCCATTTAATCCGGTTCGGTCCAGACCGGCCCGTCAATTAATGGTCCGGTTCACTGTTCTAGTTTTACATTCCTAATCGGTTTCGGGTCTTGGTCGGGTCGGTCCGGTTCCGACCCATTGCACAGCCCTACTCTAAACGTTAATATTTTACTGCATGATTTATAACGTTTTCTACAATCGTTTGATTTAAGAAAAAGTAGAATTGTTCGGCTTGTTAAACGTCTTTTATAAAAGGTTTTTAAGTCAACTAGTTTTAAAACGTTTCTTTTATAACCATCGTATTTTTTTAACGTCTTTCCAAAACAACATGTGGCCCGCTGCAGAAATTAGAATCTGGTTGTTTTTATTTATTTAGGTTTAGATACATATTGTTTTTTGCGATACAAATTCTAACTCATCCACCATAATCTATGTTTTGAGTTCGCTTAGAGCACAAGCCATTCCTCTAGTTAATTTACATAATTGATGATCAAATGGAATGTAGAAATATAAAAGTTTAAAAGCCATATATAACTCCTTTTTGTTTTGATCAAAACATTTAATACCGTATCGAATAATTGACCCATTTAAGCATTATTCTAATGCTTAACCGATATCTTGACTAACTAAGGCTATTTAACCTATACTGAAGTCCTATGATTTGGTTGATTTTTAACATCCTATTTATAGCATACATTTTTAAGAAATATACCAACATCTAAAAAACTGAGTATATTTAATATATGACAACTCTTTCTCTGTATTGTTTATTTAAAGTCTATCACGTCTCATGATATATTATTGATGAACAATATATAGGGTTCTCTTTCTACTCTAATAAAATGATATTTATGAGGACACTTGTTATCATCATATTCATTTTTATTAAAATTTTCCTGTTTCTCTCTCCTATTAAATATTTACATTAATTACTAATAATATTATTTAATTATTTTAGATCTAAATTTGTTTTATAAGTAAACTAGCATTAGTAAACCCGTGTATTACACGGGTTGAATAAATAAAATATTAAATATAATAAAATTTTATTGACTATATTCTAAGATAATATATAATTGAAATTACGTATGATTAAAGATATACGTAATAAAACAAAATGTTTTAAAAAACTTTAATTATTGTAACTTTTAATTTTAATTATTTTTTATTTTAAATATTTTAATTTTTAAAAGTACCGATTTTAAAATATTTTGTAATTTTAAAAAACTTTGATATTTTATAAAACTTCTTATTTTATAAAAAAAAATTTATAAGTAATATTAATAAAAAGAACTTTTTTTAATTTATTAAAAAAGTATTTTTAGTCCATAAAGAAATTAAATAATATTATTAATAATTATAGTAACTATTAAATAGAAGAAAAAAGCGGGAAAAAATTGATTAGATGAAATATGGTGTTGACAAATGTCCCCCTCATTTACTTTTTTATTATAGTAGAGAGATTAAAAAATATATTTTTTTATTAATTAGTGTTATTTCTAAGGAAATAAATTCTATAGAATAAGAAACTTTTCAAAAACATCAAACTTTTTTAAATATATTTTTTATAACGGTTTGTTTTGAAATAATATGTTTAATTTATTTTTGGGAAAAAACAAATAAAAGTTTTAAAATAAAAGTTTAAAAAGTTAATATAATTGTTTTATTACTTATAGTCCTTAACCATATCTTATATTAAAATATAGTTTTATAATTAATAAATTTTTTATTCTATAAAATAATTTATTTGATGAACCCGTATAATACACGATTTATTAAATCTAGTAGTAATAATAAAAAAAAGAAATAAATCATTCTCCTCATTATGGGGAAGATAAAAATGACAAACAATTAAATAATTAAGTTACAATTATATCTGTTTTCATGTTTGTCTTTGAGGTATGTCAATATCAATATGTTCAATTTTTTTTTTTTTTGATGAACAATATCTTAACTAAGACGGTTTTTACGGCTGTTTGGTAGCCTTTTAATCAGCCTCTTAATGGTTCAGATGTCTGAATGATTCAGCACTTAATGGTTCAAACTGTTTGTTTTGCGAGCAAATGTCTGAATGATTCAGACATTTGCCTCTGAATGGTTAAGCATTATACTAATGCTGAATGGTTAAGAGGTCTAATGCTGAATGGTTAAGAACTCTTATCTGAATTGGTCAGACATTTGCCTTTGAATAGTTAAGCGATATACTAGCTCTTAATGGTTCAGACCTCTTAATGGTTCAGACCTCTTATTGGTTCAGCACTTAATCATTCAGATATTACCAAACAGCCCCTAAATAAGGCAACGTCAAGATTGTCACAAAACCGCGTAGGCCAATTCAAGGGCAAATTAAAGCGAGACGTTTGCAAAAATGGTAGGTGATCCACACAATTTTTGTTTTTCATAGCTCGTTATTCAAATTTACAACTCAGTATAGACACAGTCGGTTATTTTGTAGCATTATAAAAAAACAATATTTCATCGAGAAAAATAAAAAACCCATAATTGAATCGTCTAGATTAGATGCATCGAGCCCAATCTGCATCAAAATAGGCACTAAAGGGGGAATACGTAGTGCGTCAAAATTGAAAACCATAAGAACTAGATAGTTAACATACAAGAATAATGTTGGACTAATCTTGTAATTACACAATAGTTAAAGGGGTAGTAGATAATTATATTAGTTATTTAATTAGTAATTATCATTTAGGAGTAGATAATTATTAGTTTATCTAAATAAGTTCGTATTAGATTAGGAGTTTAGTTTGTATGTTTATCTTATTATTTAGATAGTGTTTGAGTTTGGTTAGTATTAGTATTTGTTTAGTATATATAGGGGATCAATGAGTCTTTATAAATTGTCCCAGTTTTATTAAATACAAAGATTTCAAATATCGTGTGTTATTTTTTCTTTCTTGTTATTGCTCGGCTGCCTTCAATTGGTATTAGAGCTGCAACGATCAAGGCATAGAGAGACCAGAACCAGGAGGTGTCGACTAGAAACAAGAAAGTAAGAAATCGAGACGAAGAAGAAGCCGGGATCAAGTTGTTCGCTTTCTCTCATCCAAGTTCGAGAAGAAATAAAAGGTTAGAAGGTGTTGAATAGTGATCAAAATGGTAGCGGAGACAAGTCGTGATTCAGGCCAAAATCAGCAGGCTTGTTAACCCAGTTTTGTTGATCAAAGAACAAAGAGGGATTTCTTAAGCATAAATCAAGGGTTATAAAACAGCAGTTAAAAGTTAGCAAAAGGTGTTTGCAGGTAATACTTTCAAACAGTGTTTTTAACATTCGGTAGAACGATGCTTTACAAGTATCGCTCAATCGGAAAATCAAGTTTTGGCCATCGTTAAAGAGAAGAACATCATAACTCTTCAGTGTCCGGTGTTGTCTTCCACAAATTACACAGTGTGGGCCATGAGGATGCTGGTTATCTTCAATATTCACGGGGTGTGGGAGCAAATCGAACTTGAAACCAATGTAGATGAAAAAAAGAATAATATTGCAATCGGTCTTTTGTTTCAAGCTATACCCGAGGATAAAATACTACAAATAGGAAATCTTGAAACAGCAAAGAAGATGTGGGATGTTCTCAAAACCCGTCATTTAGGTGCGGATCGGATACGGGAGGCACGACTTCAAATTTTAATGGGAGAATTTGAAAATTTAAAGATGAAGGATCAAGGTGTAATTGATGACTTTGCTAACAAGTTATCTGAGTATGCTTCTCGAGCCGCTTCACTTGGCTCGGTTATAGAAGAAACAAAATTGGTTAAAAAATTTCTTAACGGGTTACCTAAACGTTTTATTCATATTATGGCTTCTATAGAACAGGTTGTGGACTTGAAGACCATCGGTTATGATGATGTTGTGGGTCGACTTAAATCTTATGAAGAAAGGATCAAGGATGAGGTAATCCAAACCGAGCAAAATCAACTTTTATTTGTAAAGCCGGATGAAAAAGCAAAGGAAAAAGAGCACATGTGTGAGCTTTGTGGTTGTGTAAACTCGAATCGAGAAGATCTTGGACGTGGCCAAGGTAGAGGTCGGGGGTCCGGGAAAGGTCGAGGAGATGGTCGAGTACAACGGGACAAGAGCCACATCAGGTGTTACAAGTGTAATGAACTCGGGCATTACATATCAAAGTGTCCAAAGTGGGAGAAAAATGATGAAGTGAATCTAACCCGATATGTGGATGACGAACCGACTTTCATGTGAAGAAGAGTGCATTACAAGATTAAGGGGGTGATTGTTGGACTAATCTTGTAATTACACAATAGTTAAAAGGTAGTAGATAATTATATTAGTTAATTAATTAGTAATTATCATTTAGGAGTAGATAATTATTAGTTTATCTAAATAAGTTCGTATTAGATTAAGAGTTTAGTTTGTATGTTTAGCTTATTATTTAGATGGTGTTTGAGTTTGGTTAGTATTAGTATTTGTTTAGTATATATAAGGGATCAATGAGTCTTTATAAATTGTTCCGGTTTTATTAAATACAAAGATTTCAAATATTGTGTGTTATTTTTTCTTTCTTGTTATTACTCGGTTGCCATCAAATACACTTAACCAATTGAAAATGGGTCATAGTTGTGTCACATTTTATCTATTTATCATGCATAACTTGAAGCTGCTGAGGGCTTTGAGATGTTGGCTTGTAACCTTCAGGGTCTACTGGATAATTCCATAATGAAGACCATTAGCTACAAGACGAGCAAGATCTCCAATATGTCAAGGTTTAAAAATCCATGTTCACGCCCAAATGATCATATGGTTAACATCATACGAGCCATGGGGCTGTGAGAGTGGTTGTTATGAAGCAATAGCAAACGGTGTTGTGCGGACGACAAGTGATTATCCAACATTGCTCGGCATTTAAGGCCAACAAGTTCAATAGAAGCATTAATCGTAATCAAGTTTGGGCATAAAAAGACCGTTCTTTGAGAATACGAGGCGACTGTGCAGCAACCTTCGATGTAAAAATCTTATAAGCACCTTTTCTATAATTATTTTTTAATAAACTAGACGTTTGAAACTAATAGCACGCTTAACTTAAATAATTCTATAAAAAATGAGTTTTATCAAACTCATTAATCGTCTTACGTCAGGCCATCCTGGCCTAAGATGCAAAAGGCAATAAGGGTTATGAACTATTAGAGGCAATTAAACAAGAGGTTCAGACTGCTATCTTTACGATTTTACCCCATAATTCATATTACGCTACCTACCCAAACACTAACATTATAACTATGATCCATGAGTTACTTACTATAAAATACGCCAGAATCTAATTTTATAAAAAACAATAACATCATTTCTAAGAATACCACCATTGTCAATGTTCAATCATAAAATAAGTAAAACTATATTGTCAAGGTGACAAATAATTATTTTCTCTAATTTAGCCTTTTCAAGTAAGAGCTTTTAAAATATCGATCCAAAATTTCTACTTTAGTATATTTTCTCTTTTCTGTTCATAAGAGAAGTACTTAGAACTACAAATCAAAGAGAGGCGTGTAGGGGGTGACCTATTTCGTCTCATCGTCGATTTCGTTCTCCGATCGAAGTTCCCCGTGATTCACCGTCAATTCTCTAACGAAATGAAAATTTGAATGATAGATCCTGTGTAACTGTACATATGGCGGATAAGAGGAAGATCAAGAGCGAAGCTAGCAGTAGCAGCAGTAACATCGACGATTGTAAAGCCGAAAGCGTCGTCGTTGACGTCGGTCGCCGGAGAAGCTCTTGCGGTTATTGCAAATCCGGCTCCAACACCAGTATTACTCACGGTTAGTTTTGACCGATTAGGTTTATGTGTCATCTTCATCTTCGTCTTGTAGGGGATTTGAATTACCTAACTTTTGATTGTGAATCGTGCTATTTGATCGTATGGTTTTCTCTACTTGTAGTTAAAAATCTACCTTGAAGTTGTTGTTGATTGAAACCTGTTTGGGAAGATTGATAATGATAGCAAACTAGTATATCCGGTGTAGATTTACAAATTACGCATATCCAGTGTTTGATATTGGGAATCAAGTTATATCTTGTTTACACAACTGCAGAGATGATAGGTAGTATCAGCGGTGCTATTTGGTTCTCCAACACTATTAAAGTAGACATCTAATTCCTTACAAATTTTGTTTTATCAATGCACTATTACGAAACAAAGACAATTAAATTAATAGAAAGATATTCCTGCGTCCCAATTAAACAAATTTGTAGGCCAAATTGTAGAAGACCTATTGTTTCAACCATCAATGTACCAGACCTTGAGCATTTTGCTGTAGAAAATAGGTATAAAGTAGTTTAGGTATCTCCTTATATAAAGATTTTAGCTTGCTTGATTAAGCTGAAGAAAAGTATCATGTTACAACTTACAAGTATATTTAATCATCAATACGAGAAATATTACGAGACCATGAGCATTTTCTGTAGAAAATAGGTTGTGAGTTTTTGCTGTTTAATCATCTATATGTCATTTTGAAGTAATTTATCCCCCTTTTTTTTTGCTATTTAAGATGTTTTGCTTACAACCTTGTTTGACGATTATGCATCCCACTTATGTTCTAATGTGGCGCCTTGTATATTCGGTAACATGCTGAGAAGTGGGAGATTATCAACAATAGGCAGTATTATTATGGTAGCAAAATATCAGTTACAATGTTTGATAATTTGAAGTGGGTTCTATGAATAATTGTGCTTCTGAATGAATATGCAGCTATAACATAACATGTACAGAGATTTTTGTGCATTTTTTCAATGTTAATTTTGGTTTCTTGATCTTGCAGGTTTATGGGCACACAGCTTGACCGTTTATGACTACCAAGGTTAGCGTGTGTATTTTCTTGTGGTTATTATCAGAAATTTTTTCATGTCTTATAGCTGTATAACATAAATGTAGGTTATTGCAAGAAAAAGAAGTCAAAAAACATATAGAATGCATGCAGCCAAAGAATATATAAGAAATTTACATATCCAGAAAACCTTATCTTTTCTATGAAATAATGAAATGAGAAAATGTGGTAATTGGTACAAGAAAGGGAACACATTTAAATACTTTCCTAGTGTTATTAAATCTTCTATGGATCTGTCTAACCAAAATACTGGATCATACACAAAAACAAATTGAAATATATTGTTAGTTACAAACAAGAAATTTCTGAATAATCAACTTCCTAATTATAATTCTTTCTTTTTTGACAGCTCTTCTTGACAGAGGTTGGAGGAGATCTGGTTGTTTTCTCTACAAACCTGAAATGGAGAGAACATGTTGTCCATCTTATACAATTCGTTTGAAAGCAAGTGATTTCATCCCTTCTAAAGAACAAGTTCGTGTATCTAAACGAATGCAGAGGTGATTTAATTTCTATATTTTTCTTTCTGAAATGCAATCTGAATAACTAATTGTTATACTAAAGATATTCTGTTATCCAATAATCAACTTGATCATAGGTTTCTAGATGGTTCACTTAATATCAAGAATCCTGATGAACAAAACAAGATATCATCTGCCAGTTCAGTACAAAAGGGCATTACAGTTGATAACCCTAACGGGTTACAATCAAACAACATCGATCAAAAGATTGACTATCTGTCTGAGCAGATTGATTCAGTTGTACTCAAATGCATAGAACAGGGGGAGCTTCCTAATGAAATTCAATTCCCTAAAGCTTCTGTCAAAAGTGTTGCACCAAACAAGAGGAAATTACAAGCGGAAGAAGCTCAAGATCTTGTGTATACATGCAACATTTCTTTCCAAATTGTTGCTGTTTTGAAGCGAGTCCATAAGACTGTTGGCACAGAAAAAGATCCGAAATTTGTAGCAGAAATGCTATCAAAGCATTTAAGCAATTCAGCATCAGCTACCAGTTTGTCTGTAAAAGCTTGCAATGGGCATATTAATTTCTATTCTACTGAAACACAAACTCAGACAGATGTGACAGTGGGAAGACCTGCAGTTTCTAAAGGGAGTTGTTCAAATAACCCTGAAAAATTGCACCTCAAAAGACACAATCTTGAGATTCGCCTGAAACGGTCAACTTTTGACCCAGAAGAATATGAATTATATAGAAAATACCAGATTAAGGTGCATAATGATAGACCAGATCGTGTGACTGAAAGTTCTTACAAGAGATTCTTGATTGACAGCCCCCTAATTTTTGTCCAATCAAATGGAGATGGTAGTGTTCCTCCTTGTGGGTTTGGCTCTTTTCATCAGCAATACTTAATTAATGGCAAACTGGTTGCAGTTGGTGTGATAGACATTCTCCCTAAATGTTTGTCCAGTAAATATCTATTTTGGGACCCTGATCTTGCATTTTTGTCTCTTGGTAAGTACTCAGCACTACAAGAAATAAATTGGGTCAAAGAAAATCAAAGCCATTGTCCTAGCTTGCAGTATTATTATCTTGGATACTATATCCATTCCTGCAACAAGATGAGATATAAAGCAGCTTATCGTCCATCTGAGCTTCTCTGTCCTCTACGTTATGAGTAAGTTATTCTTTCACACCGAATGACCAAAGAAAGGGCCAATTAGGGTTGCAATTTGTTAACAGCGGGTCAAACAGTTTAATTATTAACATTTAACTACCACCCGTGTACTTGCAGGTGGGTTTCATTTGATATTGCTAAGAGGTTACTTGATAGAAAACCGTACGTTGTATTATCTGATTTTGCCACTTTGCAAAATGAGGTGGATTTGTTGCCTAATGCAATTGAAGATCAAATTGAACAAGAAGACTATGAACCAAATGACATTCGTGTCGATGGCGATGAAGAAATGTCTGAAGGTGCTTTTGAAGACTCTGAAGATGATGATGATGATGATGATGATGAATCATTAGGACCAGAAGCCACTAATTTGACGCCTACAGAAATGCGAAAAGATTTCAGTAATATTGTCATTGATTTGAGGGGAATGCACCTCAAATATAAGGTACGCTTCTACTAGAGTCATTATCATGTTTGTTCTTCTTGCCTTTCTACATCTGGAGTTGGCGAAACAGGTGGGTCGGGTGTTGGTTCAGGCCCCAAATCAAACACACAAGAAGCACACACAAACAAAAAGTTTACTGTTTTAATTTGCTCACTTTCGTTCATAATTCAAAGAGTTACATATATAGGCAAAAAAACAATGCATGTAAACATGGGTTAGTGCTCCTATAAAATAGACCCACTACTTAGCACCCACGACTCTACTACTAAGACTAATTCAAAATTAAATTTTCTGCATAATTTAAACAAAACACATGACTTAAATACTAGACCCCTGACCCGTAACTTGACCCATCAAGATTAATCCAGCATTCGCCCCCTTAATCTTGAATTCTTGCTTGCTCTTTTCTTGCTTGCTTTCGTTCTTGTTTTGCTTTCAATCCGAATCACAAGGATCCGATCTTGCAACTTGCTCTTACTTCTTTCTCTTGCTATTCGAATCTTAAAGATTCAATCTTGCTATTGTTTTCTTGCTTGATCACATGCCTCTTGCTGTACGAATCGGGTGCCTTCGGTTTCTTGCTTAAACTTGTTGTTAATCTTGCTGTTTCATTCTTGAACTGCTGCTATTGACTCGACCTGATCTGAGTTTTTTTATTTGATCGACATCCCACTTCCATGGTTTGCTTTAGTGACTTTCTTTCATAGCGGGTATAAAAGAATTAAGGTGCCTAGTTGCTAGCTTATTTTCTTCTGCGATTTTCTATCTGGTTGACCTATGTGCTTGCTTGCTATATTAGTTCTCCAGCCTGCTAGGGTTCTTGCTTGAGTTCATCCCAAGAAAACAGCCGCCTTACCAATAGTTTTTTGCTTGCTTCTTTCTTTCAGCCAATCATAAAACATGTTGCTCCTTGATCGTGCTACTTTTGCCAACCTTCTTATTCATTTCTTTCTTTCAATCCGACTTGCTTGCTTCAGTTATTCGTCTTCAACCCTCCAGCCAAAGGCTGCTTCTCCTAAGTCCCACTGAAACCGACTCATAAAACGGCATTCTCTTCTTATCCTTGCACTCTGATAACAAATGTTGGTTCAAGCCCCAAATCATACACATAAGAAGCATACACGAACAAAAAGTTTACTGCTGTAATTTGCTCACTTTCATTCATACTTCAAAGAGTTAAATGAATAGGCAAAAAACAAGACATGTAAACATGGGTTAGTGCTCCTACAAAAGACCCACCACTTAGCACCCTGCACCCATACTCCATTACTAAGACTATTTCAAAAAATTAAACTTGCTGCATAATTTAAATAAAACACATGACTTAAATACTAGATCCATGACCCGTAACTTGACCCGTCAAGATTAATCCAACATAGGGTAGATTAAGTGCGTGTCAAGTGGGTTTGGGTCAAACCATGTAACTTTTTGTTACAGGTTAAAACAACACGGGTCTAGCTGACTAGTGAATATGATTATCGACCGGTATAGTTACAATACTACATTCATTTAGATAAATGATTTAGGATCTTGTAAGCATCTAATTACTACTTAGTGATTTTTGACCCGCTTAATACTTTCCACTTTTAGCTAATCTATTCAAAATTTAACCAGTTTTGCTCGTTATGAATCCAATACAACCCGTTTCTTTGATACTGCTACCTCTGCTTATATCATTAGATAAACCTTATATGGCATGAAAGATGGTTTTCTAATAAATATAATTTTTCTGAAGGATATACGACAAGCTTTTGGAACACATGAAAGGAACTACTTGGAAACTCAGTTAGATAAATACGTGAGGGCAGTTGGAACCGATCTCTCAGAGCGAATGATTTACTCGATTGGCTGATGCATTCTTGAATCAAATTGGTTTTCACAAGAAACACTTCACGAAAAAAGGTGGTGATTATCATTGAAGATCATGTTTGTTATTTCATCATTTTCGACTCTGTTCTTAGTTACTTGAATGTTTATGGATTACTTTTCTAGCGTATAACTTATGATGCAAATATGTGTGCGATTTTACTTTTGCTTGCTTGAACGAATATATTTCCATCATGCTTAATTATAAGAGTCATATCATTTTACATTAATGAGTTGCAATAATAACACCAGGAGAACAGACGAGTCCATCACTATGACTCCACAACACCTTTGTGCCTCATACATAGAGATGAAACAAAAAACCGGTTTGGGCACCCAAACCGGTTTGGACCCAAACGGGTTTGGCCATGAACCGGTTCCATACTGGCCCAATCCGACGGTTTGGAATAGGTTTGGACCCCCTTACCAAAACCGGTTTCAAACCGGTCCGGTTCCCAAACCAGTTTCACTCTTAAAAATTAGCCGTCATACAACAACCATATGGTCATTTTTAGACCGTTGGGACCATTTTGACTGTTTTTGGGTTTTTTTAACGTTATACCTCTCTTGAGTTAGTATAAATATATAGTGGATGTTTTGGTTGAAACACAACAACTTAAAACGCTCTCTACTCTTAAAAATCTCAAAAAGACTCAAATACGAAATCGTGCAATTAAAAAAACTCTCAAATGGTTTCATCAAGTGGTTAATCGTCCGTTGGTTGTGAAACGTCTTCAAGCAACGTGATTGTAGCAATCCTTCCTACGAATATCAATCCTCTCCAATCAGTTGAAATGTTCATTCAATCATTTGCTTGAAGGACTATTTTGATGCAACCGAAAGAATTCAAGATAAAACTTCACTCGAAGGCGAACTAGAATACGAAGCCCAGATATACGATGACGAGGTAGAAGGTGGTTTGACACTTGTAATGACTGACGATGAAACCGTGTTTGATGAATGCTTACGTGCTAGTTCGGGCTCTGGCGGCGAATATTAAACTCTTTTATTTAATTGTGTTTTTTAAAATAAATAAATAAATATAACGTTAGAATTTGCAACTTTTTTTTTCAAACTTGTAAGTTTTTAATCTTAATAAAGTTTGTAATTTTTTAATATTTAATATCAGGTTTGTAAGTTTTTAATATTTAATATCAGGTTTGTAAGTTTTTAATATTTAATATCTAGTTTGTAAGTTTTTAAATATTAAGTTTGTAAGTTATTAAATATAAAATTTGTAAGTTTTTAATCTTTATACAATTAAACTCTTACAAGTTTTTTTAAATTTATATAAAATTTTTAAGTTTTTAATCTTTAATATCAAATAAAATTATTTTTTATAAAAAAAAAAAATTAAAATCCAGTTTTATCGAACCGGTTTGTTGAACCAGTTTGAGCCTAAACCGGTTTGAACCGACCCAGACCGGTTTGGTTCGGGTTTTACCCCTACCAAACGGTTTGTAACCCGATCTGGTTTTACGGCAAACCGGTTTTCATTAATATTGACTGAACCGGTTTGGATTCCAAACCGAAACCCGTTTAGAAAAAAATTCGGTTTGTACACCTCTACCCATACACCTTGTCTTAGCACCTTGGAGAAAGATGCTTATATCAGGCTAAGCGGAGTACATTTGTAATATGTTTTGTACAAACGACACTATAGTAAACTTATCATAAAAGAAATAGAGTCTCTCTGTTTTATAAAAATAAAAACAGCCGGTTTTCTACAACATTTTTACATTTAAGTCCTTTAGAGCTCAAGTGGTTAAAGTGGGGTACCGAAGACATGCAAATATATGGAATTTTGGTTCAAGTTTCACTTTGAGTAAAAATGCTTAGGGTTAAGCCAAGGGGTTTTTCCAGTTGTGAGTTTCCTCCTAAGGGGTTGGGGGTGCGGTCCCGACTGAAAACGAATAGGTGAGTCCGATTAAAATAGCAACTATCATCCGAATCAGAGTCGTACATTTGTCGTTCAAAAAATAATAATAATAATAATCGTAATAAATGACTTTAAAGGTAGATAACAACAAAACCATCATTAGTTATATAAAAACAAAAAGTATGTTACATTAAATTCTGGCTTATAAATCGACTCATGAAGCCTTAAAGTTTACACTGAAAAAGGTAAAATGGCAAATCATACACCTTACCTTGAACTTGTTTGGTTTTTCCTTCTTGTGATCGCAATTTTCCCACCACCACAACCTTCAGAAGCCGCTTTTTCTAAAAACACAGTGCATGTCGAAAACTATCATCTTGACGGTCTTGTTATTGGTTGTGGAAGAGATAAGGAACAACCCGACTTTAAATCAATTAACAGTGGTGAGGAATACACTCTTGAGTTTAATGACAAGGGTAAACACTCTTGTGCTTTTAAGTGGAAAGCTAAACATATAAGATTTCCCGTCTTTAATCACACCATTAGCAATCTTTGCACTGGAGGCATTATCAAAGATTGTTGGTGGCGAGCCATGGAACGCGAATTCCAATTTCTTGAAGAAGATTGGGTTACAATGTATTATTGGTAAATTAAACTAATCGCGTAATGTCGTATCGTCTATGAATGTAATGAGAAATGGGACTAAATAAAAAATTAAAATTTTGATGGCTTGTTTGATGGTTTGATTGATTAGGTGTTTCAAATTTTCTTTCATATTATTTATACGTAAGAAACACACATGTTAAGTGATGGTTGATTTATTCGGTTGTCTTTTAATAACAAGCTTAAAATGCATGAAATACATTTCTTACATTATTCGTTTAATGAGATAAGCAAATAATTGTTAAAAATATTATGGTTTTGATTTTATATATTTAAAAATAAATAAAATTTCTAAATTTTAAAAATAAATAAACTTGCTCATGAGCTCGGGCTTTTAAATTCTGTATGAAATACTTTTCTTTAGGCTCTAGATTGATGTCAATTCAAATTTTATTTAATTGATTTGTCTTAACAAAAAGTTTTTCCACTCAAACTTCTACTTTGGCATGTTTCAATTCACTGGTAGTGGTAATTGGTAAAGACAAGTATTCTTCTAAGCAAATAATCAAACACCTTACATGCCCACACATACCATTGTACAATACAGGGAAAACTAAAACTTAAATCTTAACATTATTTTAAAAGATCTTCAAACTTAAATGGCTTATCAAGTAAACTGTTAATTACATATGCCAACCATTTGTTTATTAGACCAGTTATAACAAGGACGTTTGAAAAAAAAAAAGCCCTATGTCAATACCATTGTTGTTTACAAGTTTAGATGGCTATTTGATTAAAGGATTAGAGAATATGGATTAGGATTCGAAAAATTACAAACGTCAAATCTTCAATTATAAGTTATGATTTATAAACTTTAGAATAAAAATATTAAACTTTGATTATGACCCGATCCGATCCGACCCAACCTGATCCGAACTAGACCAAAAAAAATTTATTATATACCGATACACATACGGCCCCTAATATATTTCTTGGTCCACCTTTGTTTATAACCCATAGCCTAATTAACGAGAAGGTGAATGATTGAAGCAAGTAGTTATAACATCTAAACTCTACAACATTTGTGGTCATTTTGTCGATTTCCTGTAAATTTCATTACCATATTAGATAATATAACTACTAATCATGAAATTCATAAATCAACTGGCTAAACCTATCTAAGCCTTCTTGTATAGATAATATTATTACTAACCATAACGTTCAACAATCAACTGACTAAACCCATAATGTCCAAGCCTCTGTGACACAAACTTGACCATGGTGTTCAAATCCAGAGATGTGTGTTGATTTTTTATCAAAAATCTGGACTTGTTTTTCACGGCATTAAATCCATCATGCTGCATTCAGCTCCTTTGGCATTAATAATGCCGCATCATTAAAGAAACCGACCAGGTCGTCTAGACCTTACTTCGAGACAATTTTTGGTTCATTCAAACTTCCTCAATTTTGAATCACAACTGCGTACCTCATATGGTGAATCACAAATACATGCACAGAATATAGGATATTGTGTAGGTGATATGAAACCCTATGATACTAGTATGTGTTTTAATTAGACGCATATAATTCCAGCAGTGACATTTGGTTGGTTTGTTGCCTAGCTTAACAACACCTTCTGAAGTGTTGATCTATACGAACTTCAAGTATGTGGATTTGCAGGTGTATAGATCAACTTGGAACAAAAAGGCCAACATAAAAGTTACATCGTTTTACAGTCATTCAAAAGCTAGTAATTATATATTCTTGATTTAAAACAAGCTTGTAGCAAGTTAACTTTCCTCAACTTGTGCTTTCGCGGTTTCTCAAAGCTGAATCCACAAGTTTGACCTTTTTGGTGTTCTCGCTGTTGACTAAAGAAAGCTTTGCAATTGAGGATTTGAGGTGGGAGATCTCATCATCTTCAACATTACCCTTCCAACTCCCTGCAATTTGCCTTCTTTGGTTGGGTCTTTTGCTTTGTGGAGAAGATGAATGTCTTTTTACTCGACCATTTATAGCTTCTATGGTCGTGTGCAACGCATCTAATTCCAATCCTCTAAATTTGTCTGCATAAAACAAACGTCAACCACACGTTATAATATTCCAATATCAAGATTCATTAATAAACTAATGTCAATCACACATAATAGCGTCTAAAAGTTAATGGCGAGTATGGATCATGGATGGGTCAACTGAGGTTGAGTTTAACTAAAACAGGTCCACCAGAAAAGACTTAGTTAAGCAGGGGAAACAGATCAGATGGGTTGACTTGGTCAACGTTGAAAGTCATACTATTTGAAGACAACTTACCGAGCTCCATCTTGAACTCTCGCTCTGCTTTCGACAATGGTTTCTTTTGGATTCCTGGTAGGTTTCTTAGGCTTAACAACCGTTCTTCTAACAAACCATGATTCTGAATTGCACGATCTATTCGATTTTCCAATGTTTCCTGCTTCTCTTCGACTTTTGCTAACTTTTGTTGTGCCTCACGCAATCGGGTATGTTGTTCATCAATGATTTTCTTTAGTTGTGGTCCATGGTGTTTGAGCTCAAAGTAAACCTAGGGAACAACGCAAGAAATATTTGTCATATGAATAGGTAACAAGTATATAAGCATCATAATTTTCAAACCCCAACGAGAAATTATTTTCTACAGCCAAAGGGGTGTTAAATGGCAAAAGATACAAATTTTATATGACATAGAACAGTGAAACTAGTACTTGAACCAGTATAACATCAAGATCCAGAATTAATGTGATAATAGTAGAATTTACAATGCCAAAGTGTGAAAGTGAATTATGTATGATTATATGAAATAAACTGAATCTTGTATTGAAATTCTATATTCTGGTGATGACAAAGTTGGCAGGTCAGGCTTGCTAGGTGGCGTTTCAGAACAAGTAACTTTTTAGGCGTCAATCGGGTCTATTTGGGTTGAAATGAAACAACTGTTCATATCCAAATCTTCAAACACTTTTTATAAATTACTTAATTAGTTAAAATATGATTAACATAAAATATTTCAATAAAGTGATTCGGTACTTTAGTAAGTTGTATGCATTAACAACACATTTTGCATGACTTTTGACTCACTTGACCAATTAAGGTTGTATGCATTAACAACACACTTTGGGTGACTCTTGACTCATTTAACCAATTTTCCATTTCAATTAAAATATTTTTATTTAACCGTTTGACCGGTTAGATATATAACAAAACTTGAATCGGCCAAACCATAAGTAAATAGGTATCAATTGCACCCTTACCTTATGTGCATACTCGACATAGTTCTCATGGAAAAGCTTGAAGTATTGATGGAGAGTAGACCTCCCTTCAATAGAGTCAGCAGCAACAGGGTTTGGTGAGGTAGGTGGCACGATAACCACTTTTGGGCCAGTGAGTAATTCTTTACTTATAATAGTAACATCTCCAGTAACTATATTTTCTTCCAAACTTTCATATTTCTTTTCTTTATCAACACGAGCAGGAAGCAAAAGATTCCAGCTTTCCATCCCAAGTACAATGCATTCAAAACCAGACGTGATTCCCACAATCCAACAACATCCAAATGAATCCGCCAATGCCACAAAACCATATAAAGAAGACATTGAGGATTCCACCTGGCATGTGTTGAGAACCGATTGCACAGTTGGCGGTCTCATGTCATCGTCTATCCCATTTTTCTGATTAGTGAAAGGAAGAAAATGCAACACTATTGAATCCACACCTCCATTATGAACACAATATATTCTCTCGGGTATAAGTGGATCAATAAACAATGAAATCATGGAACCGGTTTCGGTTTTCCCGGGTAGGGCCAAATCAACAGTACCCAGCCTTAACAATGGAGGTGGATGTCCCAACCAAATATTTTTATCAGATGATTGTTCAAATGACACCACTGATAGCTCATTGAAATATGGTTCACAAATCATGGCAAAACCAACTATTCGGTTTTGAGAATCAACTGAAATTCGGGGATGGTTACCCACCGTCCAAACAGGTTGTATTTCATCAGCTAATGCATCTATCTGTAGCTGCCCACTACTCCAAACCGTAACAAGAATTGAATCTTTGCTAACTGCCTTGTACAAAAAACTGACAGCTCGTCCCTCACACTCAGTAACTTTAAATTCAGAATCTTCTTCATTTCCATAGTACACTTTATGAAGAGGCCCCTATAATTTGGAAAAAGTTGTTTGACATTTCTTTCAAGTTAATATAGAATATTAATATGGACGACTAAAAGACTAAAGATAGTAAAGGGATACCTGTAATGAAACTGATGCATCAAATAGAGCAAAAGGATGAGATTTTAGTGCAGGTTGATTTCCACCTTCTGCTTCTTGTCTAGCCAACTCAGGAAACGTGGCTTCTAACCAAGAAATTGCAAGGGTGGCATTACTAAAGGCTTTTGAGCTACCAGATTTTAGTCCAAATGTCTGAGCATCACTATATATCTCCAATATAGACTCCCATTTGTACACACTATAACAACATAAATACATAAAATGGCACCATCTTCTTCAAAAAGCAACATATATAATTGTGACCTTACCTTCCAAAAGGAACAACTGGACATAAGATGTACACTGTACCATCACTGAACAAAACAAAAACCTGCACAATTAAACTTATAAGCACTTGAGAAACCGATATAACAAAAGAATGCCAAAATATAAGAATAATAATTAGTCAACATACACTAAATCGATCCCACAAATGATCACCACCAAAAGAAAAGTCAACAGGGCATATTGATGAGGCATTCTTTGATCTACCACGTGCAACTGGCTGCAGATAGTATTCCTGCTCTGGATGCTCAAGAGCTGAGGACAAATCATAAAGCCTACAATATGTAATATGATACAGTCATGCATTATAATTAAATAAAAACATCAACGAGACCTGAAAACTGAACCAAATGGCTGATCAGAGTGTAGACCTGAATACTGAATCAGAAGATAGAATTCCAAGATGAGTATCACTGTAAGGGTGCCATGAAACTTTTAAAGTCCGTATGGCATTGTTCGTGTTGAGGTAGAGATCTGATCCGACAGTGATTGTCCTGCAGATCAGTAGAATAAAAATGTTTTCAAAAGAGGTGCACTAATGTCAGACAAATGAAAAGATGCATATCCTAACGTACGTACAACTGATAAACAATCTAGATCAAAAAGTTTATATTTTACTACCTGCATATAACAGCACTATCTTTTGATGAAGAACGCCCATATAGGTACATAACACGCAACCCATTTGATCCCTCTAAGAGTAAGGCTGATCCATGTCTGTTTATAGCAATTCTATCCACCACGAAATCAAGCTCCACATCAGTTCGCAACACCTATAGTGTACAAAACACCAAGAAAGAGAATGACACTAAACATGGTAAATTGTATAATTAGGACTTCAAGCAATGAACAACAAACCAAAGTTAAAACCACAAACTACACAATAATCTAATCTAAGTGCACAAATCAGTTGACTTGGGCGCCTATGGCTCTCGCCTACAGCAGTTAAATTACAACATTCTCAAGTACTTCAATTACCAACTCCTACAATACCCTAATTCCTAAATTGTTAACATTATTTCACATAATCATAGCATTTGCATTCAAAAACATGCTAAATAGAGAACAAATATGCTCACAGCAAAGCAGAAAGACCTTTGAAGGTGAAGCAGCGAGAACGGTAGTCGGGTCGGGTTCGCCGAACCGGAGAGAAATCCGATGCAGTGATTGCGTATTTACATCCCAATAGTAGAGGCGAGAGGCTCCATCCCAAGCCATGAGATTCCGCTTCCTCTGAACATTATTCTTCAAAGGGGCACCGGAGAAAATGGGATGGCTTTGAAGAGGAAGCCATTCCACATCGTCGGTTGCCGGAGTTGCCGATGACGGCGACCGTGCCAGTGACGGTGATGGTGACGGCGACGGCGACGGCGACGGTGGTGTTAGATCTTCTTTGGTGGTAGGTTCCGGTAAGTCAAAATTAAACCTCATTCTGGCGCTTTGACACACACACACACACACACAGCGGTTAGGTTACTTTGGTGGTGGTCGAATCTCCGGCCGGTGAGTCCCTAGTGATTTTGGTAGCTTAAACTGTGCGTAGTGGGTTCAAACGACGACGTTAAGGTTTTCAATTGTTGGAATTTGGAAAACCCTCGAACCTTTTAGGTTCTCCATATTACTCCCTTCGTAATGTTTTTTTTTTCTAAGTTTTAACTAATGATCTTAGAAAGTTTAAACTCTTTGACTTATTAGATATACAGAGAGCACATCTTATCACTATGATGTGCCTTTATAAACACCTTTTCATAGATTTGCAAAGCAAAAATATGTTGAAAATTGCAATTTATAGGAGTCAAATTTGTTATATATAATGATTTGTTAGTGAGTTGTTGATTTTAACTTGTGTTTGATCCATGTATATGCAATTAGACTAGCTAATTTATATGTTTGAATCAACTTGTTTGTTTTTTTACCTGTTTTTAGTAATGTGTCATACATAGGATTAAATAGGGCTGTTGTTCGGGTCAACCCGACCCTATTAAGGGTTAATCGGGGCGGGTTAATCGAGTTTTTTAAATTAAAAAGCTAACCCGTAACCCGACCCTATTAGGGTTCGGGTTTGTTGGGTTCGGGTTTGTCGGGTTTCGGGTTTGTCGGGTCGGTTTGATGGGGTTAAGGTCTCAAATTCAAACATAATTCATAGTAGTTCATAATCAAACATTCAAAAGTTAAGGTCTCAAATTCATGATCAATGAAATCACAAACAAATTCAAAATTCAATCTACGATCTTCAAATTATAATCTTGTAACCTCTTCTTTTTTCATCAAATCTACATAAATAAAAGATTTAATTAATTTACATCACGATGCTATATTAAAAAAGATATTAATAATAAATTAAAGAAAGTACCTTTTTCCATTTGAGTTATTGTTTCAAGATCTTCTTCTTTGTCCGGATTACAACCTATACGAAGCCAATCTTGCGTGCAAATTAGGCATTCAATAGTTTTATCACCTAAAGAGCTCCTATAAGAATCCAACACCCTCCCACTCGTGCTGAACACCGATTCTGATGCGACCGTTGAGACGGGAATAGCAAACAAATCTTTAGCCATAAGAGATAAAATTATAAATCTTGAGCTATTAACCTTCCACCAAGTTAATATATCAAAACTAACATTAGGGTTAAAACCTTCAACGCTTTCACCCAAATACTTATCTAACTCACTAATGGAGTGATTCGATTTTTGATTCGCTTTCATCTTATTTCTCAACCTAGCTCCAAAATCAAGACTTGTTGTAGTACATGCAGGACTCGTTGATGTTGAAGATGTAGTAGGTGGTATTGGTGGAGCATGAATTCGCACATAATCTTCATATAACTCTTGCATTCCATTCATTATGTGTGTTTTTTTTAATTGAAGAATTGCTTTTCCTTCCATTCCATAGTGTTCTTCTAATATAATATCCAAAAAATCTTCCTTGTTCCTTGGATCAAGTAAGAACGCAAAATATAACATCAAATTCATGCTATCAATATCTCCAAAATATTTGTCAAATTTGGGCTTCATCACCTTAGCAATATCATAAATATGTTTATCCTTTGGTGGTTCTTCATCAATATCGCATTGAACTTGTTGCCTTAAAATGTCACGAATTTTTGCTATTTCAACAACAAGAGTATGTGATGTCACATACTTTGTCCCAGAAAATCTCAAAGTAACCTCATGAAATGTTTCTAGAAATACACACAACTTTCTTGCTTTATCCCAATCTTCCCATGTCGGAATCGAATGACCCTTCTTCCGAATATCATTACCAAAAGTCCCATCCTCCAAATCATACATAACAAATGCATGTTCATAGGCTTGTGCTACATCTAGCATATGGTAGGTGGAGTTCCACCTAGTCGGTACATCAAGAATCAACTGTTTTGTACTTGGACATCTAGCACTTTCGGCACATTTATTGAATTTCTCAATTCTATCACCCGACTTTTTTACCCATTTAACCACACATCTTATGTTCTCAATTAACTTATCTACTTTTTTCATACCATCTTGTACAACTAGATTCAAAATATGTGCCGAACACCGTATGTGAGTCCATTTCCCATGCAATAAAGAATTGTGATTATTTGCATATACTATTTTCAAAAAATCAATTGCACAATCATTTGCACTAGCATTATCAACCGAAATTGTCAAGATATTATCAATTCCCCACTCATTCAAACAAGATTGGACTCCTTTTCCTATGTCGACACCCCGATGACCATCAAGTAGACAAAAATTCAACACTTTCTTAACCAAATTTCAATCATTATCTATAAAATGAGCGGTAAGAGCCATGTAACTTTTTTTCCTTATGGATGTCCACGTATCAGTAGTAACACAAATCCTACCGATGTTTCTTTGAAGTAAATCATGAATCTTTTTTTTCTCCTCATAATACAATTTGAAACACTCTCGTGTGATTGTACTTCGACATGAAACATGAAATTACGGTTGATTAATTCTAATAAAGTGTCTAAATCCTTCACCCATGACAAAACTGAAAGGAAG
The DNA here is from genome assembly GCA_025506415.1 of Flaveria robusta. NCBI lineage: Eukaryota > Viridiplantae > Streptophyta > Magnoliopsida > Asterales > Asteraceae > Flaveria > Flaveria robusta. Next base: position 36,796,961 of record CM046473.1, on the reverse strand, counting down.
TTCATCTACTATAATCATATGTGCTAAAGCTCTTATACTTTCCTTTTGACCAAACTTCCATGTCATCATTTTGGTTGTATCATCATGTTCAAAAGTAATTTTACTTTGACTATCACTATTTTTTGCTAAATAATCTTTGCACTTAAGTAGATGGTTTTTGAGATTCTTAATACCGTACCTTTTAGAATGACATAAGTATTTCCGACCACAATGTAGACATTTAGCTTTTTGATCTTCTTCATTCATCCCTTCCTCTAATTCTTCCTCTACAAAGTCGTTCCATACTTTTGATCGTTTTTTTGAATTCCTTGCCCGTTTCACGGCCTCTTGAGAGTCTTGATTTTCTTTTGGTCATTTTCTTGAATTCCTTGGCTTTTTTACATGCTCTTGAGATTCTTGACTTTCTTTATTAATGGTATTTTTATTATATTTCATTGAATCAGAGAGCTACAAAGCATATACAAAAGTGATACAAGTACTTTAAAATATATACAAGAACTTCAACATAAAACTAAATGATAAATGTATAAAACCTAGGTTTTCAAGACAAGTAAACATGGAGAACGTACCTCTGATAGGGTCGGATCTTGTGAAGACATGATTTAAAATAGGAATGAAGGATGATGACAATGGAGTATAGGGTTTTTTTTGGCTGCTGCTTGCGTGAGGAATATGAACAGACTTCAAAAGTTCATGTTACGTATGAGATGGAGGAATACATGTGAGGAAAACAATTTATATTTGTGGTTTATTATGATTGGTATGTAGTGGACACTTTCAACATTATGAAATGGGCTAAGCCCATGTTTTTGGGATTCAAGTATTCAATAATATAGAAACATGATTCAATTATCTTTTAGTATTATTTTGAATTATATAAAAGAATATATATATATATATATATATATATATATATATATATAAATAGGATTTGGGTTATTTGGGCTAACCCGAATAAGGTTATATATTTTAAAATAAACCCGAAACCCGACCCTAATAAGGATTCGGGTTATTCGGGTTCACCCGACTAACCCGAATAATATTTTTTAACCCGACCCTTATTAGCTTATTCGGGTCGGGTCGGTTTATTCGGGTTCGGGTATTTTGGACACCCCTAGGATTAAATGGTTAGAATGCACAACTTGCATTCACAAACTCAAGCATTAGTTCAAGCGTGTGTGTGAGAAAGTATCGTAACATACACTCAAGGGCGATTTCTAGGTCCAACATATCGACCCCCTCCCTTTTTTTGTATAGAATTTTCATTAATCATTCTATTTACACTACCAGTCCTTCAACTTAGACGATTTGATGTTTTGTACAAACGTTAACACTCCTAACATTATTAATTCATTTAGTTGTATTATTAGTCCTAAACTCCCTTTTTAAGGTTGTGGGGACTAATCATTAGTTAATCAAACATCCTACCACGTATATGGTGTTTTCCATTCCCAACTTATATCATTATAATGTAAACTCTAAAAATCATGAAAGTGTTAAGCGGAATAGCTCTACTTCTTATAAAAGACGAACAAGTAAACGGAAAAAATACTTTACTGAGACGTTTTTGAAACTGTTTATAAAAAGAACAAAAATATCCGAAATACTGATTCTTCATGATACAATGGCAATGTCATAACGTCTTGATATGAACAAAAGGTTGACGAGTAAACGAGGAATAATATTGGTGTTTGTATGATACCTGGCGAAGTCAAACCATATTTCCCGTCTTAACTGGGCCATGCAAAGCCCAAAATATGTTCAATTGTTTATGGTATGGGCCAATGAAAAGCAGCAGGCCACCTTCTATTGGCAATCCGTAATTTTTGTATTATTTGTATAATCATCAATTTAAGTCCAACTATGACCAGCCAATGACCCCAATATGAGTCCAATTATTTTGTTTTGAGCCCATGCTCAAAACCTAACGTTAAATTTCAGGCCTTCAGGAGTTCAGGGTGCCTTCCCATATAAACTTCTCCCTTATTTTTAAATCTATTTTTTCTTAACGGCTAATGGATCACTGACGGGTCACTGGCCCACCCGACCATCTCTAAATCAACTTTATTCACAATCGCTCATGCTGGTTGCGTCGAATTCAACTACATTAGCTCATCTTCCACAAGCAAGTTCCTAATTAACCTACGAGTATTGTTCGGTTGGTACTTGTTTCTTCATTTTCAGTAATCTATCTATGTTTTTCCATCTCCATTGTAACACGCGATCATCGTGTTTGCGGTCGTGTTTGGTAGAAAAATGTGAATCTGACATCAAGAACCCCGGGAACACTTTCCCAATCTGCCATGCCTATAAGGATCATGGGGACTTGATCTTGGCCGTGGATCTTAAATTACTTTTGTGAACCGATAAGAAGCTATTGTTATGGACATTTGTTGAAAATACATCATGTATTGCTTAATTAAATTAACTAGTACTTAATACTATTTTATTTAATTAAACTCACACCTTATTTCTTTTGTTGCATTAGATGTGACTGACCTTAGTTCTTTAGGCAGTCTACAAGTGAATTTTGATCAATTCTTTTAAGAACAATATCATGATCACAGTAGATTGGAGTTGGAGATTGTAACACATGATATTTCTGTTTTGCAAACAATAGTGAGAGAACAAACTTGGAATACGTTGTAATTTAAGTGATTTCATTTAGTTAAAAATTTCATTATGTTAAAATTTCCAAGAAATAATTCTTGAGTCCGTCATTAACGTACAAAAGTTGAAACCTTTGTTTTTTAAACAACACGTTTAACCTTTCTAAAATTATGTTTGTGACTAGAACTTACAATTTCTTGATTGTGGGACTTATCTCTTACCACTAGGCCCAACCTTTCATCCGCCAAAACTGTTTATTCTCTCTCAAACTCTAAACCTTGAATCTTAAGTAGATAATCATGTGTTTGTACACAGGGCCGATCCTAAAGATTTTATTGCCCAGGACGAGCCCGAAAAAAAAAGACCTTTTGGGCCTAACGAATTGAATTATATAAACTAATTTTTTTGAATAAAAACAAACGTTTTAAAAATAAACATAACAAAATCATAGTATTACAATGACATAGCTTAATTGTTCATCGATAACTCATGAGGTACAGGTATTACAATAAACATAACAAAATCATTTATTTTTTGGCTGCTCAATTGACCATATAAATAATTAAACAAGTAATAACGACATATGAGATTTAAATATTTTATTTTCGAAAAAGGGGCTTTAATTGAGTAATTGGGTTAATAAAACGGGCATAAAAAATTAAATTGGGTTTAAAATATAATTGGGTTAGTTTTTATGATTGAATTATAGTGTATAACTATTTTTTTATAAGAAAATATGTATATAATAAAAAAAACAATTTAAAAAATTTTGTGCCCCCTTGAGCGAGTGGGTCCTGAACGGGCGTCCATCTCGCCCCTCCTCAGGGCCGGCCATGTTTGTACAACTGTACAAGTATGCTTACAAATGCTTAGGGTACCCTATAATGTTCCCCACTGCTAATATCTAATTAAGGGACACTCAAGATTACCTAAAAAAGTGGTACAAGTTGATTATGCCACTCTGGTTCCTAATCATGTTCCAAACATACCCACTTAATGCTGATTTGGTTTCATTTGTTTTATTATGACAACCTAATTATGGTTGTTGGGTAAGTATGTCTCACTGGAAATCTTTATCTTATCCAACCAACTGCTTTATAAACAATTTATGTTGAAATCCAGATAGACTTGCTTGATAAAGTTTTTATCTTTACATAATAGGACCATTATTCCCTTTATGAGAGCCAGTACATATGCAAATTTTTTGTTCAACTTTGTTTACATGCATCTTTTTTATTTGTGCGCGTGTATGTGTGGTTCATTGTTTATATAAAAGTATATATAAACAGCAAAGCATATCCAATGCTTTTGAGGATTGATTATATTGGTGTTGTTTTTGTCATCGACCCATTGTGATGTAAGATATCATCAGAGTTGTTTTTTTAAGAATATCCATCCAGTTAGATGTTTACTTATCTTATGCAAATGCATTTATGCTATAATATAAGAAATTAAAATCAAGAGAGTTTTTAAAAGTGAAAAAAAGTCTATCAAATTATTTATCTTTAATATCCTTAATATACTTTATTTATTTTTTAAATTATACCATATATCTATATATATTCTTAAATATGTTATATTTTTTTAAAGTGGCTGGTTATTATATTGTTTGTCTAATCCTGTTATCACAGTAAGATTATATGTTATCATCACTTGAAAAGGGATTGGGGGAGCTTAACCACATGTTACGTAGGCGACAAGTAAGCAGGTGAGTGAGTAAAAAAGACGTATTACGGGGCTTGATTGACCACCAAGTGAGTGAATGAGTGAAAAGAAGATAATTGTTATTGGTTAAAATAAAATAATAATAATAAAATCTCCCTCTCTCACACGCTGTGACCATGATTACTTTCTTTGCATCAAGCCTCGTTCACTCCCGGCGTGTCATCGTTCGCTCTAAGAATATAAAATATAATAAAAATTTATTAATTATAAAATGATATAAAATATAAAAATTTATTATAAAATGATATTATAAGATAAAATATAATTGAAATTACGTATAAGTAAGATTATAAGTATTTTGTATTTTTAAAAAAGTTTGATGTTTTATAAAAATTTCTTATTTTATAAAAAAATATTTTAAAAAAAATATTAATAAATAGATCTTTTTTAATTTATTAAAAAAACTATTTTTAATCTAAAAAGAATTATATATTATTATTAGTAATTAATGTAATTATTTAATAGTAGAGAGATTCGAAAAAATTTTGATGAGAAGGAGTGTGATGATTACATGTGTCATCTATAGTTACTTTTTTAATAGAGTTGATAAATAGATTTTGATATACGTATACTCGTGTCGATTTATAATTGACCAGTTGTCAAAAGGTGTAAATATGACATTGCGACTGAGTAGCTTTCTGTATCTATTCAAACTTAAGTGGAAGTTCGAAAATATCTAAACTAAAGTTGATTGGCTGACCATTGTCCACTGATGTAAACTGGAGAAAGGAATGGAAAAGATATCAAACAAAACAATATTCCATAAATACAAAACATACCAGAAATAAAACTTCAAAAATAATGATATAAAAAGCATAAATGCTTAAATATTTACGTTTTTGTTAATTAGTAATTATTATTATTATTATTGGCACATATACCTTCTAAATATTGTCTCTACTAACCAACTTTCATCGATTCTACCAATAATTAGGTAGTTGGGTAAATTACATATGATACCAGATATTATAATCTTTAAGAAATAATGTTTTGTTTTTAAAAAGGTAACAATTTAAAAGCATATATTGTAAGGTGTAAAGTTATGTCCTTACGTAATATGTAAAGAAATGATGCTTACATGTATGTTTCTTTTGTGTCGGATAGTTATCCTTTCTATCAAATTTATCATAGATGATGGTTTGACAAAAAATAATTTTTAAATATAAATTAATTTTTAATAGAGAAACGAAAGAATATTATAAACACTTGTTTAACACTGTTTTTCAAAATTCAAAGGAGCGTGTATCCATAAACTTTTGTTGTGACAACATTTTTTTTTGCTATAATAAGTTGCTATACATGAGTTATGGGTGTTCCTAGTTTGGTTTGAAAGAGTGAAATAGCTCATACCAGTTATAGGTTTGGTTTTAATGTTGTTTTTTTTTTTTTATTTCGTTGCTAAACAATTTAAGAATTTTCAAACCGTGATTTATGGTTTGTACTGGAAACCGGCTGAGAACAAACCGACCTTTTTTTTTATCATACTTGGATCTTTTATTATTTAATTAAAAAGTGTACACGTTATCGGACTTTGTTTAATAATATAATATACGAAATCGATGTTTTAAGTTTTAACTGTTATGACATTATTGTTTTTTTTTATTTTGATCATATTTTATGTTATTTTACATACATGTTCAATAATAGCATTCACAACCCATTTTTCATGTCTATCTATATAATTTAACTAAAAACATATTTTTCTTTAAATTTAGTTTTTATTTATAAAATTTTCCACAATCAATTCTCTATCTCTATCTTTATCCTACTCACAAACATTTATTTTATTATTTTCTCTCTTTTTTACACACAACAATTTCATAGAGGGTGAATAGTTAACCTCTAAATATAAAAATCTAATATAACTAAATCTTTAAATTTTGTAGATGAAGAAAGAGATAGAGTGTGTGATGGAGAAGTAAAACAGACAAAATAAAATAAATTTCTGAGATAGAGATGGATATAGAGATAGGGTTGTGAATGCTAGAAGCTCAAACCATAAAATTAAACAAATATACTTGGTTTGGTTTTAATTTACAATGACTTGATTATGATTTATACCGATAAAAACCGTCACTAATGGTTTGAACCTATGTTTGATCTGAACCGTTAAAATCGATCGTAAACATCTTATATTCCAACAGAAGTCACAAATGTAGAAATGGAGGCAAGCTGTAGCCAAAACAATATTGTTTATACACAGGCCTGCTCTATATCCAGCTATTATTCCACCTTGTTTCAAAGGGGATGGTCATATAATATTGCTGCCTCTCCGGGCCGGCCACAATAGTTTTCAGTTAGGATTGTAAGTTGTGACCATGTTCATTCATAAATAAATACCCTCTATAGAATATACAAATTATCTAATATACTTTCTTTTCAATCTTCATATAGCCTGTTAATCTCGATATAATATCATACCATGTTATTAAAATTCGTTTATTTGCTAAATTTCAGACTGAACATTCCTCATTAGACATTCTTGGATTCGCCCTTGTAACAAAAATGTGTGTGAATATTTCATTCTCTAGTCGAATACGAAATAAATCTATACATGGTTTTTTCGTGGAAGATAGATCTCTAATGCGATACTTGTACTTCCACTTCTATAAGAGAAAAACAATACAACTCGTAGTTTACATATGTATGTACCCAAACTTAATCGATTGTAGACGATCTATCTCGCATTATCTCTTCATGTTTGGCCATCAAGTTACGGTTCTCCTTTGGAAAACCTGCAGAAAGAACATTACCAAACAAAGATTACATTCAAGTTCTTGACTGTACACCTGCCATGTATTTAATTTTTAAAAGTACAATATATATTAAAAAACAACAGATGAACCCCTAGATTCCATAAATAAAAAAACTAAACCTAACGAAATCTTGAACAAAAGTGATGATATCCACGTTGGCATGAGCAAGTTGCCAAATGTTAAGGGGTGGAGCACATGGTGATGGTTGAAATAGTTTCAATAACAGGACAGATTGGAGGAAAAAAGTAATCTTTTTTAGATACCAAGCAATCTGTCTGGGAAAATGCGTTGGCATGGGTTGCTAAAATATATTCTATACAAACAATGGCCCACAAAATGGGCCAATTCAAACAATAAACAGCATGCTTTGATAAGTTGTACGGTACAAGTTAGTCAATGCATACCTGAAACTTGGATATGGGAATCTGGGCTGGCCATTGAAAAGATTTGAGATTGAGATATGGAGATGGGAACAATTACTATGCTTGTTCATTTAGTTTTGGAGTTTCACTTTGATTCTTTCATCTTGAAGAATCTTTGAGTACCTTGGAAACCCATTCTTAAATGTGGACACCTGAAAATGTTACCAAAACAACTTGTTATTACTAAAAACACATAATTTTGTTAAATAAAGCAAACCCTTTATCCTAATATAGACAAAGAGTAACTCTTGCATAATCTTATCTTGCTAGAGTTTATACTTTATACCAAAAGGGTATGTTAGAATCTCAACTTTTATTTCATGCGATAAAAAGTTGCACAATGTACCCACTTCAAAGAAGGAATTTTGTTAAAAGTAAAGTCTATAAAAATCCCTATGGCTTCTTTTAAAGTTACGCCAAACAAATACGAAGCCTAGAACGTGTTTGGTGTAGATGTATATAGTGTACTACAATTTAATGCATCTCATTCGGTAGATGTCATTCTAAACCTTATGAGATTCTAGAAATTATTGTCCATTATGCAATAAAGCTCGTTTCAAACGAATATTACATTACGAAGCTTCTAGTGTGGTCGTGTGGACAATAAACGTCAACAAAAACAACGTGTTATGTTTCAAGGACCGATTTAGGTTTCTTATGTCGATATCAAGAAAATTCTACAAATTGTAGATATTTCTTGAAGTAAAAGAAAATCAAACCGCGTGTACAGCCAATTTCTTGAAGGGTCAAAATCAATTTACTACCCTACAAAATGGACATTCTCCCTTCTTGCAGTTGGCATGTTATGATCCGGCCATAGAGGGTCCCCGCATTAATGAGTTGTACATCAACAATACAACTAAGCTTGCCAAAAGTCCTTCATAACGCCTTTCAATAAATTTGACTGTTTTTTTCGTAATTCATAAAAAGGAATACTTATTAATTACGTGCTCTTTAATATTAAAATATTTTGATTCTAAATAAAATTAACTGCTTGTTCTTATATATATTTTAATCAAAAACCTTGAAATATTGAATACAACCACCTCTTGGGATAGTCAATAATGGCAAAACAAGAAAAACGTTTCGCTGGCTTTCTGTAACAGGCCCCACTTTTCAGTTATGTACAACTCCTATAGCATAGCTTACAAGCTTCTAAGCAAGACGTACAACTTGTATTGCTTATTTAGGTACAACTCGTATAACATAGCAGACATTCATGCTAACCAAATAATAGTGGATTCCAGTCAATGATTTCTCTAAACTGAAAATTAAAAGAAAAGGGGACTCAAGTTGGGTGTTTTGTATATGATACGTTTATAAGTTTTAACGCGTAGGAATTTATTCTTTTTTGTGAAAACTTTTTAATTGAATGTTGATTATATGAAGCTAGAAAGATTAAGAATCTTGATGATGGATGAAAGTGGACTTACAGCTTCAATGTCGATTTTGTATACAAGAAGCTTCCGTCGTTCTCTGCAACTAGTCCGATACGCCACCAAGATATGTCCGACGGCCAACGACAGCGAACACACAAACAAAGCCACCTCCGCCACCGTGAACCCACCACCACTGCCACCACTACCACCGAACACATACGACGCCTTAATCGACACAAACAACACAGAAACCACCGAACACACCGTCGTGATCCCCAAATACGGCCCCCTTGATAACCCCGGACCGTCGCATAGTCCGTACACACCTACCACAACAACAAATCTCCGATCATCAGCTCGATGTTAACAATACTTAACATTAACAACACAAACAATCAAATTGCTGAATTAATCAATTACTTACAGAGGATTATTGCTGATCTGAGTATGGAGATTATAGGGATGTCGATTAAGGAGAATCGAAAATCGTAGTTGCTCAAATGGGATTTTAGGGTTTGGAGGAAGGAGAACGGCGAATCCGACGGAGCAGTGAGGGAAGCCGATAGCAGAGCTGCCGGAAGTAGAGCATCGGCGACGGCGAGTAGAATCGGAGCAGAGAAGAACATGAAGGAGATGATCATAGTGACCAAAAAGAACAACGTTTTGAATCCTCTTAAAGCTTTTTTGCTTCTTTCATCTTTCAAAAACCCCATGAGTGATTTGTTGCTGTGAGTACTTTTTGATCTGGAGGTGTTGAAACGTAGGGGATGATGAAGCAAAATGAAAAATGAATGCAAAGGCGATGGAGGAGGGTCAAATAGGGGAGGCAGTTTCTCTCTCTAGAATTGTTTAAGTGTGTGAAATGTGTGGGGTCGGCGTTTGGTAAAGAGGCATGAAATTAACGGAAATTACCTGATTAACTTCTTAAACGATGTGTCTTAGGTTTTTTTGTTTTCTAGAAACAACGATTTTGTTGTTAATAGTGTAGATTTATGTTATGTTTGTTATTATTGATGCTATAGGGGAAGAGGGGTTGTGTTCAATTACATGTAATCGGGTGAGGAACCAGATTTGAACTGTCGTTATTATTACGAGTATTAAAATCGGGTATTTGTAATTGTTACATGAACCTGAATATAAAAATGCAATTTTTGACTCTATAGGGATAGGGAGGGGGTCATAAAATTTTTATTTTTATTTTGAAAAATCAACTATAAAACAAACTATTTTACATCACTCAAAATTTTTTGTACATTTTGTTGGTTATTTTGGTTAAAATTATATAGTTTTTAGTTTTTTTTTTAAGAAAGTGTAGTTTTATTTTAGAGTTTTTATGTATTAACATAGATTTTATTTGAATTATTTATTTTTTCCTATTTTGATGTTTTTTATTTAAATGAGAGCTTACTTGTTTTTTTTTTTTTTTTGTATTTAATTGTTCTTTAATGTTCAATTTAAAAAAAAAAGGAAATCGGGTAGTACAGAGAAATGTTACCATTGATTAAGTGGTATTCGAACAGTCATGGGTAAAAACAAAATGGCAACGTAAGTTTGGTGCGTTATTAGATAGCTGAGAGAAGTCTCATCCTTAGGATTTTTATCATACGAATCTTTAGATTTGCTAATCATATGTTTTTATGATTAGAGCTTGCATTTAGACAACAGTGTGTGATGTTAGAGCATTCACATTCTGTTATTCATATCTATTCTTATCTTTAATTTTGAAAGGAATTATGATCACTTGTGTAATTTAACCCACATCAAATACCCCATCACTTAAATTTTTAAGCGAAAACATAATGTTTTCTTAAATGTCAGGTCACCTAATCATTAACGTCATAAATAATAGGTATGGAGAATGAGATTTAATAGATTTTAGAAAATATGAACTAAAGTTAGAAGATAATGATTTTTAGATAAATTATAGATATGAGGATATAACATATGTTCTAAATGTTTTAGAGTCTTGTACTTTTTTGTTTTTTCTATATGTTCGTCTTCCTAATTCTTAACATTCTTTATCACTGCTACATCTTGGATGGATGCCGGCCATTGTCTCTATTGTATTGTTGATATATATAAATTAGTATTTATTATATTGTTTTGTCAACGGTGTCTAGTCTCTGTCTCCGTTAAAAACCGTAGATCATTCATTGCTCTTCCGCCACCTAGGTCCTCTATGTAAATGTCTTTCTTGTTTTCTAAAACATATACAAATATAAATCTGCAGAGAATCAATATAACATTTGTTTTTACCTTCTAAAAACATATGATAAGGATTATATGACATGCCACATGTTTAATCAATACTTTTATAACTTTCAAAACCAAAATCTTTGTAATAGTATGTCTAGAGTTATTATCATATGAACAACATTTTTTTACCTCAAATATTAAAACTTAATAGATTAATAAATCAAACTATAACTTATTGGCAATAGTAATTTATACCGTAAACATAAGTACATAACTAATAAGGGAATTAAACTCGACTAAAAACGGGAACACTACCCTCCTAAATTTAGGATAAACAGGAAAACTCATGCCACGAATATCACTACCTGCCACTAAGTTGTAGTGAAATGGCATAATTACAAAAAGTTAAGGGCAACCATAGTTACTTTTTTATCGTATTTGTTTTTAAAGTCGGAATTAAAAGCTACGTGTGTTATTGATCACATTACTAATAAAAATTTAAAATCATTCTACCAGTGAATTATAATTCAAATCAATAAAACCAATTTCACTATTTTTTTTATTATAATTAGTTTAAGTAATTATTTTTAAAAACGCACACCTGAACATGAACACTAGTAAAGTCAAATCTAATATCATATATGATATGTAATATTATTCTAAACCCTGTCTCTTTGTATTTCATATTTGAATGTGTCAATTTAATAATAACAAAAACTCAACCTACTAATGCGTCGTTTTTCATATTTTGATTAAAATTATAAAAATATCTGCAAATAAAATTTCAAACCAAATATGGAATTTTATACGAGCAGCCACGACGACTGAATTATTATAAAATATTTCCCACATCACTTTCTTTGAATATATAATCATAAAGGTTTTTTTTTAATGGCTAGAGACATTTGTAGGTAAATGGTTGCGTGATGCACTCACATGGAAACGAAGGAGCCGCCGCCTGTGTCCGGGGGGTTAGCCATGTAGTCAGACCAGTCAAGAATCAACAAACCCCAACGTTTTTCCAATATTATTATGATGTTAACATTTTTGTACATTTTGTGTTGCAATTCTAACACGTCTTCATGGTTGATTGATTGATGAAATCATTCTTCTTAGATGTTTCTAGATTATAATTTTCAAATAATCGAATTTGATTAGATTGTTGGTTATTAAATATTAGAGTTAATTTCAGTTTTACTCTCTAAGATTTAACTAAAGTAATCATTTTCCTCCAAAATATTAAAAACATCAATTTACCTCCAAAAGTTTTATATGTTGTTTCAATTTCACTTCAAAAGTTTTAATATTTTGGATAAAATTAAAACAACTAATGAAACTTTTGGATTAAAATTAAAACAATTTATGAAACTTTTGGAGTTAAATTGATGTTTTTAATCTTTTGGAGAAAATAGTTATTTTTAATAAACCTCAAGGTGTAAAATTAAACTTAATTCTGAATATTAATTATATGTCAAATATATATTCTAAAAACAATATTCACTTTGAGCCTTCTTGTATTATTACTCCTAATCATCATGTTTGAATGAGATAATCTTCGATGACTGTTTGATTTTTACCATTGTGTCATCAGCCTAAGTGTCAATTTAATTTGAGTCGTAAATAACTAGTGGTATCGTGGGACGTGGGTTTTGGTTAGGACCTATGGGTAGTAGGGTGTTACACAAGAAAAAAATTATGAGCTCAAACCTCACCTATAATAAAATTGGCTAGAAAAATTCTAGGCGTTGATGTAAATATAAATAATAACTACTAGTATCACTTATAAGGATGTAATTTTATATATAATAAAAAGTGTAGTCATAAATATTTGACTCCTAAAGCAAAATCATTTTCGTGGAATAAAACATTGTTCTATTTATAAATTAGTTAAATAAAAGTTATGTTATTTATTTGTTAAAGATGGTGGCAGTGTTGGCTATGATGATAGGGGTGGTGGTGGAGGCATTGGTGCTAGACCGGTTTAATTCTGAAACAAAATTATCATCCTTTAGAATTCAGATTTTAATTCTAATGCATTTTACAAATCAACAACTCATGAGTTGAATTTCACTGAATACTACCGAACCAATCTCCCTAGACTCCTTGGTATTTACTAGTTGTGTTAAATAAAATATTGTATCGAAAGAAGCGAGTGTTAATACTAGAAGCAATGTTTTCGGCCATTTTGATATCCATTCCAATAACACATGATTTTGAATCCAATCTATATACATGTATATGCATTAGAAAAGTCAAACTAACTACATGTGAACACTCGCATTCCTCGAAGCGAAGAAAAATATAAATGATCATTGGATACTAGAGCCAACGTTAAAATATGAAGTCAAATGTTAAAAGGTTGACAAGTTAGAGATGAAAAAATCAAAGTCACATGCTCCCAAATGTCAGAGACTTGTTGCTTTTGTACTTGTCAAACACTATTCAAGCAATAATTTTGATATCGTTGTGGAACATATGGCGTTTCTAGGAATGAGCTGATAAACAATAATAAACATACTTTGGTGGCGAATATTATCAGTCTTGCTCCTGTGGTTCAAGAATCGCTCTCGAAAGCTTGATGTATTTTAGGTGAACTGGTGTTTGTTTAATCTTAGTATGTAATCATTTTTTTATGTCTAACGCGTTGATGTATTAATGTTTGTATTGTTTACTAGCTACATTCTAACTATTGAACGAATGATAGTCTTTTTGCCGTTCAAAAAAAATATATTACACAACTTTGTTCTTTCATAAACATTTGAACATAAAACATGGAGTTTTTTATGAATTCATTAATAAATAGATGGGATTTGAGTGTTTTATTTTGCGTCCATGTTCTGCCATTTTGTAGTTAATTTTCCTCTTCCAACATAACAATAGATTAAAACAGTAGCTAAAATTTATAATAATAATATTTTGAGAAGGAGGCAAGTTTAAGTGTAACAAGTCATCCCAACTAATATATGCGCAAGTGAGACAAGCACAAAAGCAATAAGGCATTTTAACTTATAGGTAGAAATCCAAAAGAGACAAGTATAAAAGCAATAAGTCATTTTAAGTGTTACTTAAGCAATAAGTCATTTTAATTTTTAAGTGTTACTCGTACCGTAAATTTGGTCCGTATTAAAAAATAATTAAAAAGATACTACAATATTTTGCATCCACGTAACAAGCTTGATTATTAAAATGGATTGACGCTGGTTTCTTATATCATATCATATTATATATATTCATGAGACATTCTTGTAGTATATGATGTATTCCTATAATCAACTAATGAGGGTTCGAATATGACAATATGTAACTTAGGAGTAGATTAATTACTGATGAAAAAAATAGTAAATTAATCATGAATAATGTATTATTATTTTTTTCTTTATTGAAAACCGTAGCCGTTTTCGTTCCATGTTTTAAGGGATCCAGTAAATATTTTGGAAGTCTAAACTTCTAATATGTTGATATTGTTGAAAAATCTAACTGTATAATTTGTTTGTTGATTTATGTTTGTGTGTTACCTTAACTGTTAAGATATAATAAAAATAAACTTATTTGAATTAAATGTATTAATATTCATTCATTTTTGTTTATTTATTATTTAATTTTAAACGATTAAATCAAGGTAGACATAACATTTTCCGGAACCTAAAACAAACCCTAAAATTTCATTTTTGTTATAAAAATAATATTATTCTCATTACTAGATTTACAAAAACGCAAATGAACTCATATAATTAGAATCACAGTATTTTGCTACACGCCAATATTTCATAGATTACTCATAATAATTAAGGACGATTGCATATCTTTCTCTTTAAGCTGGTAAATTATATTTTTTTTCAAGAGAAAATTGCAAAAATAGTCCTTGTGGTTTGATCATATTGCAAGTTTGGTCTCCAGATTTTAAAAATTGTAAATTTAGTCCAAACATTTGGAAGTTTGTTGCAAATTTAATCCCCACCGTTAGTGTCCGTTAGTTTTTAACGATCTGGGGACTAAATATGCAATATGATCAAACCATAGGGACTAATTGTGCAATTTGCTCTAAAAATAAAAAAAAAAAAACTGAAAATCAAATAAAATTTAAAAAAATTAAAATCAAACATAAGAATTTTTTAACCTTTATTCTATTTTTTAACAATTATTGGATTTCTTTATTAACTTTTATTTGAATCTTTTAATTTTTAATTTTTAAATTTTATTTGATTTTTTTATTTTTTTTTAATTTTTAGAGCAAATTGCATAATTGGTCCCTCTGGTTTGATCATATTGCATATTTAGTCCCCAGATCGTTAAAAACTAACGGGCACTAACGGTGGGGACTAAATTTGCAACAAACTTCCAAATGTTTGGACTAAATTTGCAATTTTTAAAATCTGGGGACCAAACTTGCAATATGATCAAACCACAGGGACTATTTTTGTAATTTTCTCAAAAAATTATATTTTAAGTGCATTGTACTTATACATTGAGAACTTGTATTTTGAGAAAATATGAAATTTTTTAGGTGAAGATGAGAATATATACAAATCCGTCTAGTAATTAATACAATTGGATTCAAGAAAAGTTCATACAACTATCATAAATCATTAAAATATAAAAAAAGAAAAAAAAAGCTTTTTGGGCCCTTAAATTTTTATGTGTGTTTTCTTTTGTACGTCTAAGATCATAAAACCTCGCTCAACCGATCTTTAGAATCAAAAACATATTTCTTAAATTGAATTGGATAAGTATAATTTATTCACTTTATGCAATTTGCAAATCAAATTGTTATTGCACAAGATAACTTTAATAAATATTTATTATTAATATATTTCGGGTGAAGTGATCGAGATTACTCCAATTTAAAGGCATGGAAAATTCAAAAGAGAAACACGGATTACACACATAAACAATGACGTCAACGTGGGCCCTCGAGGTCTTCTAGAATAAAAAGAAGTGGGCCCGACGCAATCCATTATCATATGACCTATGGGTCGTATCATACCGGCATCCATCCAAATGACTCACCCCTTATGGTAGTTGAAATGCCTTTGGATCATTTATTCGTTTTAATTAATGGGTCTTGTTGCGTACACTAAACAGATTTGATGTTTACCACTGATTTTTTTAATCATGTTTTCCTATACAAAAATGCAGATTATGACGTTTTAATGATCTGGAAACACCATCTTTTATTACTTGCGTTTTATAAAATAATTGTCTAAAAATTCAAACAAAGTTTTATATTAATTAGTAGGTTAGTACCCTGTGTATTACACGGGTTGAATAAATAAATATTAAATAGTTAGTAACAAAAGTTAATGAATTATAAAATAATATATTGAGATATGATATTATTGAAATTACGTATGAGTAAGGATCTTGAGTCATAAAACAATGAAGCTAGATTTTAAACTTTTATTTTTCACTTCTTTTGTTTTTATAAAGTTTTTTTAAACGTTTTGTTTCAAAACAAACCGTTTTTAAAAAAATATCATTTTTAAAATTTTTTTTATTATAACTTTAAATTTTAATTATTTATGTTCATAACTTTTTTTGAAAAACAGAAACTTTAAAATATTTTGTATTTTTTTTAAAAAAATTGATGTTTTAATTTTTTTTATTTTATAAAAGTTGTTTATTTAGAAATTGCATTTATAGAAATATCTCTTTCTTAATTTATAAAAAATGTTTTTAATTTTAAAAAGAATTAAATAAAATTATTAGTAGTTTATACAATTATTTATTAAGAGAGAGAAGGGGGAAAAGAAGATTTAGAAGGTTTATAATTGCGTCATGTGTTACCAAAAAACCTTCTTTTATTAGTATTGATAGATAGATTATTGTTTTACAATAACTTTTAAGCTTAGCTTCTAATAAAACAATATTTCAAGCGTTACCATTTGACGTAAACGATAACTTATTTAAATTGTAATCAATAGCCATTTTAACTTGTGAATATTATTTTTGGTGTGACAACTATATACAACACTATATCATTTCATTCGTATCATATATGGGAGGTTATAAAGTATGAAACATTATTCATATTTAAATTTTTACCACATCATTCAACAACGTCATATCACATTTTATTTCACTTCACTTAACATCACTCAACCAGGAAAATAGACCTTCTACGCTTCAAGAGGTAAAAGTATAAGTTATATACAAATTATAAGTGTTAAAAAGTGTAAAATCAAAATCAAGGATATACCTATTTTAATTTTAATTATCATATATTACTACACGAAAAACATCGTCTTAATATGTGATATTTTTTTAAAAATAGTTGACTCCTTACACAAGGTTTTATATATGATAAAGTTGTATGGAATTGTGAAACTAGTAATAGAGTAACATATATATATATATATATATATATAAACACTTGCAATATAGTGTTGAAATTTAAAGATATTTAATGGTTTTAATCACCGTTAAGCTTGTGTGTGTGGAAAATATGATTTGAAGTTTAACTTTCTGTTAGTTTTAATCTTGTTTTCCATCATCGATTAATGAATACAAAATTGTTATTATCTCGGTATATAAAGTTATGAACATAGACAGTGCTTGGATAAGAAAACACAAATGCATATCTTAAAATATAACCTTAAACCCTGATTTCTGAATTAGTTCATAAACAGGCCGTGGTCGACTTTCGACTATGTTTTTAGAAACAGGTTGAAACCCGGTTGGAAATAGGTTCGGTTTGGGTCAACAAAAATTTTAAAAACCAGTATTTTTAAGAACCGGTTCGGGCTGAACCTATTTGAGTGAGGGTAAGGACCGGGTTTGAATTGAGTTTGAAACTGGTTTGGTTCAGGTTTTACTGGTTTCACCGGAGAGGGTTAAGAACCAATCTCAAACCTACGGATTGAGTCAGGTTTGAAAAAAAATCAGTTTGACTTTTAATAGGGTTGGATCAAGTCAAGTCAGATTACAGGTTTTGTTTTCGAGTTGGTTTTTTTTACCTCTCTAGTTTTTACTTTTTAATGACTTAAGTTGGGCCTATAGTAATTGAGGGGCTGATTGATTTTGGCTGACCCGGCTGACGAGCTGACTCGGTCAGCCGGTCAGCGTGTTTGATATGGCTGTGTTGTGTTCTGACCGGGTCCGTGGATGCTGACCCAAACCCTAAATCAAAACATGCTGACCCGGAAAAAGGGCGCTGCCCCTCAGCCAAACCCCCCCTGCGCGACCCCCCCGGCCAAACCTCCACCCGTCAGCAACCCCCCCGGCCAAACCTCCACCCGTCTGCGACCCCCCCGGCCAAACCTCCACCCGTCGGAGACCCCCCCGGCCAAACCTCCACCCGTCGGCTACCCCCCTAAACAGCCCTTAAGCTGATCGCTGACCCGCTCGCAGGCACCGCCTTCGCCTGCACCTTCGGCCTCCGCCTGCACCTTCGGTGGTTCGGCGATGTGAATCGATTAGGTGGTGTGACTCGGGTGGTGTGAATCGATTTGGTGGTGGTTCGGCGGACGACGGTGGCGAAGGGCGGTGGATTGCGGTGGTGGTCGGAATGTGTACGGTGACAGTGGTGGTTGTGGTGGTCGTGTGGTGGTTCCGACCGGTGGTGTGACTTCGGTGGTTTGAATCGATTTGGTTATAGTCAGATACTGAATCAAACAACCAAGTTTCAGTCAGATGCATACCCAGTCAGAACTTCTAACTGGGTCAGCTTCTGACTCAGTCAGATCTTACTGAGTCAGTGTAATCAAACAGCCCCTGAATCTAGAACGGGCTCCCCACTTTTTATTGTCTGAGCATGAAAAAAGACAACGTTTGATCCTAGAAGGTGCACAAACTGGGTTTTGGGGGCCAAGCCGGTTATGATGTGGTCAAATATTATCAAATTATGGTTATGTTAAAATTGGTTTGGAGATAAAAGAGGGAAATGATTGGGTTTGATTGGTTTCTAAACCATATTTAAATTAGTTTAGTTTATGTTTCACCACTCAAAAATGGCATCAAAGTATAGGGTTATAAACCAAGTTTAAACCTGTGATTCGGTTCAGATTTAAACTAAGTTCAACCAGACAGGTTTCAAAATCATTTTTATTATAGATGTTTAATATCATGTAAAATTATTATACTTTTAATTTTTTATAAAAAACCTGTCGATATAAGTATGAGATGTTAAGGCCTAGCAACTTGTGAAAAAAAACACAAAAATTTATGATATAGATATGGACAATTAGTATTGATCAATAGCCACGTATTAAAAACACTTAGGCTGTGTTTGGTTGGAAGGAATGGAATGGAAATGAGAAACTAGTATAATTTTTAAGTAAAATTGTGTTTGAGTGAGCAATTAAAAATAAACCCAAGGGAATGTTTCACTTCAAATTCCCTTGGTTGTGGGATTTCAATATCCTTCCACCTAGAGAGGGAATTTGAAATTCCACAACCAAGGGAATTTAAGGTGAAACATTCCTTTGGGTTTTACATTTCATTACCCACTCAAACATAATTTACTTGAAAATTATACTAGTTTCTCAATTCCATTCCATTCCTTCCAACCAAACGCAGCATTAGGGACAATTAGATACAATTAAGATAAATTAGCTTCAAATGGGTCAATGTTGCTCAACGGTTGCCAAGTAGGATCATTAGCAATTATAGAAACCTAAAAATGAAGACTCATCCGATGTAAGAAATACGAACAAATGAAAATAAACCTCAAATGGATATAGAATCGAAGATGAAACTTGTACCGGACTTGAAACGAGCCGCAATCGAAATCCATTCAATTTCTTCCATTTGGCTTGTTCTGACACATCATTTCTTTCCATGGATCGTTGCTGTCTTCAGGTCTCTAACACAGGTGAAATAAACTAAAGAACTAAAAAAAGTAAAAAAATTAATGACTTAACATGCTTATATCTTCTATCAAAATGAGTAGTGAAGGACGACAAAGTGGGGAGGCAAATTGGAGAAATTAAAACAGTCGATAACTGCTCCACTGTTGAAGCCTGAAGGCGACCCCGGGGGGGGGGGGGGGGGGGGAATAGACGTAATTGCTCTTAAGAAGGGTTTTGGAGGTAAGTGCCAACTTATTACGGTCAGGATTTCATTTTAGTTAAATCAACTCTGTTGATAAGCAGCATGCTGGCGGTTACACTGATAAAATATATAACGAGACTTCCACCAATGATCATTAACTCAAGTGATTGAGGTGAGGTACCATAATATTTCATTAAAAATAAGAGAATGTCTTAGGTTTAAGTTAACTCTGATAAAAAAAGTTTCAGGTTGAGTCAGAAGGTTTTTTTTCACCTATGATAAGCTTTCTTCTGAAAATGATCTTAAATTCTATATTTGAGTAATAAAAATAATTAAATGGATCAGTAGCCGTTCAAAAAAGAAAAATATAATGAGACTTCTCGTTGAATAAATTGTAGAGTTAAAAGATGAAGATATAATGTTCTTACCATTAAATTTACTGTAGAAAAATCAAAAATATATAACGGTAATTTAACCGACGTTAATATTCAATAACGGGCTCGCCGACTATAGCTTGTACCGCTTGTTATGTGGAGCTAAATCATCCACCAACCTACTTAACTTGAAGTCTTGAATCGCGTGCCCAACAAAAGGGGCGACCCGCCC
Source organism: Flaveria robusta (assembly GCA_025506415.1). Classification (NCBI taxonomy): domain Eukaryota; kingdom Viridiplantae; phylum Streptophyta; class Magnoliopsida; order Asterales; family Asteraceae; genus Flaveria; species Flaveria robusta. The sequence goes on along the minus strand of CM046473.1, from coordinate 36,776,279 downwards.
CCCCATTTACCGCCATCGTCGCACCCACGTTTGTCTCCTCTCGTTCACCGGTGAACGAATATGGTGGTGGCCCGATCAATTTGGGGCGCTAAATCGAAGTTCGCATTGGCTGCACTCGCTTTGGGCGCCGGTGCTGGTGTCGCCACCGTTGCTAAATCCGACGATCCGGCGACTTCTCTCAAGCTTTGCACCACCGTCCCCCTCCGCCTCTTCCGCCTATCCGTCACCGCTGCCACAATCGCCTTTGGTAATTTGCCTGCAGTATATCGTTGAGAATATATATGTATTTTTTTGTTATTAATATTAGTTCTATGTGCAATTTGTATAGTGTTGAACGTTTGTTCCTGTGGTCTAATATACGGATATTTTAATCAATTTTGAAATGGTGCTTATTTCTATTAGAGTGTTTGTGCGATTGTTCCTTAGTAGGTTAATCACACATTTCAATTGGTAAATATCTACGACTTAGCTTTGGAAATTAGATGAATTAGTTGAAGTTTTTTGAACTGTTCTTAGTTCCAAATCTGTAATAAGAGTTCCCTAATAACGTTTGATTATATAACAAGCATTGCAAGTTAAAATCCGTGTGAAATGAAGTTTGTTTTTGAATATTATGATCAGGGCAGGCTCAACCATTTTAATGGCCTAATGCGGGGTTAATTTTGGAGGCCTTTTTCTTAAGTCTTTAATAAAAACCCTCCTCCCTTATCCGGGCTTGGTACTGGCAAAAATAAACTAAATAGCTTATATTTGGCGGAGTTAAAAAAAAAATTTAATCTACTTTTTATATATTTAAAAAACATACGAAACATTTATATAAAACTTATTTTTCTAGCTTTTTTTGAAGTAAACTCTTTAATCAAATCTCCATACTCAATCTCATAAGATAAATCTTTTTCAATTGACAAAATAGCTTACAGATTCAATCTTTTTTCAGCAGGCCCAAGTTTTAAAAACTAAAATTAATACCAAGCATAGTCTGGTCCAAAACATAACAGTTAGCCCAAAACGTAATAGCTAACCCAAAACTATAATTACCCTAGCCCAACACTGAAAAAACTTGAGGCCCTCAACATGTGGAGGTCTTTGGCCACCGCCTGACCCAATAACCTTATTGGGCCGGCCCTGATTATGATCAAACAACAATAGCTTTGATGCCACAAGAGCAATTTTTAAGTACAATGCATATTTAAACAGGCCGTTGCGTAGTTAGGTTATAATGAAGTGATTTATTGTTCCATGCTTGTAGAAGAGTGGGCTTTGAGGTGTAGATAAATTTCCATAGTCAGAGGTCATTAGTCTATTAATCTGTTTAGATGTATTTGGGGGATCTCAAAACTAGTTTTGCTCTTTCCTTATATTGATAATAAACCTTCTATTATCCTAGTTGAAGCTAACTTGGCCACTTATTTGGCACACAATATTCCTCATGCAAATGGAATGAATTCCACTATTTTATAAGTTGATTCTAAAGTAGATATATATTGGTGCCTTTCTAGATTATGAGTATTCACTGTTCGGACTGCCAGAAGATAGCATTGAGAGGACAAGAGTTAAACATGAAGTCCACACCAGGAGTGCACGTAGGCTTGAAGAACTTTGCTTTAAAAATGGTGGAATATATATCAAGCTTGGTCAGCATATAGGTCAATTGGTAGGAACTGCCTCTTCTCATGGATATATGTGATGGATACAAGATATTGGAAATCGCTTTCTTATTTGAAGATTGGATTTATATTATAAAGCAAATATCTATGGTTGAGCTAAATGGCATTTTCTCATTTAGGAATATTTGGTACCTCAAGAATACATCAAAACATTGCGGGAGTCGATGTTGAATAGATGTCCGACGTCTTCCTACGATCAAGTGTGCGAGGTCGTCAAGAAAGAGCTTGGTGGCTCACCTGAAGAAGTATGTATATACATCATATTGTTTTTCAAGCATGTCTTTATTTGTCACTCATGTGTCAAATTAAATGTTTTCTTTCATAACCTCTCTATAGTATCTTACTTTTGTTCCAGTTATTTCATGTCATATTGAGACATATGCTTCCTTACGCAGATATTTGAGGAGTTTGATCCTGTACCTATTGCGAGTGCATCCCTTGCCCAGGTTCATGTTGCTCAAACTCATCAGGGACAAAAAGTTGCTGTGAAGGTTTCAAATTGTCACTATAATTCGATCTTGTTTTGATTCTTCATAAAGACTTGATTGTGTCATTTGATGGAAATTTGGAAGAAAGATTTTCCTTCTTTGATATTTATTGTTTTTCCAGGTACAACATATGCACATGACAGATACTGCAGCTGCAGATTATGCGACAGTGGAATTGATTGTCAGCACTTTGCATTGGCTTTTTCCTTCATTTGATTACAGGTTAACTTACTGCCTATCATAGCATCAATGCATCATCAACTAATTGTTCTGCATTTATTTCTTTGTGTGTTTGTTAATGGAGATATATGGCACATTGGCACTAACCATAGGTGTGCATGGGTTTGAATATAGGTGGCTGGTAGATGAAGTACGTGACAGTCTTCCTAAGGTTAGAGAATAATCTTTGACTTATGATATCCTGCTGCATTATGAACACCCCAACACTGGTTATGAACAAATTTAAGGCTGTGATACATGGTCACATATATTTAAACATCTATAAAAAGGTAAGTGGTTGCCTTTAACGAGGCCCTAACTGCAGCTGCTGCTATTTCAAAAGTATGCATGACTTTTAACAATTATTATAACAAGTAGTCTAACTCTGTAGCTAACCATAGGTGTTCCTCAATCTGGTCAACCCTGAGCTCTGAAGTTTGTTTCTTCAGTATAAATGTGACTGTTGCTTTGGTCTATGCAAGATGTTTTCCTGTTACATAAGTGCATTTATGCATGCTCTTTTGATAGTGTGAGCTGTGTATTCCTTACAATTATATTGTTAATCAAGTTATAATGATGGTTATCAGGAACTAGATTTCTTAAATGAGGCCAACAACAGCATAAAATGTATGGATAACTTTCGAAGGTTATCTCCTCATATTGCAGAATATGTTTATGCACCTGCTGTGTATTGGAACCTTAGTACCTCAAAATTATTGACCATGGAGTTTGTGGAAGGCGCACAAGTGAATGATTTAAAGAGCATTCAAAAACTCGGAATCAACCCACATGACATTGCAAGGCTAGTAAGTTCTTTTTCTCTGGACTGCAATTTGGCATTATTGTAATCTTTTTATGGTAAGAGCTTTTTTTCTTAACAGCATGGTAAGAGGTTTGTTCATGATACAGGTCAGTAGAACATTTGCTGAGATGATATATAAACATGGATTTGTGCATTGTGATCCACATGCTGCGAACTTAATAATTCGCGAATTGCCTTCACACAAGAGTGGCATTTTTGGTATGGTTGAGACAATTGGAATCGTATGTTTATATACCATGTTTTTTTTAATCTAAAGGCTTTTGATTTTATCTAGTTCCTCTTACATGCATTGCTTTGACCTAATTTGATTAGACTTGGACTTTTGTATATTGAAAATATAAGAGATGCTAATGATTACAAAACTTGCTGCTTTTGAGAGTCAACTGTCTTTCCCAGATACTCTGGAGAGGTAGGCTCTCTCTTAGTCAAATACCAACTAAAGCATAATAAAAACAATACATGTAATCTCTATTTATAGTGTTTGCATTAAGGTAAATAAACTATGTAACTTAGTAATCTAATAAATAAGAAATAGATGCAATTCTGGATGGACCAAGGCCTAGGAGCAGGCCTGTAATGGCTTTTTTAGGCCCAATTCCATCTATTTTTGTTGAGGCAATTCTTACTTGTTCATCGGCAACTGATCTAGCTCCTGAAATGACGGTAATCTGATGTGGAGGTAAATCAATGTGGACAATGTGATTGTGTTGTGTTCCCTGAAGCCCGTGAGGTTTATTGGTAAAGGATCGAGATGACAGAAAACTTGCATAATGATATGAGATTATTGAACCTTTAGACTCTAATCTGAATAAATATTTTTACTAAATAAGGAATGATTTACCTCTTATGTAGTATAGGGGATGAACCAAATAATTAGGCTTGCTACTGATGACCTCTCCAAAGTTGGCAGACCATTTGTTGGAGTAAATTTAATATCTTGATGTGCAAGCAGTCACCATTTTGAGTCTATTTCTTTTCTTTCCTAAATGTTAACAGTTTATCTTTGGATAGGTATCTTAGTCCCCTAATTGTTTAAGTATAAATAGAGGTGGTAGGGTATTGTATTTTGTGTGGTTTTGTGCTTAGTAAATTTGGTGATTATTGTGGTCGCTCGATCCAGTATTTCCAACACCATTTCTTTTGCTACTATATTTTGGTTTATAATTTATTGTATGCTGCTTGTTTCTTTGTATATATAGGAAGAAGAAAACCACAATTGGTACTGTTGGACCATGGTCTGTACAAACAACTAGATGTTTCCACGAGGACCAACTATGCTGCCCTCTGGAAGGTGCTCCTTCCTTTCTGAATCTTAATGACCTTTCTCTTCTTACCATCATATGTCATTAACAAATGAAGCATGTAATTCTTTTGCAGGCTTTAGTACTGGCTGATGCCAAAGGAATCAAGGAAAATTGCATGAAATTTGGTGCAGGAGAAGATCTGTATGCATTATTTGCAGGGATTCTTACAATGAGGCCTTGGAATAGGGTTATTGATCCTGCTGTTGACCATCTTGCCATACAAGGGAATGCCAGTGACCACTCAGAACTTCAGGTAAACCTAACCTTTATTATTCTACAATCATTTGGAATGAGTCTGACATGATAGGGTTTTTGCATCTCGGCTGGTGTTGATTGATGACTTGTTTTGTAGATGTATGCTTCTCAATATTTTCCTCAAATCACAGAGCTTCTGCATAAACTGCCACGTGTAATCCTTTTAATGTTAAAGACCAATGATTGCTTGCGTGCTGTAAACAATGCTTTGGTACCTCTTTTACTCAACCTATAATTGTTGCTGTCATTTTACCATATCTAATATGAAGCTATGTATAAATGAGGTTCTGGTATTAATTATCGACAGATACAAAGACCATCTGTGGAGTCTTTCATAATCATTGGAAGGGTTTCTTCAGAGGCACTGATTGAGGAGAAGCTATCACATGCCAATTCCCTCTTTACCTTCCTACGTGTCTACTTTGAGCAGATTTCATTGGAAGCTCGGTTTCTCATAATGCAGGTTGCATTGTGGATACTGCAACTTCGTGCAGCTTTTAATCCATACTAAAGAATCATTAGCATTTATATCCAAGAGCAAATTAAAATCACACCAAAAGAAATCATTTGGTGTTCAATCCTTTTACACTTTATAAATCTATTTTTATGTATTCTTTGGGTTTGAGCCCCTTGTTACTAACCCACCCATACTAGTTTGAGGAATTCAATAAATTAACAAACTACATGGACATCAATCCACATATTCTTTATTTCTCTGGACAGAGTATATGTATTGAGATGTCAAATGAGACTTCAGTTGCGGTCTATGCTTTTATTTCAAGACAATTGTAACATGCATACTCCTGAGGTGAATTTATGAAAGCAATAGCATGTTTCTGGTAACGTCTTGCTTGTTAGGATTGAAAGACTTGTCGAACTTATGTCGTGTGTTTACTGATAGAATAAGACCATAGACATGGACTGAATGGTGAGGTGAGCTAGGCCGAAAGTATGAATTGTGCTTGAAAATTACAAGCAAATTCTTAGCAAGCGTGATAGTATTCCAGTCAAAAGAAATACTGTATATCCTTCTTTTTTACCTTCATTTCTTCTCTTCACCGTATTTGCTTCTTCCTCTTCTTTGAATAACATTTATAAAAAAATTGTGAAGAAGAGAGTGATGCTTTACTTCTGTTTGAATTGTTGTTTTCTGGGTTTTTTTTATATAACAGCTAGACTAAACTGAAAATGACAATGAAACAACTTATTGCTTTAGGCTTATGTACCCTTAAACTGCTTTTCAATAAACCATGCGCCTGTGGCTTGTGTTGAATCGTTTCCTGAGGTATAACAAACCAACAAATAGTAAACTTCATTCTATATATGAATGAATAGTGGTGGCTTGGAACAGTTGCAGTACTTCACTATGGAGACATGTAGTTCTACATGATCAACAGTGACGCTTAAAACTTTCCGTCACTAACCCTGATCACTCAGTTAGACACAACGGTTGCTATTCATGCTTCTAAAATGTCTACTCACAAACGATTATTGAGTTGGCGTATTTATTGACCCATCAGAGTTTTGTGTTTTCCTGCATTTTCAAAAGCTGCAGGTACTCATCAACCTCCTAAACTACTCAGAACAATAATAAAAAACTACTTTATAAATTCAGATGCAGTTTCAGAGTTTTGTGTTTTCCTGCATTTTCTAATGCTGCAGGTGGTTGTCATCAAATCAAATAAAGTGGTTCAACATCAATTGCAGATGCTGAATAGCATATGATTCAAACCAGGGGAAACAACCGAAAACATGTATTTCAGAAAATGAATCTTTTTCTTTAATATTCGCATTTTACGTTTTTCATAAAGTTTACCAAATTAATCAAAAATCAGGTACGGCTAGTTGTTATTGTATTCAGTTCTACAGGTTCAGAAGTTGCAGCCACTCTTTCTCCATCATTTCCTCTTTCAACTATATTATCATCAACCTCCATCTTAACAGTCTCCTTTGATGCATCATATGAGGCATGCAATCCCACAAGAAAGTAGTATGTCAGCAGCACAGCAGTCCACCCCATGAACCTCAAGAATGATGCACCATCAATCGACCCCATCATGAACAAGTTCAATGCAATGCTGCCCGACGGAAGCCATGGAACAAATGGCGCCCCCCAAAGCTTTGGGGTCCTTGCTTGCTTCACCTTCATCCGGATACCCAATGTGGCTGAAAACCAGATTCCCGCAACAAACAGATACACCAACCAACTATTTACCCCCCATGCCCAAAGTAAAGCCATCCCAGTAGCCGAACAAACGATCAACACCAAGAAGACGATCAGCTTGTTTCTATCTTGATCTGATGTCACCCCTGTTGAGTAGTATCGTCTCACTAATAGCCCGATCGCCACTAGGGAGAAAATGAAAAGTGTAGATATGGAAAGAAGACTTGCTAGGACATCAAGGCTAGTGAAAAACGCGACTAGACAGTTTGTAGCTGTCATGATAATGGCTGCATTCACGGGAGTCCCGAGCTTTTTGTGGACCACAGCAAGAATGGGTGGCGCCATGTGAGTTCGAGCAATGTGAGTGAAGTATCTTGATTCAGCTATGATGGTAGCCAACAGAACAGTGGTCATTCCCTTTAATGCACCTAAACCAACTAATAACTTTGCCCAGTTCATTCCCACAGCTTCAAATGCAATTGTGAAGGGGGCATCAACATCAATTTGGTTGTAAGGTTGCATCAGGCACACAACCGCGGCCAGAAGTGAGTAAGTGATGATGACGATCAACATAGATCCGACTAAGCCTCGGGGTATGTCTCGACCTGGTTTCTTGGTTTCTTCTCCTAAAGTTGCCACTCCATCAAACCCAACATACGCGAAGAATATCACAGATGAAGCCTTCAAAATGCCCCGAAAACCGAAAGGTGCAAAAGGGTCAAAGTTAGCAGGATTAGCCTTTGTTAATCCTGCTATGATTATGAAAAGCAGGACAGCAATGTGGATAATGGTTGCAACAGAATTGAACCTTGATGACCCTTTCATGCTGAAAGATGCAATGATACAAATGATTACAGATACCACGACCGCCATTGGGTCCCAGTACTCGAAACCCTTTCCCATTGATGGGATGCTAATACGGAATTCATTCGGCTTATGGTTACACAAGGTTGCAAAATATGATGTCCATGAACGTGACACGCTAGCTCCGGCTACAACATACTCAAATAAGATGTTTCCAGCTGCAATGAAAGCTACAAAGTCACCAAGCTCGACTCTCAGGTAGGCGAATGAGCCTCCAGCCACTGGAAGTTCAACTGCAAATTCAGTATAGCAGAAGACAGAAAGTAAAGCAGCACAACCTGAGATCAGGTAGGATATGAGGACCCCTGGACCGGCTAAATCATGAGCAGCTTCTCCGGTTAGGACAAAAACTCCAGCACCCATGACAGCTCCAACACCGAACCAGATGAGGTCAAACCAGTTAAGGTTCCGCTTCATCTGGTTCTGGCTCCGAGCACGCATTCCATGGATCTCAGACTCATCTGATGAGCGGGAGAGGAGGCGTTCTTTTAGACGCGCTCTTGTTTCCATTAAGGCTTTTCCATAACTGGACCAGCTCTGGAATGATTCTTCTGGAAAAAAATCTGATTTCGTGCACGAACAAGAGTTTTTCTTTGGATCACTGTCCACATTGCTGTCTTGTTCACCAGTAATGTTGCCATTGTTGTTAGCATTGCCATCTCCATCACCTGCCCGACTGGAATTGTTATTGCTATTGTTATTGTTACTGCCATTGTTATCTCCATTGCCACTTCCATTATCATTGTCATTTTCATTTCTATTGGCGTTGTCATTGCCATTACCACTGTGACCGCCACTGTCGTTACCATTGCTGCTACTGGCACTGCTATTGTCATTTTCATTACCATTGCTATTGGTGGTGTCAGTATTGTTTTCATTGTTGGTGCCATTGTCATTGTGATTTTCGTCATTTCCAGTGACATTGGGAGGATCCATCATCTTGATGTCCTGAAAAAGATACAAAATCCCAAATATGAGACCCATGTTTTCATCTTTTAACAAAAGTTAAAAACTTCATGGAAAACAAATCGAACCTCTTTCACTTCTCGCTAGCCAAATCAAAGCGCGGTTAATACCAAATAAGATCGCTGTCGATAGCTATATAACGTGTTACTACGATGGCTGCACAGATACACTCAGTCTGCACAAGATCTGTAGAAAACAAATTGTAACAGTTATTAACAAATCATGATATACAAAATATGAGCAAATAAAGTGTATATATGGTTAATATGTACATAAATACATACATACCTGATGATGGTTGTATTGAAGAAGATGGTTGCTCATCAGGAGTGAGAATGAAAAACATGAGGCACATGAGTAGGATTTATACATGGAGATCAGTATGGGTGCAACGGCATACAAGTAGGGTGATTAGAGAATTAAGGGGTTTCTAATTATAGCATGCGACCAAGTGCAAGCTTCAATATCAATCTTTATGTTGGTTTATTATAGTTTTCTTTTCATTTTACTAGAGCACTTGAAAATGTGTCTCATGTTTTTCATTCTTTTCATATTTACGTACATACGATAATGATTATGGGTTCATTTTAATGTTTTCGTAAACTCTTCTAGCAAGTTTTCCTTGATACTTTATCTCTATATATTTAATGAACAAACTTCAATTTCAATTAATCTATTTTATTTTTGAAACTTTCTTCAATCTTTTATTTTATAAAAACAGTACCTTTGATTTACTAAACTATTTAATTAGTATAGTATTTATATTTTATGTGACATTTATTTTATTTTTTTGTAAAATTAATTATTACTTCAACTGGTTCTTGAGTCTGGCTCCAAGAGATGAACCGGTGAGACGGCCAAATTTGATTATCAATCCAGATATGAAAACATTGTTTTAAAGGTTCATTCATGATTGTTGAGCAAGTTATTTTTAAAGGCAAGTAATATGGAGCAAAGTTGTGCAAAAGATAGAAGTGAATGATCTATATTTTCAACACTAGAACAAAAATACAAAACACACTTAAAGTGGGTCCAAATCTTTTAATGATGTGTGACCTTTCCTCCTCCAAGTGTTAACATCAATCATCATAAATCAACAAAGAAAACAACACCACTTTCCCCACCAAAAAAGAAAAATACCAATTAAATTCATAGATAATGAAACATAAATCAAGAAATCAAATTGCTACATCAACGTAACCAATTCAAAGAGAGAAATGGATTTACTTTATATGTGATCATATGGCAGGCAAAACAGTCAAAAAGGGGCTATTTTGATTCAAGTCCATTATTTTCTTTGTCCAAGGACCACCACCATGCGAGCCCCATTAAAACAATTATTATTACTGAGGTTAGTTACAGAGAGGGTCCATGTGCTAATGCCATATTATGTCTCGCTTTCACATTATAGACGGTTACGATTTCCTTAGGGTGGATGAAATGAACGGTTTAAAAATTAATAAGATCATGTGAAAAATCTATTTTACTTTTATATTTAAAAATATATTATTAACATCAAATCAATCTAACTTTTATTTTTTAAACTTTATCTTATATGTGTTACACTTATTCAGAATAGAACCTGAAGTCTCCTCATGAATGATGCTTTTGAAGATTTTTTCCTCCGCATGAAATAAAACTTTATATCTCTTTAGTAACTCCTCCCTCGTGTTTTTGAATCATCTTTTCGTTGACTTATCAATCACCTATTGATGAATGCTAGTAGAAATTTAAACAAGTCAAGCCATCCGAGCTCGGTATGCTAGAAACTCAAATCGAGTTGAGCATAAAGACGTTCAAGCTCATGGGCTTTAATTAACAAAATGAGCCTGAGCCCGACTTCACTTGTTCGAGTCCAAACTCAAGCTCATTGAGCTTTTTTTATTCTTTAAATAGATTTAATCCAATCATACTTCACTTCAACTTGAATTTACTATACGTCTTAACTGAAGCTTGTACCAATCATCACTTGAGTGACGGAGATAAACCTTTACCATTAAATCATTTTATTAATTTTAACTGATTGGTTTGTGAAAGAAGTTAAAAAACCATAAAACATCTCACTTTGTTTTTCTTGTTTCTAAAGCTATCACACTACTTAATTTACACATAATTTTGATATGGTGATTTTTTAGAATTACTTATTCACGATATAAAACAAATTACTCGATTTTATTTAGTTTATTACATTTAAGGAGTTGTACTGTTGTCAGATGTGTGATAAAAACACACAAAGGTATCATGTAAACCCCCGTACAGAAACAGAAGAAGAAGAAGAAGTAATTGAAAATGGAGGACAATTATCATTACTACAAGATGATCGTCTTCAACCGCAAGTTCAAGATCACCGAACGGAGGCCGCCGGCGGACGTCATCGACGCCTTCAATTTGTGCACCAACAGTGAGCCGCAGATGTCGCCGGATCACTTCCGACGGTTTTTGATCGACTTTCAGGGAGAAGAAGATGTTACAATCGATGATGCTAAGCGTACGATGGAGCTAGTGCTGCACCGCTTCCGACCTAACTTTACTCTATGCTCATTTACTCTCGATGATTTCTTCAAATACCTCTTCCTCGATGATCTCAACGCACCTATACCATCTGAGGTTTGTGAATGATCTAACCGCAGTTTATGAATTATGATCTCCATAGTTTTCCATTTGTATCGCTTGTTACTGTCGCTATCATTTTTCAGTTGAGAATTATCCCATTTGAATCGATACTTATAGTAGAGCTGCAACAGTATTGAACTATGATTGGATTATCGTTATAGTTATCTTTTTGTCTAGATTTAAGGGTTTTTTTAGTGCTTGGGTAGAAGATGGTTCTTTATTCTAAGTCTTGGTAGGGTTTTGGTCAACGTGAACTTCAAAAGAAGAAATGATTAATGCTGATTTTGTAATTTACTGTAAAAAGTTAAGCACGAGTGCATTGATTATGCTTGCTAAAAAGCTCAATTTCATTTCCCCTGTTACATTGCATTTTGTTATGTTACAGATATTTGTAATCTATCATATCAAGCCTAACTCTTCCAAGGACTGAAAAAGATAGATTCTATTACTATCATTTCACAAATCATGCGTACTTTTTGAATAAATATGCCGTTTTTGCTCATTTTATCTGTTCGTTAGTATCTTTGATCATTTGAATGGTCAAAAACTGAAACATCTAATTGTCTGATTATTACAACTCCAAACACAAGCACATCGATATACTATTCTTCTACAACTGCTTGTTTGCTTTTGACTTCAGATTGTATAATATTACATGCTTTCATAACATACATCTAAACGCTCTCTTTTACATGTATTTATTCAGGTACACCATGATATGACTGCGCCGTTGCAACATTATTTCATATATACTGGCCACAACTCATACCTCACGGGAAATCAGTTCAATAGTGATTGTAGTGAAGTACCAATCATAAAAGCTCTTCATAAAGGTGTGAGGGTGATCGAGCTAGATTTATGGCCAAATAGCGCAAAAGACGGAGTACATGTTCTTCATGGGTGGTATGTCGTTGACCGGTTTCTTTATCTTGTATAAATGAGTTTTATAAGTTTGATTTGGTGATCAAAATTTAAATATAAATAGGACTATGACAACTCCAGTAAGGCTTAGCAAATGTTTGAAGTCCATTAAGGAGCATGCTTTTGTGAACTCTTCTTATCCAGTAATCATCACTTTAGAAGATCATCTTACACCAAATCTTCGGGATAAAGTTGCAGAGGTTAGATTTTAAACTTCTTATTTCTTTGTTGTTCTAAATACAGTTAATATTTACAGAATGTTATGACTTTCTTAGATGGCCACAAACATATTTGGAGATATGCTTTACTGCCCAATAACAGGAGATGATGAATTCCCTTCACCTGAAGAATTAAAGCATCATATCATTCTTTCAACAAAACCACCGAAAGAAGACCTCGAAGCTAAGCTTGATGAAGAGTTATGTGTTGGGGAAGAGACACCATGTGGCTGTAAAAATGGAAACCCAAGTGATGAAAAGGTTAGCTAATTAACATGTTAAAGTGCATTTTACTGCTTGATTAAAGAGATTTGTTTAATTTGAGCTCTTTTATCAGATTAATAGTAATCAAAACGATAACATGTCCAATTTAAACCAAAATTTGTCCCAAGTTCTTCGCATCGACTTTGAAGATGGAGATGGAGATGCTGGAAATGAAAAACCTGAACAAAAAACACCTCCTAAGTATATACAAATCATCGGAATTCATGCTGCTAAAGCAAAGAAGGAATTAAAGAAGGCTTTAGAGGTTGGACCGGGGAAAGGTAAACGTCTTAGTTTGAGTGAACAAACTCTTGAAAAAGCTGCTGCAGATTATGGAACTGATTTAGTCAGGTAATAACCTGTGAAGTTTTGTTTCTTTATACACCTGGTGGATGATAATATTACTTAACACGTATATTTCCTATAGGTTCACTCAAAAGAATTTTGTTAGAGTGTTCCCAAAGGGTAGTAGGCTTACCTCATCAAATTTCAAACCGCTCCTTGCATGGATGCATGGTGCCCAAATGGTTGCGTCTAATATGCAGGTGAGTTCTGAACTTTGAAGTGGAAATCATTTAGAATATAAGTATATTGGCTAAATGGATGAGCTGGGTAGCATGACATACTGGGTTTGGGTCAAAACAGGCTGGGTCAAGTTGTGCCAATATACCACCACTTTTGTCCATTTCTTGTGTTTGGAAATAATAGATGTTTAAAGTATCATTGCAGAAACTATAATAAGATAATCTCTTTTAAAGTAAACAATTCAGGACATTGTAACATTTAAATACCTGTTTAACCCGTTTGCTACCTCTACATAAAGATCCGAAAACACAAGGCACTGAACTAATAAGACATTTGTTTGTATCAGGGATATGGCAGATCACTTTGGATGATGCATGGAATGTTTCGATCCAATGGAGGGTGTGGTTATGTTAAGAAGCCCGATTTTCTAATGAGCAGGGGTCCTAATAACGAAGTGTTTGATCCAAAAGTAACATTACCTGTGAAGAAAACTTTGAAGGTTGGTTATGCTTGTCTACTTTTCATTTTGAGGGGGGTGTTTGGAGTTGCAACGTTGCGTTTTGTAACCAATTTTTCTGATTACTGGATGGGAATCACAGTAACCAGTTTTTAATATATGTATATACAGATTTGGCTTCTTTATCAGTTCAGATAATCAGTTTTAAGTGTTCAGTTTCTTTCATTTGCAACAAAATGAAATATATAAGAATAAACTTAATCACCTACCAAACCTCTCTTTTAACTTGTTTCTAAGTGACTTTTACTTCCATTTCACATATTCTCTCCTTTTTCACTAAAAGATGTTACATTTTATCAGTTACTTTCTTTAATAATCAGAATGTTTTGAACATTCAACCATTTGATTGTATCATTATTACAACTTCAAGCTGCAAAACCACATCCAAACACTGTCTTCTACAATTACATCTGTTACAGCTGATTGTTCGACTCTGATTAGTTAATATCACATGACTACTTGCAAATTGCATATCCAAACACCCCTTGTTTCATTCAGACACCTTTGGTGAGTATAACTTCATATAATTTGTCAGGTGATGATATATATGGGCGACGGGTGGCATATGGAGTTTAGCCAGACTCATTTTGATACATTCTCGCCACCAGATTTCTATGCAAAGGTTAGCGATAGAGCCGTGTAACCAACAAAAGCAACGGCTACTTCTCTCCATTGTGAAAAAAGTACCCATTTGACTTTTGAGGTCAAACGTGTCACTCTTAGATTTTACATATGATAAGTATTTTGTTTGACTTTCACATCACTTTTTTTACCAAATCAAAATTTCTTGATAAAACTTGAAGAATCTTTCCTGTTTTAAACTTGACCACTAGTCTGTTTGACCTTGAATTGATCAACAGATGTATATGGTTGGAGTACCGGCCGATGTTACCAAGAAGAAAACCAGAGTGATCAAAGATGATTGGATACCAGTATGGAATGAAGAATTCACATTCCCATTGACAGTCCCTGAGCTGGCTTTACTAAAGATTGTTGTACGAGAGCATGATGTATCTGAGAAAGATGACTTTGCTGGTCAAACATGTTTGCCTGTGTCCGAGTTGAAAAGCGGGATCCGATCTATTCCGCTACATAGCAAAAAAGGAGAGAAATTTGAATATACAAAGCTTCTTATGCGGTTTGTCTTCGAGTAGACGAAAGCTCGTAACTACTTAATTATTGTTGTTTGAGTCCTTTAGATCTTGTTGCAGTTAGACTAGTATATGAGTACTGCTGCTGACAAACTGTCGTAAAATATGTTGTAGAGTATTTTATCGATGTACGGAATGGTTTTGAGGTCATAATTCCTTGTTATTGTTTGTAGGAGTATGCAAATAATTTCACCAGACTCCCAGAATATTAATTCAAATGAAATGATGGTATCTGCCTTGGGTAAATGTACACATTCAAATCAGTTTTCTTCATAATTTACCATTACAACATGAATTGTACTTTGATATTATTGTTTGTAACTGCAACAACGCTATCGGACATCGTAAGATATGGTAGAGCATTTATTTGTATATACCCTTATTCATTGTTAAAGCATATGAACTAAACATATGTCTGTCTGTCAGCAATCAATTTGGAAACTCAAAGTTCGTTACATAACTATCTGATGGGTAGCCAACCTTAATATGGCGCACATGTTTCATATTGTAACAATTTCCTCGAAAAATGTACCGTTTCAACCCAAACTCATTTTAACCCCACAGCCAAATGATACTTCTTCAAACAACCAGTTGACTTGTTACCTGAATTTCTATCGTTTTAGTGTCTTAAACATCTAGTTTCTTCCATATACACAATGACTACATTTACGTTCTTTGAAGGTTGGATTTTGACAATGCCAAGCGGAGGGTAAACCACTCAAGTCCATCATATGAGAGGTAAATTGAGCTCAACGAGTGGCTTGATTGCGTACTAATATAATCTGCAAAATAGAACTGACAGCTAGAGACGAACAATTTGTAGAGTAAAAATGTAGCGCCATCATAGGAGATGAATTAACCTTGGTAATTTATTGATCTACAACAGGTTTACAGAACTCAAATTATAACTAACGAACCCTACAAGACCATAACGTTCCAAACTATATGTACCAACTTGCAACAAGAATTTGAATTTGAACATGTGTTGCAAGTAAACAATAACTAAAACAATCTTTGAATAAGTCTCCCTCCGGTATACGAGATGATATAATGTCTAATACAAAATGCAGTGCTTTATGTAATTTATGCTGTCGTGGTACCTCCAAAGAAGAACTAAGGTGGCGTTTGGTTTGATAACAGGATGGAACGGGAATGGGTATGGACTTCTAGACTCGAGTAATCGACTCTTTAGATGAGTATGGAGGATACCCATTCCTTAAATTAAACATACTCAAAACACCAAGAAAGTCACACCCTCAAACCAAACACTCCTAAAACTTCTACCGTGTAAAGCCAGAAGCAGGGATTCCATGTTTCTGAAACCATTCTGGCATGTGGAACCTTTCATATAATACGGGCCTAACATCCCTCTGCTCAGAAAGTTGCTTCAAAAGGGGGAGGAGGACCTCGAGAAGCTGTATTATAATTATATTATATGAACAAGTTTCCATGTGAGTAAAGAAATAGCATAAAAGAGAAATTGTAAAAAAAGTTGCATATCATTGATCTGAATACATACCTGATCATCATGTGGTTGTCCAGCAGAAAAAGGTATGCAGGGGATACCGTTGATTGGTTGCAATAAAAAACTGAATGGATTGTTGTCAACAATGACTATCCTGCAAAAATCTTTTGATACAAATGAAAGGTCCTTCACGTGTTCCCGATACTCCCTGTGTCACGAAATATGAACGAATTCAAGATGAGTTTTCACAGTAAAACAGTCATATAAACAAAACCTATATTCTATAAAAAAAAAAGTCTGAAACATTTAAACAGAGTGATGCAAGGCTGTGAGCTAAATAGAAACTACATACGTGGAAATTGTCGAAGGCCGATAAAACCTTCGGCTAATTCTGTTTTCAGCATCTATTCTATCAACAAGTGGTTTAGCATATCCTGCAGTGGTACGATAATAGCATATCAAAAGATTGATGAAGATCAATATCACATATACAAGTTAAAAGCATGATGGTAAGCAAACCTTCAAGGCCTGCAGTAAATAGCACAAGATCAGCAAATTTGCTAAGTTGGTCAAGAAATTCATGCAATCCAGGACGTTCAAATACCGTCACATAGTTCACCTTGGGTTTTCCTTCACACTCCTTCAAGTTCAGGTAGTGTGTTGAATTAGTTATATTATAGGAAATTTATTTTTTAAAATTATTAACTCAATATGAACACAAACTCTCTCACCTTGTCAGAAGATATACATTCTAGCTCAAACCATGTCAATCCAGCCTCTGTAGCTTGTTTGCGAACACTGTCAGGCAAACTAGATGTCTCATAGGCACATACCAGAGTTTCATCCAAATCAAGAACCACCTGCAGCCGGAATGTACTCATATGATTCCAAATTACACATAAACTAAACTAAATATATTCAATTATTCATGCTCGAACCATGAGTAAGCTAAATTACACTTGAGCTCATCTTAAATCCCTTCCTATTAGTCAATTACAATTGATTATCTTATATTACACATAAACTTAACTTTTACAGATTAGGAGTAAGCTAAATTGATTAGGAGTAAGTTAAATTATACTTGATCAGTTAACCACACCAGGATAATCACAAACGATAGAAAAATCTTGCCTAACCTCATTTCAGACTCTCAACATATGGATCTACATTTAAAAGTTGAAACATTGAAACATGCTACAGGCCTGCAGCCATCATTTGTCCTTGTGGATTAAACTTGAACTGTAAAGTTCTGTCTTCTCTTGTTTACCTCTATCTCTGCAATCCTTTTAAGTGACAAATGTCATTAATTCTTATACGTTTGGACACAAAAATTCCCCTTTCAATCATATCCAAATCTTTTCTTAAGGCTTCACTTGATGTATCATTTTAGGCTACATAGTTTACATAAAGACTGTTTCAAGTAATCATAACCAAACACAATCCTAGTTGATAATACACCCATTAGAAAGGCAAAAGTAATGAAGCTTGAAGTGCAAGAAGACAAGAACAAATCTTTTAGAAGTATGATCTTTGCTTAACACCGCTCATTAAGTTTTCTTTTTTCTGTATTTTCCTCACCTTCACTTAATTCTGGATATCAATTAGCTCAAAACTATACCACACAAGCATAACCAAAACTTCAGTATTCTACCAATACACTCATATGACAGAACTAAATGCAAAAATACCTAATCACGTCGATCCAAATCATCCAATCAAACAGCAACACCAACTCATATGAACATTAAACAATCACCATGACAACTAACTACAAACCTACTTCGCCTCCACCAACAAACGAAAATCAACAACGCAATCAATTCCATAATCAAAATCAAACATACCGTGAGCTTTTCCAAACAATCACAATCCGCCACCACGGGCGGAATATGAACAGAAGCGGCAGCGAGAATCTCCGGTTGGTTAGATTCAGGAAACTCAACAACAGGCAAAGGCTTGAAGGACGAGGAAGAAGAATAATTGATCAACGAAGCAACAGAAGGAGTACCTCTAACGATCTGAACAAAGATCTGGAAGAAAAAAGTCAACCAGTTTAAAAGCGTCCGCCATACTTGTGAGGTGGTCGTCGGAGCGTAAACTTCAGTAGACGCTTGTCCGATCTCCGCCATCACCGTCGCCGAAAAAACCCAACTATTCGCCTCCGATTGAACCGATGATTAGAGCGTTTGTTGTATGTAAGTGTGTGTGTATGTATAGGTTTTTGTGTATGTGATGGTGATGATGATGATGGTTCGTTTTGTGCCTTTGGATGCACATAGAAATGGAATAAGGATGGAGATGTGGTCAAGGTGGTGAAGGATTGAACAAGATGGGGAGAGTATGGTGCACGCGCTTGTGAGTGAGAGTGGAGATGTGTTAAGAGATGACGTGGAGATGGGATCGGGGGTAGGGATAGAATTGTCTTTTTGTGTTTGTATTGCGTGTTTGTCGGTTTAACGGGTTCGTTTACAAAAACGAGTAAAGCCGTGAGATGAGATCTAGTGTGATAAAGTTGTGAAATTTTTGCAACATTTTTCTAATTCAAAGGCTTGAAAATCTTACGAATCCCTTAACATAAATGTTTATTATACAACGAAGATGCAAAAATTTTCGCTTTTATAATATATTATCAAACACTAGTGGTGCTTAACGAGCGAGCTCAACTGAGTAGATCCAGCTTAAGGTTGGACGTGAAGTTAAACAACTCATAACAGTTCGAAAACTCTTAAGAAGCTAGAATTTAAGCTTAGGTTAGGCAGTATATTTTTAATAAAATTTCCTATTTCCTAAAGAGATAAAGAAATAACAACAAAAATAATAGCCTTGTGCATATTTATATGTAAGAACGAAGCTTCTTAAATGGCTTACATAACTTGAGCGAGCCATATGAACAATCTCACCTCGGCTTGAAAGATAAATGATTTAGCTCGCTTCGGTTCCTCCTATTTACAAGCTAGTTTTAAGAGTAATTTTTTCAAATAAGTTTTGAAGTAGTTTTAAGCTCGAGCATTTTAAAGAGCTCTACCAAACCTTCGTACCTAAACTCAAAGTTTCAAACCCTCACACTCAAATATTCACAAATGCACACCAAGGATTTCGATGACCTCGTCACCACATGTGCCCACTTCTACCACCACCATCATCGCCAGCCAACATCACCCCAACCTTAAACGCCCTTTATAAACACCAAACACCAGCTAGCGCCTTCATAATATCCACCTTCACAACTATCACATATGTTGCATCACGCATTGTCCTACTATGTCGGTAACTTCGCGTGAATTGCAAATCTATGTTGCCAACCATCAGTGGCGGAGCTTGAACCACGGCTTAGGGGGCGGGGGCGAAAGCAAACTATTTTAGGGGGGGTGAACTCTATATTTATTAAAGAATTTTCACTACCGGACCGAAAATTTACACCGCCGAGCCAAAAATTAACACTACTGGCGGAAAAAAGAGAGGGGGCGCCCCCGGCCCCTATGAAGCTTTGCCTGTGCCAACCATAAATGGCAACCAAAAACATGAAATCTCCTATTTCAAAGCAGAAAAATCAAATTACGCACACAATAAAATTATGCTAACAGCAAGAAGTATAGATTTGTTGCAGTTTTTATATTGATAATGTATATCAATTCAATTTGCACTCCTCTTTTGCAGTAAGTTAGAGATAACAACGTTTTTTATAGAATGTTGGAAATATAGAATCAATCAAACATAATAAACGCCAAATTTATTAAGAATAAAATCATACAAATTACAAAAACCTTAAACCATCTATTTATACCAAATCTATATTAGTACAAACCAAATTCAGATACTGTTAAATAACAAAAATCAATAATCAAGCTCAATTCTAGTCTAATACAAACTCTACCACACAGTGGCGGAGCTTGAACACTCCCGTAGGGGGGGGGGGGGGGGCGAAATTGTTTGTTTTTAGGGGGGGGGGCGAACTTGAGTTTTATATAAAAATTTACACTAACGAGCCAAAAATTTAAACTACTGGACTAAAGTTCAACACTTTCGACGAAAAAAAGAAGGGGGGCACCGCATAATTAATAAACTAATACTTATAATTATCTTCTATCTTTTCTGAATCAATTAATAACGCCAACTTTCACATATGAACCATTTCAAAACTTGAATTCTTGGTCACCCATTCTGGTCCATTTTACAATCAAGATTAACACCTGTTTCATGCAATATCAAATAACATTTTTAGATGATAAAACTAAATGTAAGTTCGAGTTGATTCACAAACAAAGAAAATATGGTCGGTAAACCATGAATTAACTATCAAGTGAAAATTATGTAAATATCTTAATTAATGCTTAAGACCGTGAACTTAACATAATTTAGACAATTAGATTTAATAGGAAACTAGTGTTTTAACCCGCGCTACGCGCGCCGGAGTTTGGTTGTTTTTCTCTGTCTTAGGCGACCGTGACTTTCTTCGTTGTCGGGTTGGCTTATCGGAAACCACAAAAGCGTATACCGATATCAGTTCGATTAAATACCGAATACCGATACTAATGTTTGACGTCAAAAACCCAAAAAATTAAACGTCTGTGGTGAAAAAGCAAACTTCACCTGTGTTACGCGTACGGAAGTTTGGTTGTTTTCCTTTGTCTTACGCTACCGTGACTTTCTATACCGATACCGGTTCCGATAATATCGAATAACGATACTAATATTTGAACCCAAAAACAAAAAAAAAATCTTTTGTGTCAAAAAACAAAAATATAAAACTTTGTTGTTAATCATAATTAGAATTTAAGTTTTAAATATATTTTATAAAATTATGTGGCCATTATATGAAAACACAAACTTCTAAATATATTTTGTAATAGTGTGTGGCTAATATATTAAAAAGCAAACTTCACTGTAACAGTGAAGTTACTTTTTAATATATATTATAATGATTGCAGGGCATCCTGAAAATGTTTAAAGAAAGCGAAGTATCAATAAATATTTAAAAAAGCATAAATTTATGATAATAAGAACATTTAAAAGGTTACCAAAATCATTATAGTCATCCATTTATACCCATCATAATTTCAAACCTTGTGCTCTTGGATTTGGACCAAGAAAAGAAACCAGAAACCAATCATCGGGTGACATGTGGCCTCTTACACGTACTTTAACGAATATACAATATTAATAAAAAGTAATCTGGCTAGGGTATCAAACAAATCGCTTTAACGTGTAGAAATCCCAGGACGCTCTATTCCGTTTTTAAATCATATATGTTTTGTGTAATTTTATATTTTTATTATTTTATTAATTTATTGGTGTAGTATGAGCATAACATGAAACAACTAGAAATATGCTTACTACACTACATGAAAATCATGATGTAAATCATTCTATTAGTGTAGAGTGCTATTGAAGTTTAAATTCGAGTTATTAAATACAAAAATTGTTGTTTCATGTATTGGTTTAAAGATAAATAGCAAATACAAAAGTTGTTATTGAATTTAAATATGAATGTAATGGCACTATAACTAACTTTATATTAAAAGACTTACTTTTAAAATTAGACAGGTAGTCATATAAATCCACCACCTACCCTATTTATAAAAATTGGTAATAAACCTTAGGATTATCAAAAATTTATGTGTGTGTATATCAATAATCGCTTAAGAAAACCGTATTTGAAAATCATGCATCTTTTTAGAATATTAAACTTACACACTCTTTAAATCTACGATTTAATCTATATTAATGTATACCATAAGATAATTACCTTCGATAACTTATAATTATACAAGCACTTAGGTATAAAATCAAACTTGAGGGACTTATGTTTATATTGTCCAGAAATTGAAGGGTAAGAAGACGTCTCCATGTGGTTCACGCGCCCAATCATTTTCATCAAATTAATAAATACAAATTGGGGGCCACAAAAGTTTCTATTACTGCTTTTGTGCTAGCTCTTCAGTCAACCAATAATTTCGTATGTGCTACTTTTGGTCCCTCAACTTAAAAGAATTTAAGAAAAGCTTAACTCACATTTAAAACTTTGACGTAACGGCTACCAACCAAACGGTGGTCCAAGTTCACGAGGAATATGCAGGAGTAGATTGAGACTAACTGACAATCCGTTATAACCCGGTCCCAACCATCTACTTATATTAAGATTTTGTTAAATTCGACCGAAGTTGTACAAATCAGATAGCAATTTTAATTGATTTAGTTACTAATGGATCAATTTTAAGTTTTATGTTTCTAAAGTTTTTGTTTTATCAAGTTCAACAGTAAAACGGCCATTCATGTGAATTTAACAAATTATATAACGTCTTTTAGTGATAAGGATCACACTTGTTACTATTTGACAAACAATGCAACTAAATCAGTAGTTTTTAAAGTAGTTTTCGAAAAGAAATGACCATATCTGTAAAACGTATTTACCACAACTTCTAGATGTGTAAAAAATAAAAGTAATCCGAATAAACCTAAAATATCACGATATTGATAGACCCGAGCATCCTAATCACTTGTGCAAGCAACATGAGTTCGTTGTTTGGAAATAAAACTTGTTATGAAATTGTAAAGCTCATATAATAAAAAAAAAAACTCAACAAAAAATTCAATGAAGGGTTGATGACCATAATAGTTGTTTTATCATTTTCACTATAAAGTTCGCCTAATCATACTACTACTTATTTAGTAAGGTCTTTGAAGTATCATTGGTCTTGTCACATGTCAAATTGTCATTTGTCCACAACTTTTTTATCTTTTCTTTTTTTTTTTCTGAATATAATTGTGGTTAAATACTTTCTATCTGAATTTTAACAACAACGCTAGATTGTCGCAGTTGGTTTGACTCCTTTTTTTTAAAGGTTGGAGATGTGGGTTCAAGCTCCACCTCCTACATTTTTTTTTATTGGCTTTTTTCTCTTTTGTTATGCTTCTTTATTTAAATTATTATTTCCTTTTCTCTAATATTTATTTTATCTAAATTCCTTTTGTTAATCATTAGGTTTTATTCGCGCAACAAAGTTTGCGTATGTGCCACGACGTACAACTAATCACTTTAGTGTCATCGTAAAGCTCTGTCGTAACGCGTAAATCTTTTGGTTAAATTACCTTTTTTAAAAAATTCATTATGTCGTAATGTGTGATGTGCAATACTTCTTTAATATGCTAATTTTATGTACTTAAGCATGTTAATATCCACACCGCAACACAGGTAATGAAGTTCCCAGATGCAATACTATGTGCGGTCACGCCGTAATGCCCGGGCATCATTATTCCTTTGCTATGACAAACTCAATCAAATATTTATGTCATTTGAGGCCCAAATACTTAGTTGAAGTAACCATAAAAAGTACATATACACCCTATTACATATTAGTTTTTTTTTTATTTCACCAATAGTTTTATGTATAACACTCCTATAAATAAAGAGTTGTAAGCCGTAGGGTACTGATAAGATTAATTAAAACTAAATTAATCAAATACTGCCTCCTAGTTCTATTTAGCATTGTGGGCTACTGGGCTCGAGTACTTTTAAGAAAACTCACCATATGACATAATATTTAGAATTCCACTTTTTGCGTAATATCCAAAAGAACCAAAATTCAACAAGGGCCAGGGCTCCAAGTTTGTTTATGGGAAAATGGGCCTTTACATATGGGCTTCTTAAACCACAATAATGTTCCTTCGGTCCTTCCTGTAGTTTTATTTATGAATTGGGCCAGTTATTTGGTGTTTGCTTGTTTTGATTGATTTAATTGATTGATTGATAGATATTATGACTTACCGTTAAAGCATAAACCCCTACAACTTTTGACTTTAATGAGAATCCATCATCATATCATGGTGTAGTGCAAATTATTGAATAAATGCGTTTTAAGGCAAAGATAACGATGGCAACGGTTGCCAACTTCCCTACAAAAAGGGTGTTTTTAAAAGGTCATATCAAAAGAGCCTTGTAGACCCTCCAAAGGCCAACCACAACCTAACATTTCTTCAAAATTCTTCCAAGTTCGTAAACTTAAATACTGTCATTGTAGTATCAAAAGTTCAAAAAGCAACCAACTTTGAAATTCATGTTTCATACACATGCTTTAAAGACCGAATAAATATTCAAGAATCCTATTAAACTCGTGTTTCATACACGTATGCTTTAAAATCAAATAAATATTCAAGAATCCTATTAAACTCGTGTTTCACACACACATCACATAATAAAATTTTGCATAAACCCTAGTTGAGATCCTTAAGATGACCAAAGTCATGAAAAGCAATATCTTGATTGAACCATGGACCACACCTAACACACAATATTTCACTTGTGAAAGGCATATATGCCCATAACATGGCCATTTACCCTTGGTTAAGACCAAATATGCCACTTTAAGATTGTGCCCATTTTAAAAAGTTATATGAAAACAACTTTTTCTTTGAGGGAAATATAATAATAATGTAAATAATAATTAAAAAAGTAGGTTCCCCAACTAGGCCAAACATGGGTACCTATTTATGGTTAAGTCCAAGGGTGAGTTGGCCACTAGCTTTGTGCTAAGTCTTCCATTATTGAGTCTTTAATTGAGAAAGCAAAAGAAAATAACTTTTTCCACAGTAATTGGAGAAACTCCCACCAAGGAATAGACATTCCCACTTTCACACAAACTCATCGTGATTTGATGTCACTCCATTCACTGCTATCATTCCATTTTATTTATTTTTATTGTTTTTCGTATTTATTCTTGATATTTTAAGAATATTGTTTTATTTTGAAGGATACTAGTATATAAATGAATTTCTTTAATGAAAGATAAATATGGTAACTATAAATATAATGTATCAACTCCACAACATCAGATGGGATATTTAGTGTCTACCTAATTCATTGAGCAATCTGTTATTATGTTTTACTTGAATTTGAATTGATATTTGCATGTATGCATAAACATTTTCATGTGGAGATTTCTAATTTAAACATTTGCTATGTGAAAGAGTAAATGGAGAAAATGTAAGGAAATTAAATTATTTGGGGGAAACCATTTAACTATTTATAATTATAGCATTCTCATTTGATTTTAATAATAAATGAATGGACTGATTGATTATATTACCATTTTATGCACTATATATTCATTAACACTATCCTGAATTTATATACGTTTTGTTTGTCTCACTTAATTTAAATTATATTTATAAAAACACATAAATTTAGAACAACTAGTGAAAGTTAAGTAACTTTAGAAATATAAAAAAAGATTAACTAACTTTAATAGAACACTTAAAAAACTTAATTACTATTATGTAGTTAACTCTTTCGTTAATTTTGAATTTACAGGTGAACTCTTAGCTCCCCATTTAATAAAAAGAAAAAAAAAGTCTTGTGGTGCATACAAAGTATATTCAATATATGATGCCATGAAACATTTTAACTTTAAATCTTTGTTTGCTTTTTCAGTAAGTGCACAAACAGTATGTAGTATTTATTGCTACTGTAATAAAGCTAAGTAGTAATATATATTATTTAATTATCATTTAAATTATAATACTTTGTGAAGAAAATATTCTTAAAAAATTAAAGTTATTACTTAAACAAATGTAAATAATAATCTTTTACCAAACTATTATTTTCAAATATTTACCCAATAAGTGGAGGTGCATTGTGCCAACGAGTGAAGTCAGATCTGATCCTCTTTTAGGTGACAAACATAGTTTTATCACGATACGATTCAACTATATGGTGAATATCAATATAAACCGAAAGAGACACACAATAATAATAATAATGATGAGAATTTCCTAATTAATTAAAGTTTGATCGAAAATTCAACTAATGAAAATGATGGCGTGGGAATGGAATTTAGTACTCTTTGGTCCCCAGATTGCCCAACCTCCTCATTTCTTCATGCTCCACTTCTGTTATATTTGTATCACATATCTCTATTTTATAACAATTTCCGATTCACTCCAATAAACAATTATTTTTTTGGTTGTATCTTGTAAAATTTAAACCATTTGTCTCTTAAATAAAAGAGAGGGATAGCCCGAGTACCGTACCAGATATCGTCCGATTTGACATCGACACGCCTTCATACGTCCATCTCTCACGATTTTAAAGCACATTTTATAAGGAATGTATCCAGTACCATATAAAAAAGTTTAAGTTCTCCTTCATGTGGTATGTAACATGAACTTTATATAATTTGTGATGGAATATAATAAATTTGTATATATTTTCTTAATATGACAAACATTGAAAAAGATAATAGAAGGAAATAAATATCTAGTCGGAAAAACGATCTTTCTGAAGAAAGATGGCTGGATGTTGACATTCTATATAAAATCACTTCCATTGATGAATCAAAATTTGATGTGTTTAAAAAAAGTTAAAAGTTTTTATATACTATAATAAAAACGTAACTAAAAGAACACATGCCAAAATCATATTCATTCTCACTAAAATTTTTTCGTTTTCTCTAATATTAAATGAATACATTAATTACTAATAATATTATTTAATTTTATTTTAGATAAAATAGTTTTTTAAAAAAATAAAAAATATATTTTTATTAATGTTATTTCTAAAGAAACAAATTTTTATAAAATAATTTTTTATTCAAAACATCAAACTTTTGAAAATACAAAATATTTAAAATTAGTGTTCTTAAAAGTATATTTATAATGAAACCAAAACTATTTAAAATTGAGAGTTATAAATAGAAAAAATTTTAAAATAATATTTTATTAAACACTTTATTTTGAAACAAAATGTTTAATTTAAAAAAAAAACAAAAAAATAGTTTAAAAAGTTGATATTACTGTTTTATTTACTTATAGTCTTTACTTATACCTGATTTCAACCATGAGTTACCTTATAATATCGTTTTATAATTAATATACTTTTATTTTATTTAACATTTTATTTATTCAACTCGTGTAATACATGGATTTACTAAAACTAATTAGTAAATATACTATTAATTTGCAAAAAAAAAAAAAAATATCATGTTTTCATGCACTCGACAATCGACATGTTATGTAATTTTGTAGCGTGAGATCTCGTACAATGTATTATATATGAATGTATAATAATCATATTCTTGAATGCACATATTAATGCGTCCTTTTCAATTATTTTAAAGTGGGTACATTATGAACTCTAGCCCATCTTTCCCCTTTAGATTTTTTCTTTTTAATTTTAAAATGGGAGGCAATGGTGAATCAACACCATTTTCAGTTTTATATCTTTTTTATCTTAAAAAAAAAAACTAGCATATTACTCCGTTAATAAGTTTATGAATTTATCTCGTTAAAACTTGTTGGGATCTTCATTAGATGAAAACTAATCAGATTCACCTTAGAAGCTGATATGTAATATTAGATACTTAAGAACAAGTCTAACAATTTTATAATTCTAACAAATTTAAAATACTATTCATTATATATTTTTAAAAACATGAAGTGTACGATTTTAATTGTAGGCCGCAACACACGAGGACATATCTTTCTAAGTTAACCCACCTACTTCAAATTTTAACAATTTTGCTTCACGCGCATCGATTTTTATTATACTTTGCATTAGTGAAGTTGTATATATCCCTCATAGATGGCGCTTTTAAAAAAAAAAGTTTACCATAAAATAAATAGCTATATTGAGTGAACCCACTTGAGAAAAAGAATTAGTAACAAAAAGTGTTAATCGAGTTCCATCCATCCAATGTGGTGGGTAACCTATCGTATCAACATAATTGTCTAAATGTCTAGAGATTATTTATGTCACAATAATCTAATAAAGCAGAAAAGTCACAAATATACATATTACAAATGTCATACAAGTTTAAGTATTTACTTTATATTTGTGATTCGCCAAAATTATATACATATGAGTTTCAAACTTTGCTGAGCAGTATTTTGTTGTGCCATGTGGTAAGTAACCATTGGAGAATTTTATTTTTATTTTTAAAAAATTAAATTTTAATAATTCAAACTATCGACTGTTAATCAATATTAATACCAACTAACAATTGACCAACATTAATTCTAACTTTCGATTTTAGGACCAATAAAAATCCCAACCTGACCGTTCGTTAACTTTGTTAGTTTTTTATGACGTGACATGCGACACTGCTCGTGATGTGGCATTTAACCTTGCTTCTTACGTAATTAAAATAAAAAGTATAAATATATCACTCAATTTTTAGTCTGTTTGTCTTCAAGCTACTCAACCAACGATAAAAGTGTTACGTTAAATAAATTCAGAAAATGATCTTTT